>JAHDVF020000921.1:0-419962 GCA_022606425.2 Lepidostoma basale | reverse complement strand
GCCATCTATTGTCGCAGATGCGAACGGTGTCCAAGTGCGATTGCGTGTATTGGAGTTGACCAAAATATATACAAGGCAATAGGTAATATAATCTATTTGTATTTGTAAAAATCATTTTAATTAAAAATGTAATATATGTAACGATGTAAGAATGTAGAAAATCTCCTTCGCGAGAATATTTTAATGGCTTTTACATAAACTTATAACTAAATATATAAAAAATATACATAAATGTCTAAAAAATCTCTAATATTTGTATAAATTAAGTGTTTACAGCGATTAAATTCAAGTGTTTGATTTGTGATACTGGATTTGAGAGTGGAAAATGGATTTTAAAATGGATAATGTTATTGTATTAAAATAAAGCACCCAAAGCAGTAGAAATCTTTTTAAAATGTTTTGGATTTTAAAGGGGATATTGGATTTTAAAAATAATATTGATTGTTGAATGGCTTGTTGTGTTTAAATAAATGCACACCAAAAGTGGAAGGAGAAAAACTATGAAAATCCATTTGATTTTAATTAGGTTTTTGATTTGGAAGTGTTTTTATTTCTCAAATAAATTTGGATTTTAAATGGGATATGCTATTTAATTGTAGTATTATGGATTTAAATTGTAATTATTCTCACAATCTGACTATTTATTTAAACGCAGTTGGATTCTAATGGATTTTAAAATGTATATTAAATCCAAAACAACAGTAGAACTTCGTTTATCTGGACTAGTTGGGACCAGACGTCTTCTTCGTATTCTTCCTTATTGTAAACCTATGTGGTCTGTTCTCCAGAGTGTTGCTCCTCCTGTGAGGTAGTCTCCCAGTTGTCCTTCCGTATTTTAGGAGGTCTTCCACGGGGACGAGTCCCATGAGGCTGATTATGCAATGGGGGTCTGGCGGTGTCCATTCTTTGAACGTGACCGTACCAGTTTTTTTCGCTCTCTGCTCCATCTTATAATATCCTCAATCTCGCATATCTCTCTCATTCTGGTGTTCCTCACTTGCTATCTAACCAGAGGTTTTCCGGATAATCAAACAGGCGAAAATTTTTGTGTAAATCGAAAACTCATACTCAGCGGGAGACTGACTGTCCGTATGTAATGATGCAGCCTACACTCAACGTTGTGTATGTGTGATGGGGTAAGCTAAGTCATGCGTATGCCACGGTACAGAACACTTCATAATCTCGGCTTGTCCGGATAATTGACATTCCGGTTAACTGGCAGTTCCATGCTTCGCTTCCATACATTAGGGATAGGACCAGAACTCCATTGTGAACGGCTGTTTTCGCTTTCATTGATAAATTGTTACCAATAACTATTCTTAAAGCTACAGTCACTTTGTAACCCGCACCAACCCTTCTTTCGACGTCACTATCCGTTCGGGCATCTGCTGTGAACATGCTACCTAAATACAAGTGTGTTCTCTCACCTGTTCCAAATTCTCTTCGTTCACACTTATATTACAAATAGTCACTTGCCCTTGGATGAAGGATGAAAGCAGAATAAATGCGGTAGAGATGAGGTCCCTTAGACGTATGTTTGGTAGAACGATATACGACAGAATCTCAAATGCTGATATAAAGAAAGGAATGTACAGCGGAAGAAGGTATTATGAAAGGATCGCTGCGTTGGTTCGGACGTATGGAGCGCATGCATGGAGAAAGAATGGTTAAGAAAGTATACCTTAATGATGGAAATGGAGTACGGAGTCGAGGCAGAACGAGGAAAACATGGCATGACCAAATTAATAAAATGTTAAAGGTTGGTCGTGTTAGAAGCCGGAAGAATCAACGTGTGTGTTTGACTCGTTGTATGAATGTGGAGGAATCTAGAGAGGTTTGCCAGGATAGAGTAGTGTGGCGGTCCATTCTCTCTGCCTACCCCTGCGGGGAAACGGTGTCCAGATAAACGGCTTTCTACTGTATTTAATGAATTTTCTCAGTATAATATATATTTTTTTAATTTGTGGGTACGATTATTATGTTTTGGGTATTTTTTAATGGATTTTAAAGGGTTTAATCTGTATTAAAAATATGTATTGATTGTAAAAATGGAATTATATATTTAAATAGATGTTTTCTATATTCAAATAATGATTTTAAAACATTGTTTGGTAATCTTGACGCAAGGTCAGATGATGCAGTTTGAAGTACTCTTTGACTAAAGTCATAATCCCTAATCCCTTGATTTTCCCTTGAATTATCAGGGGTGTCTCGGCACATGTCCAGGTAATGAGAAGAACTTACTTACTTCATAGGCCATACGACTCTTGAAGAGTTTTAGCCTCCTTGATGATTCGCCAAGCTCCTCGATCCTGCGCCTTTTGCTCCCAGCAGTCCGATTCGCCCAACCTAGCCAGGCCAGCCAGAACATTGTCCATTAGGCGCTGTCTAGGCTTTCCTAGAGGTCTTACTCCAGTCTTGGTTGCTCTGGTCTCTTCCGCTCGGCATACATGCCCAATCCATGCTAGGCGACCGTTATAAGCGGCTGCTGGGTCATCGTATCGTTGGTCCTATGCCTCCAAGTTCCCACTGCTTCACCGGGTCTGGGTCCCAGGATAATTCTAAGTATTCTATTCTCAAACCAGTAGATTCTATTGTTCTTTTAGAGTCATTGTCCATGACTCAAAACCATATGTCACCACTGGCTTGATGATGGTGTTATAAATACGCAGCTTGGTGTCTCTGGAAAGAAACTTGGACATTAGAAACGTTTGCAAGGAGGCTGCAGCTTGTAGACTTTTAAGAAGAAGAATTTTATATTACACAAGCAATGTTCGATAATCTTTATTGTATTTTGGATTTTAAACTGCATATTCTTTTCATAAGATAATATTTATATCGTATACCTGCCATTTTGATGGACACTTTGTGATTTTAATATATATTTACTTGTCTGGAGTTAATATCTTGAAGTTTTGGCCTAAAATAATGTATTTATAAACATATTGTAATCTTTCGGTTAAATTGGGTTAATTGGGAAGATTGGATTTTAAAATGGAAATTGGATTTTTAAGTGGAAATTGGATTTTAAAATGGAAATTGGATTTTAAGTGTGAAATTGGATTTTAAAAGGGAAATACGATTTATCACATATTGAACATTGGGAATTCATAACAAAATCGCTTATTTTAATTGTATTTATTAATTTTAAATAAATAACAAAGAATTGTCGGACAAATCAATATAAAAAAAACTAAACAGAAATGCTTGTAAATATGTTCAGGAATATTTAATAATTTAACTTAATATTAATATTGTATTTTGAAATATGTAACCTAGATAAAAATATAATATTTACTAAATGTAATGGAGGTATGCCTGGATCAAGGTTAAATTTTTTTTATACCTAAAAATTGGGTTGTTTGGAGATTTTACAAGATCGTTTTCGCGCGGACACCTAGAGACATCTGTTTTAATTGTCTTGAAATAATCTCTTTTGCGGTTTTTCCAACAGGAATCCGATGCACCGTTTATCGCTTGGTGCGCCTTCATGGACCAGGATCACACAACTGCACCTAGAGTCGGGAACCCCGATGATAACTTCATTCTGAAACTTGCCGAACGTTTTTACAAAGGACTCCCTTCACATCCTAACCCCACAATAAAAGACACAAAATCGATCCTCCTTCAGGGGAACACTCCGGGCCACACAAATCATGCCCCCGCATAAACTAACAACCCACCAAATCACTTTCCAACAATGTTCCCATTAGACGTAAGAGGAATAGCCACATAAGCTGAACCTCTGTAAGACAGAAGATCCAAGTTCAAGTTCCATGAGATTCTGAAGCGATCCATACGGTGCACGTGCGCATTCCAGTATCTTCTGCATCATCTGTCCCATCTTATGATAGCCGTGTTCCTCACCCTATCTCGAAGAGTTTTTCCTGTTAATGCCATCAGCGTCCACATCTCTGCCAACCTCACATTAGGCTTCGTTCTTGTGTTATCCGCTCTGATCTCAATGTCATATGTCAATACAGACCTTACGCAGGTTATGTAGCTGATCTTTTAAATTGGACAACCCACTTTTTAGGTGTTTTTCGTAGGAAATAGTTAAATATATTTGTATTTATTATTAATTACGTAAAAAGCTGGACAAGGGATCTACAATAGATATATAACCTGTATTATTACCAATGTATATTTGCATATAAGTGGCTTCTGTGTATTCAAAACGAAATTTTAATTATAAAACATTGTTTGTGTGCTGTGTGCCGGAAAACTTTTCGTAGTAAAAAAGCGCTTATATTATTAGTTTAGTTTTGATTTTTGCCGATAGGTGCACACGCGATATCATAAAATAACACTTGAAGGGTACCTGCTCGTCTGATTGAGCGAAAATATTGGATTTCATGTATAAAAATTTTATATTTTGATTGCTAAGAAGAATGTGCGGAAAGACGATTTATGATATAGTTTATCGATGTGATGCATGGTCTCTAAGATGTTTAATGCAATTGAAACTTAATGAATGAATGGTATGTAAGTTGTGTAATTGTATAATAAAATAATGGCGATGGTGTTAGAAATCGGACGAGTGCGCATGTCACGACGTATGAATGTAAATACACTTATATAAGTATGTAAGGTTAGGCACAGGATTCTGTAGAGTTGGACGTCCCCCTGTTCGCTGGACTGACGATATTATGAGGATTGCTAGACGTGGATGAATGAGAGTGGCGATGATAAGGAAAAGTGGCGTACTTTTAAAGAGGCGTACCTTCAACTGTATATGGCTGATAATAAGAACAAGATTATGTAATGATATAATGTGAGCCTTTTTCTTCTTCCTCCTTGCATTCTATGCGTTCTGTTCTTCAGAGGGTTGCTCCTACTTTTTAAGGTATATTCCCAGCATCTAAATAATATTTTCAAATATCAGATCTTCTTCTTCTTAAAGAGGCCTGTCAGGTCCCCCTGACGTTGGCAATCACTCTGTTAAACTCTTCCCTATCCTGCGCTGTCCGGAATAGCTCCTCCACATTTCCGATTCCCGTCCATTCCCTCACATTGCGCAGCCAAGAGATCTGCCTTCTCCCTGCCCCCCTGCGGCCCTCTATTTTCCCTTCAATATTAGATGCAGGCGATATTTTACTCCTCGAAGAACGTGACCCAGATATGAAATCTTGCGGACTTTGATCAATGTCAGCAGCTCTCTATTTACTCCTGCACGATTCAGGACATCTGTGTTCGTCACTCTGTCTGTCCATGGGATCCTGAACATTATTTGGTGAAGCCACATTTCAAACCGGTTCATTGTATTTACTTTGTATTTTAATGTCAGTTAGATACAAAATCTCCACTGTCATCGAAACCGGTAATTTTTTTTAAGAATAACAATGTTTTTATTATAAATATTCATATTATAAATGAATTTATTATTTTATGTGAATGCACGGTTAAAGCCAAAAAGTGGTATCGCGTGTGCAACGCTTTTAATAGATATAGTAAACGTAGGTTTTGCTTCGTAGTAGGTTTTTGGTGTCTGTTTTAAAAAATATGTAATGAAACGCGTATATCTTCACTCTTTATCGACCGGATACAAACAGCAAATAAAAGATATGTTATGACAAAAAAGTATGCCCCACAAAAGTGGCGTAGTTTTTCATGTTGGAAGTAGAAACGCCACTATCTCCCGGGTCTCTTTCGTATCCTCTTCCTCTCAGCGGCGTCGTATGTCTGTATTCATTTTACCACACATACGAGTACGTCTAAATTCAGTAAAGATGAGATATCTACTTATATATAATATGAAAAGCGTTACATTATAAAACTAACTAACAAACCATCACACCATCTCTCCGAAGCGGCAATCAGAATGAATGGACTGCGAAACTTTTCTTTCCTGACATACATCTCAATTCGCTTCTTCAACATTCATACATCGTGTCATGCATGCACGTTTAGATTTCTCCGACCCCTCACGTGGCCGATATTCAATATTTAATTTATTTGATCGTGCCACGTTTTCCTCGGTCTTCCGATTCTATTTCTAGTTCCATTTACATCTGTAACATATATATATTTTTACCATTCTATCTTCAATCATTCTTTCCACGTGCCCAAACCATCTTAATGACCCTTTCATTAAAATAA
Organism: Lepidostoma basale; assembly: GCA_022606425.2. Lineage (NCBI taxonomy): Eukaryota > Metazoa > Arthropoda > Insecta > Trichoptera > Lepidostomatidae > Lepidostoma > Lepidostoma basale. Next base: position 413,863 of record JAHDVF020000921.1, on the reverse strand, counting down.
AAATTGTACTGACTGTTCGATAATTTTGGTCATAACACTTTCATTCGCACCGCATTCACTTCTTATATTTTCATTCAACACTCATCATACATAGATTTACTACACATTCATCTAAGAGATCTCAATTTACTGCATTTATTTTATTTTAATCCTTATTTTGCCAGTTCCATGCTCCGCTTCCATACAGCAAAATAATCGATACAAGAACACCATTGTGCAGTGCCACTTTAGCTTTTTTGGCTAGACTTATTTTATATTTGTGGAAGAAATCCAAACTATCTATAAAAGTTCAATTTGTTTGTTCCAGTAGTTGGAAATCATAGATAAAGAGTGATGGTATATATACAGTTTTATAAGCTTGTTGCAAAATGGCTGATTACATTTCGAATGTGTTCCATTGGTCAAAAAACAAAACAAAAAACGTTAAAAACAAAAGTTAATGGCGTAAAAAATCCATAAGAATGTGCTTATCTCTTTCTTTATGTTTTTTTTTAGAATTCACGATGTCTATCGTCATTATCCAATGCCGTCTTGAAAGTATTTACCGGGCCGTAAGCACCATAAGCAATTATTATAACATGAAGATTTATAGGGCCGGTTGTAGTATTGGAATCCGTGAAGTTAGTATGTGTCTCGTGGCGTGATCTCATTTTATCGCGATTACAATTGTTAAATTAATGTAAAATACGACTAGAATTGTATTATTACTCCTTTTATACGTGTTACAAACATTTTAATATAATACACTTCTGTTTCTTCTCTACACTGAAGATTATATATAACATTTTCAAAGAATGTGATGTAGAATCTTCTCGATTTGTAAAGTACCAACAATATTAATCAAATGCTTCTTCTTCTTCGATGGCCCTACAGCCCATATCGAGCCTTAACCTCCAGTATTCTTCGCCTCCAACTCCTCCTGTCCTCCGCTTCGACCCTCCAATCTGACACTCGTAACAATCTTGCTCCATCTCTCCCAACTTCATCCTCCCATCGCAGCCTTGGTCGTCCAATTGGTCTTCTACCACCTGGGTGCCACTCCAGCAATCTTTTTGGGGTTCGCGATGACGGTATCCTCTGCACGTGACCGGCCCATCTCAGTCTATTCAGTCTGACCTGTGTGGAGAGACTGGGAGCTTTGTAAATATGGTACAGCTCGTCATTATGCCGCACTCTCCAGCCTTCACCGTCATTCACAGGTCCCAGAATTCTGCGCAGCACCCTTCTCTCAAAAGTATCCAGTCGCTCTGCAGATTTCGCTCTCATTGTCCACGCCTCACACCCATATGTCACTACTGTTCGGATGATTGTTTTATACAGGGTGATTTTGGTTTTCCTGTGTACGTTTCTTGATTTGAGCACTGGTAGTAGAGAGAAGAATGTTTTGTTACCAATTGTGATTCTTCTTTAGATTTCCTTGTGATCCTCGTTTTCTTTTTTTATAGACAAGCCCAGGTAAGTGAAGTCCCCCACCATCTTAAAGTTGTGTCTATCCATATTAATAATATTTTTCACATCTGACAGCTGTGAAAAAAGAAAGAGAGATCGGCCCCACATTTGATTCAACATTACGGCCTGGTAAATAGTGATTTCGAGACTGCATTGTATCGCTGAAACAACTATATAAAACGATCGCTTTTAAACTGCACAGATTGGGTGACAGTTGTCGCCATTTTAAAATTGAACCATCATGCGCAGAGCGGCCATTTTGGCACAATAAAATAGCTTTAAAACCATCTTAAATCACGTGGATCATAGCGTGTCGCCAGCATCGTAAAATCGCTTACGTAGTAAGGAGCGATACCGCACCGACGACACATGATTTAAAATTAAATTATTATCTAATGGAACTTTTGAAATGTGATATTATTGCGACAAACTGAAATATTAAAATTTAATTTATATATGTGTATAACTTGAAAGGTGTGTAAAAGCGATATATAGATGAATCCGTGGTTAAACTGTCATCATTTTGATTAGAGACTTGTATACATTAATTGTGGATTTACCAATGATATCGTCATGTTTGATAATGCTATGAACAACACATTTAACCTTCCCTTACGGTGTTGCATAGCTGGTACACATTTCTAATAACTTTAATATCTCTATAGATATAATTAATACTGGAACAAGATTTCACCTGTTCCTCCGTTATACATTTACGCATCCATTGAAAAAATTATACTATCACATAATAAATACTTGCAGCTAGTACACATTGCTTCTAATAACTTTAATATCTCTATAGATATAATTAATACTGGAACAAGATTTCACCTGTTCCTCCGTTATACATTTACGCATCCATTGAAATAATTATATTATCACATAATAAATAATTGCAGCTAGTACACATTGCTTCTAATAACTTTAATATCTCTATAGATATAATTAATACTGGAACAAGATTTCACTTGTTCCTCCATTTACGCATTTGACGACATACATTCCACACCGAAGGTCCCGGGTTAGATTCCCGGTGATGGAAATTTGATTGACACACTGTCTTTGGTCTGGTGTAGAATTCACGTGACAATAAAATGGCGATAGCTACCTATCACATGTCACGAGAATCAATATGATAGCTATACCCTTTTTACATCCATTTGGCATCAATTAATACATACATACTGCGTACAAAAAAGTATTTTATTGAAAATCGGAGACAAATTACCAATACAATCAAACGACAATATAATATACGACTCTCACACACACCGAATAATGGCTAAACCGCTTTTACACACCTTTCATATTAGCCAAGTGAAAATATAACAAATGTATGTAGAAATAACTGCTTTTAAATATATATTATTATAGTTTTTAGTTTATAAAACACAAGAGTCGAAAAATAGTAGTTCAAAATGGCGGTGACTGCGCGAAGTGAACACCAATCAAAATCGGCCGCCCTTGCAGTGGGCGTGGTTTGATTGACTCGCGCATTTCGGCTCTTGTGTGAAGTTTATTGTGATTTTTTATTTAATTCAAATTCAACTCAATACAAATGCATTTATTTTATGTAACTGTATCCACTTTGTAATGAAATCATTTTGCAGTAACGAAATATAACTGTTCTATATAAGTTATAAGGCAATGATGTTATTCTGTTATATAAATATTAAGTGTGGACATCGTTTCAAATATTATTTATAAAATGCTGATGTGAATTTTTATATAGCATCCGGAAATTGTTTAAAAAACATGTCGTATCTGTAATCAGTGAGGAATATTCGAAGATGAATGCCGGATGGCGATATCGTGTCTATATTTCGTCTGGAATAGTTGGGGATGGCACAGCATGTCTGTATTTCGTCGTGAATTGTTGGGGGTGGCATGTCGTATCTATATTTCGTCGGAAATAGTCAATAATGGCATATCGGGTCTATTTTTCGGCGGAAATAGTCGAGGGTGGTAGGTCATATCTATATTTCTTCGAAAATAGTCGGTTATATTGTCTATATATCGTCGAAAATTATGGGAATGGCGTTTTATGTTTATATTTCGTCGGAAATGGCATATCGTGTCTATATTTCGTCGAGAATTATGGGGATGGCGTGTCGTATCTATATTTCGTCGGAAATGGTCGAGGATGTCAAATTGTGTCTACATTTCGTCGGAAATAGTCGGTAATGGCATATTGTGTCTTTATTTCATCGGAAATAGTCGGTAATGGTATATGGTGTCTATATTTCGCCGGTAATAGTCAAGGATGACATGTCGTGTCTGTACTGTATTCAACCACGAAAAATTTATTGTCTGTATCACGTCTCCGATATAACGTATCTTGTCTATATTTCGTCGGGAATAGTCGCGTATGGCATATATTGTCTATATATCGTTCAAATAATTAGGGATGACTTGTCGTGTCCATATTCCTTCGGGAAATAGTCGGAAATAGCGGGTCATGTCTGTGTTTCGCCATAAATAGACACGAACAACTTTTTGTCTGTATTCCATCGGATATAGCCGTGTCTGTAAAACGTCGGGAATAACCTGCAACGGCATGACGTGTCTGTGCTCCATCGGGGATAGCCGGGTAAGGCATATCGTGTCTATATTTCATTGGGAATATGCGTGCATGGCACGTGGTGTGTATATTGGTAAGGCTATTGTATGATATCATGTTACGTGTGTGTTATATTAAGTATAAAAAATATATTTATTTATTCGTTTTATTTTAAAATGGTGCAAATAAACATATATGTAGGTATATGAAAATATGCGTTTTATTTTATTTTAAATAATGAGAGCTTAGCACCTCCTATTTCATTAAACTTCTACAAGTTCCAACCATTTTTATCCTACTGCCCCCCTATTAAAAATAACATTTTATATTAAAAAAATACACATCGCCCCCACTCTTAAAAATTACACGATATCCTCCATTTTGAAATTTAAATACTCCTGGTTCATTTTGTTAACATATTTTCTAAAGAAAAATATCTTAACATCCTCCTACGAATTCTAATCGACACCTTTCGAAAAAATATTTCCCATCGTTTTAGTATAAAAATATTACCAACCCTTTTCTAAAAAATACTCACCGCCCCCTTTTATAAAAAAAATACTCACCGCCCCCTATTACATAAAAAATACTCACCGGCCCCTTTTGTATAACAAAAAAATACTCACCGCCCCCTTTTACATTAAAAAAAATACTCACCGCCCCCTTTTATAACAAAAAAAATACTCACCGCCCCCTTTTATATAATAAAAAAATACTCACCGCCCCTTTTTTTAAATACTCTCCGCCCCATTTTCAAAAATATAATAGAGGATAGAGTAGTGTGACGGTCCTTACTCTTGGCCTATCCTACCGGTGAAGCAGCGTGAAGATGATTAGTTAGTCTTCGATAGCTGTTTCCGTCTTTGTTACTTACACTTTTTTCTAAGGGACATTAGATATTTTCCCTTCTCTCTGTCAGAAGATCAGCCCAGGATACCCAAGACAGAGATGATGCTTAAGAGCATACAATGCATTTGCCTATTGTGTTAGAACACGCTGTATGGATGTGAAGACTAGAGAAGCGTGTCAGGGTGGAAGAGTGTGGCACTCCACCGTCTCTGCCTATTGTGTTAGAAGCGACAGTGCACGACACGCTGTATGAATGTGAAGGCTAGAGGAGCGTGTCAGGATGGAAGAGTGTGGCGGTCCACCGTCTCTGCCTATTGTGTTAGAAGCGACAGTGCACGACACGCTGTATGAATGTGAAGGCTAGAGAAACGTGTCAGGATGTAAGAGTGTGTCATCCATCGTCTCTGCCTATTGTGCTAGAAGCGGTGCATGTCACGCTGTATGGATGTGAAGGCTAGAGGAGCGTGTCAGGATGGAAGAGCACATATTTAAAGTCGATGATATTTTTTTTTATTCTTTATTTTATTTAAAAATAGCTTACACATTGTAAAAGCGCACCAAAGAGTAAAATGTAAAAAATATATTTAAAATTAACAATCCACAGTCCTGAACTCCTGCTGCGTACTGCACCTCCGTCCTGGGTGGGTCTACGACCAGCTCCGTCTCCAGATCCTTCGTGACGAAACGACGAAAACCACAAATTTAATATCCAATCCATTGTATCTTGAACAATGATGTAAAACTCCATATTAAATAATCAATACGAATTAAAACGTCTGTTTTATACTAGTTTTATTATATTTTATTTAAATGACATGTTTTGCCTGCCTAATACATTATCAAATGACATTCGATAATGCCTTAGACAGGCGAAACACGTCATTCACATAAAATATAATAAAACTTCTAAAAAACACACGTTTTCATCAGTACTAATTGTGACAAAATTTAATTCATAGTTTATGATCAAATCAAATTTTCAACACTGTATTATAGATACACAAAATATCGTTTTATTTTATATATTTATACAATTAACATGTCCAAGACATTAGACCTACGGGTATCCACAAATGACTCCATCCCAATCTTGCTAGTACCCACAAATGACTTTAACCCAATCTTTCTAATGTCCACAATTTCCATCCCAATCTTGCTAGAACCCCCAAATGACTTTATCCCAATCTTGCGAGTACCCCCAAATGACTTTATCCCAATCTTGCTAGTACCCACAAATGACTTTAACCCAAGCTTGCTAGTGTCCACAAATTCCACCCCAATCTAACTAATGCCCACAAATGACTTTATCCCAATCTTGCTAGTGTCCACAAATGACTTTATCCCAATCTTGCTAGTACCCACAAATGACTTTATCCCAATCTTCCTAGTGTCCACAAATTACTTTCCCCAATCTTGCTAGTGCCCACAAATGACTTTATCCTAATCTTGCTAGTGTCCACAAAAGACTTTATTTCAATCTTGCTAGTGTTTACAAATTCCACCCCAATCTTGCTAATACCCACAAATGTCTCTACCCCAATCTTGCTAGTACCCACAAATGACTTTATCCCAATCTTGCTAGTGTCCACAAATGACTTTATCCCAATCTTGCTAGTGCCCACAAACTACTTTATCCCAAAATTCTAGTTTCCACAAACAATGACTTTATCCCAATCTTGCTAGTGTCCACAAATTCCACCCCAATCTGGCTAATGCCCACAAATTACTTTATCCCAATCTTGCTAATACCCACAAATTACTTTGTTCCAATCTTGTTAGTATTCACAAATGACTCCTTATGACCACGACCAGCTTTTGTTACCTCGGCTCAGGAGGTAGCCAGTAGACCACAAGGCAAAGGGAGCTTTCGCAATACTTGGTCCTATATGGCGTTCTAGTATCATTTCGAGAAAGCTCAAGCTCCAAATATTCAGCAGTAGCGTTAAAAGCGTACTGCTGTACGGATGTGAGACTTGGAAGTCTACCGCGGACGTTATTGGAAGACTCCAGATGTTTATATTATAGATAGGTACCTTCGATATTCAAGATCTCTTGGAAACAAACAGTGTCAATTGGCATTCTCTGGACCATGGCAGACGAAAAGCCAATTAGAGAACAAGTCGCTAGACGCAAATGAGACGGAATCGCTGAGGGTGCACTAGACTGGTCCACTGTGGATGGAAAGAGGCGAGGTAGATCTAGAGCCACCTGGAGAAGAGCCCTGCAGGACGATGTCAAAGCAGCAGTCGCTTGGGACAATGTTAGGCATCAGGCATGCGATATAGTCGTGTGGAGAAGGTTCCTTGAGGACCTACGCTCCATGGAGGTGTGACAGGACAGGATTAAGGTGTCGAAGGCAGTCTGACGTGCGCGTCACGTCATACAAACTGACTCTGATAATAAAATTCATTAAAATAGCCAACAGTCAATAGAATTGCCAACGGACAAGGCGATGCATTTCTTATCCCATATAATATTTACATTTTAAGTTAGCAAAAAATATATAAGCACAAGACAAACGTCACAGAAATGAGGACACAAAGCTAACAAACACGTCATTTGCTCAGGGGTAGACAGATAGGATAGACTACCATACTGCTGGTATATCCCTTGCGTAACGAATCCGCCTTTAAGTATTTGATTAATTTGATCATGCCACTCTTTCCTTGATCTCTACATGAGGGAGTATGCTAGTTATCCGTGGTTCTATCCCACGGCATTTCTTTTAGGAATGCTCGGATAGCTTTATGCGACAGCACAGATTATTTTACCTACCGGCCACCAGAAACAAACTGCCTCTGGTGACAACGGTGGGAAGAGCAGTCTGCTGAACGCGGTCTCCTCGGAGATGGACGTCTTTCATATTATTGAATGTACGTTCAGGAGACAAATACTCTTGACTTTAGAAAGTATCTTGTCTTCCTGCAGTGGAACCAACTCTAATGCGTTCCTGGTACTATGTTGTATGCATATAATATTAGACCTGTACTCAAAAGATGCCTTAAACATTTATGCTGTTTGTAATGTCTTTTGAGTAAATAAACTGATTTGATTTGATTTGATCTTCTCTTTCTACTTACACTATTCCATGTATACAACATTTTAACCATTCGTCCATTCGTTCAATGCGTCCAAACCATCTCAGGGATCTTTTTTTTTATTTTACTTATAAATAAAACGACGTTTTTTAATAGGTTCTTTTGTGCCGACCCTTATGTATGGAAGTGAAGCATGGAACTGCCAAAAGAAGGATGAATGCAGTAGAAATGAGATCTCTAAGACGAATGTGTGGTAAATCTGTACGTGATATAGAAGTGAATGCGGTGCGAATGATGGTGTCGTGAACAAAACAATGAAAAGGTCGTTGGGATGGTTTGGACACGTGGAAACAATGAATGGAGAGAATGGATAAAAAAAGTATATGTTAACGATGTAAATGGAACTAGAAATAGAATCGGAAGACCGAGGAAAACGTGGCACGATCAAATTAAACAAATATTGAATGTCTGACACGCGAGGAGTCGGAGAAATCGACGTGCATGCATGACACGATGTATGAATGTTGAGGAAGCGAATTGAGAATTGAGAAATATGTCAGGAAAGAAAAGTGTTACAGTCCATCCTCTCTGACTACCTCTCCGGAGAATAAAAGGGAAAAATGGTCAGTAAGTTACGAAAGCTTTACAATTAAAAAAATATATAACGAAAGGTTCACTAAGACGGTTTGGACACGTTGAAAGAATGAATAGCAACATAGAAAGCATGTTAACTAACTAACCATCACGTCCGGAAGGGTGAGCAGAGAGGATGAACCGTCTCCTCCAAACTTTCCAGGCTATACTGATCACTCCATTAAGTTGCAAGGGTTTTTTATCAAAATTATCACAATAATAAGCCATTAGCTGTCACGGGCCTGATTGATGACACTGGCGGACCGGATTGATGACACTGGCAGGTCGGATTGGTGACACTGGCGGACCGGATTGATGACATGGGTTGACCATATTGATGACACTGGCGGGTCAGATTGATGACACCGGCGGGTCAGATTGATGACACCGGCGGGTCAGATTGATGTCACTGGCGGGCTAGATTGATGACACTGGCGGATCAGATTGATGACACTGGCGGACCGGATTGATGACACTGGCGGGCCGTAGTTTGAAGACCCCTGCTCTAGAGCATCATCTACATTCATACACGCTGTACGAATGTGAACGTTAGAAAAGCATACCAGGTTGGAAGAGTACATATTTAAAAGCGGTGATGATAACAACAATAAGTCATTATCCGTCACGGGCCTGATTGATGACACTGGTCATTAGCTGTCGCGGGTCGGATTGATGGCACTGGCGGACCGGATTGATGACACTGGCGGGCCAGATTGATAAAACTGGCGGACCAGATTGATGACACTGGCGGACTGTATTTAAGACATTGGCGGACCGGATTGATGAAACTGGCGGACCAGATTGACGACACTGGCGGAACAGATTGATGACACTGGCGCACCGGATTGATGTCACTGGCAGACCAGATTGATGCCACTGGCCTACCAGATTGATGACACTGGAGAACCAGATTGATGACATTTTGGAGACCCCTGCTATAGATAATCCTCTACATTCATACATTGCAACGCACATTGTTGTTTTTCTTAACAAATTTCTCATTTCTATGGCATTTTCCCTGCCTTTGCCAATGATTAAAATTATACATTACACGATTGAAATAAACTAGGATGGAGTGACAGCTGGTCCTCATCATCCCAGAAGACGTGATTTCTGTGCCACAGATCGTCAGATCTATTAAACGAAGAAGGTTAATCGAATCTAATAATCGGATACATATGGATTACGGAGAGTCCAAGAACCGTCCAAGAGCGATAATTACATCCACTCATGTGTTCTGTTTGTGTGGTGTATCAGGCTGATAAGTAAGGCTTCTTAAACAAGCCGCAAGATATGGATTATGGGGTCCAAGAGCGATAATTACATCCACTCGTGTGTTGTTTGTGTGGTTTATCAGGCTGATAAGGCTTCTTAAACAAGCTGCACGATATGGATTATAGGGTCCAAGAACCGTCCAAGAGCGATAATTACACCCACTCGAGTGTATTGTACGAGAATGAAGCGGTACCGCAGTTACCATGGCAACCGTAATTTAAATAAACAAGTATAAAACGTGTATTTTAATCAATATTAAACGCGTTAATCTAGATTTTGAACGTGCAGTCAAATTTATATATACATATAAAAAAAATATTTCAAAATTCATAACAATTATTGAAGACGAATGGGAATTTGTACGTTTACGAGAGATGACAAACGGATTAAATCGGTGCTGAAGCGTCCCACGACAATCCCACTGCTACGATATTGGAGAGGAAAATTGAGGGTCACCGAGGGCCCGGAAGGAGACGAATGTCCTGGCTGCGAAACGTGAGGGAGTGGACCGGCATCCGAAGTGTGGAGGAGCTGTTCCGAGCAGCGCAGGACAGGGACAGGTTCGTCAAGGTGATCGCCAATGTAGAGGGGACCCGACAGGGCACTTGAAGAAGAAGAAGAATGATGTAAATGGAATATGGAGTCAAATTAATCAAATTCAATCATCGATCAATCATGTTTGGAGTCGTAAGAATCGACGTGCATGAATGACTCGCTGTTTGAATGTGTAAGAAGCTGGAGACGTGTCAGAATAGAGTAGTGTGGCGGTCGATTCTCTCTGCCTACCCCTTCCGGGAAACGGAGCAATGTTTTTTTTATAATCTACTGTATCGAGTCGTCGAAGTAAGATGAAAACGCGGCGAGATGAAAGTGATCTAAAAAAATCAACGATTTTCGAATCGGAAGACGGAAGAAATACATGGCACTGCTTACTGGTATCGATTTAAAAAAAAACAAAATGCTTTTAATATGTATAATTAAAAATAATAAAAAATAGTAACCACGCCGACAGCAGAATTCGTTATGCAATCCCATAACGCGGTTTCCGTTACGTTTTACTATTACGATAATTGAACGATAAAAAAATTGTATATTGTATCTTGAACAATGATATAAAACTCCATATTAAATAATTAATACGTATGAAAATGTCTGTTTTATACTAGTTTTATTATATTCCATGGCGTTAACGTGTTTCTATTCATAATAAGGCAGAATCTAACGAAAGATAATGCCGTTAAAAGGCAAAACACGTCAAACGCATAAAATATATAATCTTTTTCATCAACGATAGAAAGTATAGTGTAAAAACTAAAATACACTTGTGTTCGTTGGAGCGTCTGTAAAATTTCGTAGGATTCACGCAGACAGCAGACATACCGCAGACAAGAGACATGGATGTGAAGGCGCATCAGGATGGAAGAGTGTGGCGGTCCACCGTCTCTGCCTATTGTGTTGGAAGCGACAGTGCATGACACGCTGTATGAATGTGAAGGCTAGAGAAGCGTGTCAGGATGGAAGAGTGTAGCAATCCATCGTATCTGCCTATTGTGTTAGATGTGACAGTGCACGACACGCTGTATGAATGTGAAGGCTAGAGAAGCGTGTCAGAATGGAAGAGTGTGGCGGTTCGTCTCTGCCAATTGTGTTAGAACTGGGAACAGTGCACGACGCGCTGTATGAATGTGAAGGCTAGAGAAGCGTGTCAGAATGGAAGAGTGTGGCGGTTCATCTCTGCCAATTGTGTTAGAACTGGGAACAGTGCACGACGCGCTGTATGAATGTGAAGGCTAGAGAAGCACATCAGGATGGAAGAGTGTAGCAATCCACCGTCTCTGCCAATTGTGTTAGAAGCGACAGTGCATGACGCGCTGTATGAATGTGAAGACTAGAGGAGCGTGTCAGGATGGAAGAGTGTTGCGGTCCACCGTCTCTGCCTATTCTGTTAGAACCGGGAACAGTGCACGACACGCTGTATGAATGTGAAGGCCAGAGAAGCGTGTCAGGATGGAAGAGCGTAGCAATCCACCGTCTCTGCCTATTGTGTTATAAGCGACAGTGCACGACGCGCTGTATGAATGTGAAGGCTAGAGAAGCGTGTCTGCCTGCTGGCTACGTGATCACCCGAGTCCAACGATGTTAAAACGGAGTAATAGGTCGTTACATTAATAATAATAATAATAATAATAGTATTAAAACTTAAATATAGTATTTTTTATATTAAATATATATATTCCTAAAAGATACACTCCTCTGGTGCTGTTCATATCATCTCCGGCTCTTGTGATACTTCCAATATATATTTATTTCAATAATTCTTCACTTTGATAATTTTTTTTTTTTCATTTAACAAAAAAAGCGAGATGGCAGTAGTTGCTGTGCGGCCGTCCTCCTCTGAAACAAAAACAAAACAAAAACATTAATTAAATGTTAGATTTGACAATTGCAATATCCGAAATTGATGTTGGAATGAGATATTTTAGTGTGGATGCAGTCTATGATTGTAGGAATGTGATCTATCATTGTAGGAATGTTCTATCTATGTTAGAATGAGATCTATCATTGTAGGAATGTGGTCTATATATTGTTGGAATGAGAGCTATCATTGTAAGAATGTGGTCTACCTATATTGGAATGATATCTATCAGTGTAGGAATGTGGTCTATCTATGTTGGAATGATATCTATCATTGTAGGAATGTGGTCTATCTATGTTGGAATGAGATCTATGTATCATAGTAATGTGGTCTATCTATATTGGAATGGGATCTATCAGTGTAGGAATGTGGTCTAACTATGTTGGAATAAGATCCATTAGTGTAGTGATGTAGTCTATGAATGTAGGAATTTAGGAATGCACCGTCAAGGAGTCCACTCATGACAAGGGCCAGAGACCAACAGACTCAAATTTGCGAAGTATAAAGGAGATCACATATTGTCAACAAAAAAATAATAATTAGGTTAGATGAAGTCACCTCTACGCCTGCTCCACGGACTGCCGCTTTTTCTCTTTCTTCTTCTTCAGGAAGGAAGGCGTCCTGAGTCCCTTCTTCTTCTTCTTGTCCTTCTTCGGAGACTCCTCCAGGGACATGTCCTTCGACGGCGAACCCTGAAACAATACACATCGGTTTCAAACTCCGGGAAATTAAAATAGAACGGTGGACAACTTTGAATTTCATTTCAAAAGTGAAATCCTGATATCATCCACAATTGGAAAATGATCCCATTTCCAATTTAATGGATTTAGGATATGGATTACGGAGAGTCCATGAGCAATGAAGGAGTATGGTAGCTATCCGTGGCTCTATCCCACGGCAGAAATTTTTCTGAACCCTCTCCAGCATAACGGAATATCTCGCCTCGTGTGGACTCCATATCACAGAACCACTTTCGAGTCTGCTCCGAACCAACGCGTTGTATAGGACTCTGAGCACATTGGGATCTCTGAAAACTCTTCCGGTCCGAATGAAGAAGCCCAACATCCTCAGTGCAATGCCACAAATCCTCTCGATAAGTGCACGAAAAGTCAGCCTACTCTCATAGATGATTCCGAGATCCTTCATCGTAGATACATGTGTCGGGGTTAAATGCATAACCCAGATAAGCATATTTCATGATGAAATATATGACACGAATAACCGAAAACGCCTGACTCAGGACCTACTTATCAAAACTGATGAGTCTAGGGCCCAGATTTATTCAGTTTGGTCACTAGGTCACTAGAGCAGAGCATCGTGTGAAAATGGAAGCAAAGCATATAAAAGCGGTACATCCGACCACCATGGACAGTAATCCTTCTTGCGACTTCTAACCGACACGAGTCTACGCCGTCAAGTCTACCCTCCTACCGAGCTACACAGCTGTCTACACTGCTACGCCACGTAACTTCCGACGAGTCTTCGCTCCCGCCGACCTACGCTACTGCCCAGTGAGCCGTCAGCCCCAGCTGCTATCGACGTCCAGGCGCACGCTCCATCACGAGTACATAATACTGTTAACGTATGACTACTCGTGACCTGCAATAAACGCTGAAACCTCCACTGCTTTTATCTATCACCACCTCTCCTAAACATGTGTTAATTGCTGGTTGTTCATTGTTCATGATGCTGTCCAGCCTCTGATAGAAGAGAAACAGTAAGACTATATATATGAAGACTCACCTCTTTGCTACTGTGAGAGAAGGTGCTAGCGTGGGCATCGGAATGGTCCCCGTTTAGAGTGTTCTCGCCTGAAACACACAAGTACACAAATTAACACATTTTTGTCAAATATAACTAACTAACTAACCATCACTCCAATTCCCCGGAGGGGTAGGCAGAAAGGATGGATCGCCACAATGCTGTCCTGACATACCTCTCGGGCTTTCTCTACATTCATACATCGTACCATGCACGCACGTCGATTATTCCGACTTGGAATGTGGCCGCCTTTTAGTAATTGATTAATTTGGTCGTGCCATATTTTCCTTCTTTTTCCACTCACGCTGCTTCTGTACAACTTTTTAACCATTCTACTCTCATCCATTCGTTCCAATGTCCAAACCATCTCAGGGATCCTTTTTTAATTTTATCCATGATGCAGTCATCTGCCTTACATTTCTTTATTATTTCATCGTTCGGTATTCTATCATACAACGCACATTCTTCTTAGTGATCTCATTTCTACGGCGTTTATCCTGCTTTCATCCTTCTTTTGCCAGCTGCAAGCTTCACTTCCATACATGAGGGTTGGCACTAGAACTCCATTGTGTACAGCCATTTTTGCTTCTGTGGATATATTTCTATTAACCAACTAAATAACCATAACACTGTTTTTTCCTGACATACTTCTCTCTTCCTCAACATTCATGCATCGTGTCATTCACGCACGTCGCTTTCTCGGACTGCCGACATTTAATAATTGATTTATTTGATCGTGCCACGTTTTCCTCGGTCTTCCGATTCTATTTCTGGTTCCATTTACATCGTTAGCATTTTTTTTTTACCATTCTTTCTTCACTCATTATTTCCATATGTCCAAACCGTCTTAATGATCATTTCATTATTTTGTTCATAACACCATCATTCGCACCGCATTCACTTCTTATATTTTCATTCGACACTCTATCATACGCAGAGTATCCTCACATTCGTCTAAGAGATTTCATTTCTACTGCATTTATTCTACATTCATCCTTCTTTTGCCAATTCCATGCTTCGCTTCCATACATTAGGGTTGGGGCTACTTAAATATCTATTTATGGTTATTTATTTTGCCAGCGTCCTAACCATCTTAGCGATCATTTCAATTGTTATATCAAAGTTGGACACGTTAGCATGCAGTGTCTGAGAGATACCATCTCTTGGATATGTTCTATATATACATATATTAGTGATGAAGGTTAGTGGTTTGACCTTACCTCTATATCCGGTGGTTAGAAGCAGAGGTCTGGAGGACATCCACCTCCTCACTGGAGGCAAGCGAGGCGTTAGCATGCACAATACACAGTGACACAACACATCAAGCTGGTCGGGTGGTGAAATGCCGGTGAAAAAATGCAATCTATCAGTTTTGGAATGTGGTCTATCAGTGTTGGAATGTCGTCTATCAGTTTTGGAATGCAGTCTATCAGTGTTGTAATGTCGTCTATCAGTTTTGGAATGTGGTCCATCAGTTTTGGAATGTAGTCTATCAATATTGGAATGTATTATATGAAGTGAGGAATGGCCTATCAATGTTGGAATGTGATCTATTAATATTCGAATATAGTTTATGAATTGAGGAATAGTCTATCAATGTTGGAATGATGTTTATCAGTATTGCAGTGTGTTCTATCAATGTTATTAGGTCTAACGGCGTAAAAAGAGGCGTCTATTAGTATCAGAATATAGGAAAAATTCCTGTCATTGTAAAAGAAGTAGTCTGTGAATGTAGAAAAAAGGTATATCATTGTTGGAATATAGTCGGTCAATGTTGGAATAAAATAGGCAGTGCATGGATGAAGTCTATCGGTGCAGGAAGGTAGTGTCGATCCATGTTGGAATGTCATCTACCGGTGTAGGAATATGAACTATCGGCATTGGACAATGTGAAACGCACAAAACGTGACAGAGAGCCAGCAGTGCTCCCACTCCCACCACCAAATGTTACCAGTACACAACAAAAAACATTCCAAATTCAATTAGTTTATTAAAATATAAAAAAACTTAAAACTATTTACAGTGAAGGAAGCGTGCGTTCTGTTCATAAGCAAGCTAGAATATAAAAAATATATATAAAAAAACTATTTTGTTTCATCCGACTGACAATTTATGGGTACAGTTCGTCATTTTGTAAATAGAGGAAACCATTTTGTTTAACTCAAATGTACTGAGCATGATTTTCTTAAATTTAGAGGTTATCACCGCCATTTTGTTTTGATCGACGGCCATTTTGTTGAACATTCAAAATGGAAATACTGGATTTTACCCATTGCGGGTTAATCATTTTTGAGGATTAATTGTATCTCAATAGAGACGAAGATGTAAATTGTTTTTTGGAAACAGAATATGGTGGTCGAGGCGTTTACGGGACTTATGACCTGTCATTGGTTGGGTTAATTAATGCTTACACCTATTCTCAATAGATGGCGCTAGTGTAGATTGAACTAGTAACATGTGAAGTGTGGTGCAACATAGTAGCATATATACAACTTCCAAAAAATTTTCAGACGTGGTGTGTTCGTAAGGGCGCAATGGGGAATGTTGTTAACATAAAGCGATCGTTTAACCCAACCAATGACAGGTCATAAGTCCTGTAAACGCCTCGACCACCATATTCTGTTTCCAATTTACATCTTCGTCTCTATTTAGATACAATTAATATTCATTCAAAATGGAAGATTACTACAAATCGACGAGTTTGCACTAAACGTCGTATGAACGCGGGAAAACATTTCTCCGGAGTGCAGTTAGATTTGCAAGTCTAGCTCCCCCCGTATTCACACGCCGTTAGTTAAAAGAAAACAGCAGCTTACGAACAGTTAACATGCTTTTTACCATTTAAAAACTGAGGCAAGACGACGCGACATACGAAAAGCGAGATTACCGGTTTCGAAAGATAATTTTACTCGCTACTTATTTATATAACTTATTAATACTAATAAAAAAAAAACGTTCTAACTAAAAAATCATTCTTTATGTAAAAGCTAAATAGGGATAAAAAAAACGTAATGCGCGATGAAAGCAGGATAAACGCCGTAGAAATGAGATCACTAAGAAGAATGTGCGTTGTATGATAGAATACCGAACGATGAAATAAGAGAGAAATGTAAGGGAGATGACTGCAGCATCATGGATAAAATTAAAAAAGGATCCCCGAGATGGTTTGGACATATGGAACGAATGGATGAGAGTAGAATGGTTAAAAAGTTGTACACAAGCAGCAGCGCGAGTGGAAAAAGAAGCCGAGGACGACCGAGGAAAACATGGCATTACCAAATTAATCAATTACTAAAAGGCGACCACATTAACACACAATAATTGACTAACTAACCATCACGCCATTTCCCCGGAGGGGTAGGCAGAGAGGATGGATCACCACAATGCTCTATCCTGGCATACCTCTTCGGCTTCCTCTATATTCGTACATCGTACCATGCATGCACGTCGATTATTCCGACTTCGAATGTGGCCGCCTTTTAGTAATTGATTAATTTGGTCATGCCATGTTTTCCCTCGGTCGTCCTCGGCTTCTTTTTCCACTCACGCTGCTGCTTGTGTACAACTTTTTAACTATTCTTCTCCCATCCATTCGGTGTGTATAACTTATTTCGGTGTGAATTAAATGTGCCATAGTCCTGTGGTTTGGAGCAATCGCCTAGAAACTGATAGGTCACAAATTTCTTTGCAGCAAGTGCGAATTTCGCGTACAAAATAAGCTATTATAATAAAATAGAACAGGTTAATAGAAAAACGGTGACGTCACGTGAGGCGTGCATAACTTATTTCAGAGCGAATTAAATGTGCCATAATCCTGCGGTTAAGAGCAATCGCCTAGAAACTGATGGGTCACAAATATTATGCATAGATAATAGGTTTTTTTTGTTCCGCGCGCCTATCGAGGGGCATTCAGGTCATGCTCGTCCAGGGTCTCAATGTCGAAGCTGCTCGACATCCTGAAAGGACGCACTGCCCTGCAGAGCGACGTCTCTTCGTAGACAGGCCACGAGAAGGTCTTCCGTCTTCGCGGTCTTCCGCGCGGCGTCTCCGCCTCGTCAAGACCGGTTTCTTCGCTAGACGACGGAACGCACCGTAGGATAGTGGACGAAACATCCTCGAGCAATAATTCGTCGCTCGAGACGTCGTAAAAGAACTTTCGCTTGCTGCAAATTGACTTTGGACAGTCTGGGAGTTCTCCGGTTAAAAAACTGGGGGTCTTATCTTCTGGGTTGGACGGCGTGCGCGTTTGGATCCTGGAAGTGTCCACGAACTTCATATCATCGAAGGTGACCCAATATTTGACGCCTCCAACGTGGTGGACCTGTGTCATTGGACTGACAGACACATTCGGATCGAAATCCCAACCGGGTTCCAGCAAGCTTTTACGTTTCGTAAATCCAGCATCGAAGCGCATCGTCAGCTCGGACGTATCGTTCTCCGAGTCCGATGCCGCGATATTCGCATGGTCAAGATGATAGAACGAGCTCCAATTATCACACGAGGTGTCTGCGCCGATGAACGCGTCGTCCAATTTCGATGTCGGGCCCATCGCATCCGTGTCTGGTTCCATGAAACCGAGAGCGTCTATGTTGTGGTTCAAAATGTCGGAGGAGCGCGCGCGATCGCTGGTCGCGGATGTCGTGTCGTCCAGCAACTCGCTGCTGTATGCTTCGTCAAAACTATCCGCTTTATTCAACGTTTCATCTAATCTATCCGTTATGTTCAACGCATCGTCATGATTGACGATTGTATTCAACACTTCATCAAAACTATCCATCATATTCAACGCTTCATTCAACCTATCCGTTTTGTTCAACGCATCATCAAGACTGACTACTTCATTCAACGCTTCATCAAAACCATCCACATTATTCAACCTATCCGTTTTGTTCAACGCATCGTCACTATTGGCTACTTCATTCAACGCTTCATTAAAACTATCCACATTATTCAACCTATCCGTTTTGTTCAACGCATCATCAAGACTGACTACTTCATTCAACGCTTCATTAAAACTATCCACATTATTCAACCCATCCGTTTTGTTCAACGCATCGTCACGATTGGCTACTTCATTCAACGCTTCATCCAACCTATTAATTTTGTTCAAACCATCATTACGACTGGCTACTTCATCAAAACTATCCACTTTGTCCAACGCTTCATCCAACCTATCCGCTTTGTTCAACGCGTCATCAGACAGGCGGTTTTTACCGTTCCTTCTTTTGCCTCTGCGCTTTCTCTTTTCTCCTTTGCTGTCCATCATTGCGTCGCGTTCGCCAGCTGCATTCATCGATGCATTATCGCTGGGGATATTTTTTGATGCCATGCCTTCGGTTTCGCTTGCCGGCATCTTCATGCCCTCGGCTTCCCTGCGCAGGCGCGATCCCGTCTCCACCAGCTGACCAGTCGTATCCAAAAGCTCACGAGATTCGGCAACGAGATCAACAGTATTCTTCACGAAGTGGCTAAGCCTATCCATGAATCGGCCGGACCGGCTGACGAAAGATTCCAGATCGTCGCTTTCACCCTTTTCGGGCGACGATTCGCTAGATTGTGTCGCGGACGCGTCCCTGATGATGCACTCCGCTCCGGAGACCAGCTCGCACAGCCTGTCTGCCACCTCGCCGGACTGGCGAACCAGACGACCGGACTGCTCCACTAGTCGATCGACGTCTTCAGCGAGGCAGTCCTTGTCCAAGCTGCCACAAAAGGGATCTTTTCTCTCGATCAAGAAGTTGGAAAAGTTCTCAACTACTTCAGAAATCAGCTCCAAGCACTCGAACTCAACCGTCGAGTCAAAAGACTCCAGTATCTTCAACGCATCTGAAACTCCAGACAGGCGATACAAACACGCGTTTGTTTCGTTTGAAGCATTGGATGTGGCTGTGGTTTTGTCTCCGGTGGCTATTTCGTCTTTCAGCTTCATCAGCATGGCTGCATTGCTCGTCAGCCTGTCGCCTACGGAGCTCATGAGGCTGTCCTTGAGACGCGAAGGGGGCACAAGGCCTTCGGATATAGCAGCTTCCATGTTGATCTGAAAGGCTCTAAAGGCGCGAGCCAATATATCGTTTGTAATGTTGATCACGATGTTCCCAGCGTGTGATGGGTCGAGATCTTTCTCAAGCCGGTGGAAAGCATTCTCAAAATGTGACCCGTTGTCCAACGATTCTTTTAACTTCAATTCGGAATTTAAACGTTGGACAATATTCTTTGAATCATCGACGGTATTTTCTGCACTCTTTTCACAATCGACTACATCTTCAGCATCGGGCGCTTGTTTTGCAATCGCTTCACCATCATATTCTGCAAAATCTTCACTTTCAAATACTTGTTTTGCAAGCTCTTCACTTTCAAATACTTGTTTTGCAATCTCATCACTTTCAAATACTTGTTTTGCAAGCTTATAACTTTGAAATACTTGTGCTGCCATCTCTTCACAATCAGACGCCTGCCGTACGGAACTCGAAACATCAAGCGAACACCCAGAGAAGACCGCATCATCGGTGAAGGCCGATCTGCTCTCCTCGGGGATCGTCTCCAAGGAGCCGCGCTTGGAGAAGGCAGCTATCTTATGCGGAGAACGCGGCGCCGACGGCGGATCTTCGCGCTCTTTCGGTGGCGACTCCGGGGATAGGCCGGCCGAGTAGAGCGACAGAGGCAGCGAATAGTGGCGTATGTCCTTGCCTATCAGCTCGCGGACGGGACTCTCGTATTCGGAGGCGGACGAGCGCTCCGAGTCCAGGTCATCGCTGAAGTTGACATAGTCCCCGTCGACGCACATGTCCATCGAGTCGCAATCGGAATCTTCGTCGGACCAGCTAAATTTCCCGCCGACTCCTTCATTGGTGGTTATTTCGATTTCGGCCAATCGAGCGTCGACGGCAGAAGCGAGCTCTCTCGACCATTCTACGCCATTTCTCGATTCGCTTGTTTCGAATGAGCGCGAAGTTTCAATTGATGGATTTAAATCTACGCCACTTTTCGATTCGCCCGTTTCACTTGATAGAACGCGATCGGTATTACAGGGATCATTACAGCCCGTCGGGCGATCGAAAACGTTCAAATCTATTCGAATATTCTCCGCATTGGAAGCTACGCCATTTTTCGATTCGCTCGTTTCGATCGACAGAACGCGATCGGTATTACAGGGATCTTCAACGCCATTCGGGTGGTCGAAAACGTTGCAGTCTTTTCGAACGGTCTCCGGATTAAAAGCTACGCCATTTCTCGATTCTTTTGTTTCGAAAGAGTTATACTTTTCAAATGGTAGAACGCAGTCCGTGTTGCGTGGATTTTTATTGCACGATGGTAGATTCGAGTCGAAATCGCGATACTCGTTGCCCGGATACGACTTGACCGTGTCTGCTGGCGAGCGGGATCCAAAACGCGTAAACTCCTCGAGGCTGGAGCACCTGACGATGGACGTGCTCCGCCCGGGGATGTGGAAGTGGACCGGTCGGGGGCGCAGGTACGCGTTCAGGAAACCAGAGTGAGAATTGGTCCGGTAGAACGAGAAGTGACCGCTACGCGAGCCGATCGAGCGAGAACCGCTGACACAATCCGCATAAGAACTGGTGCTGTAATACAAGGGGTATCTAGACGCGTTTTCGGCGTTTAAATAATTCGTATCTCGCCCCACTAAACCGGAGATTTTGACGTTAACTTCGCGAAACGAAAGATCGTACTCGCGCACTGAAACCGATTCCGAAGAAGAGAAGTGTTTTATAGTAGATTCATCCGATTTCGAACGATCCAGAACAGTCCCCGAATCTTTGGATGCCTCTAAGAAATCTTCTGATGCTTTCAAAGAACGGAACGCATTTATCGAATCTTCAGATGCCTCGACGGAATCAAACTCGTTCACCGAATCATTAGACGCTTTTAAAGAACCGAAACCATTCACTGAATCTTCGGACGGTTTTAAAGAACGGAATGCATTAATCGAATCTTCAGACGACTTTATATAATCAAACTCATTCACCGAATCTTTAGATGTCTCAATATAATCAAACTCATTCACTGAATCTTTAGATGTCTTAATAGAATCAAACTCATTTACCGAATCTTTAGATGCCTTAATAGAATCAAACTCATTCACCGAATCTTTAGATGTTTTAATGGAATCAAACTCCACCGAATCTTTAGATGTCTTAATAGTATCAAACTCATTCACATAATCTTTAGAAACAAACTCATTCACCGAATCTTTAGATGTCTTAATAGAATCAAACTCATTCACGGAATCTTTAGATGTCTTAATAGAATCAAACTCATTCACCGAATCTTTAGATGTCTTAATAAAATCAAACTCATTCACTGAATCTTTAGATGTCTTAAAAGTATCAAACTCATTCACCGAATCTTTAGATGTCTTAATAGAATCAAACGCATTATTCGAATCTTTAGATGTCTTAATAGAATCAAACTCATTCACTAAATCTTTAAATGTCTTTATAGAATCAAACTCATTCCCCGAATCTTTAGATGCCTTCATAGAATCAAACTCATTCTTCGAATCTTTAGATGTCTTAATAGAATCAAACTCATTCACCGAATCTTTAGATGTCTTAATAGAATCAAACGCATTATTCGAATCTTTAGATGTCTTAATAGAATCAAACTCATTCACCGAATCTTTAGATGTCTTAATAGAATCAAACTCATTCCCCGAATCTTTAGATGTCTTAATAGAAACAAACGCATTCGTCTGATTGGATCTCTTGGACCCTACGACACTAAAAGGGGCGGGGAAAAGGTTAATTTTACATCGCAAATGTTCCATGCGGGGCGTGTCGTCTCGCGGCTCAGTTTCCAATTGGCTATCATGAATATTATTAGAATTATCACAGACAGTCTTCGTTTGGGTGTTAATATTGTTACTTCCCACCACCGCTAGGGGTAGCTTACACTCTGGAAGGGAAAACAGAACAAGGCGGTGAGGACAGGACAGAAACTAGCGACAAAACATAGAGACAAATCATAACAAATTAAAAAAGCGATTAAAAGCGACAACATGATTTGGTGATTATGGCGATTAAATGAGAAATGAATTGGCGATTTTGGCGATTAAAGATGAAATTACTGTGTGATTCTGACGATTAAATGTGAAATGACTTGTCGATTTTGGCGATTAAATGTGAAATGACTTGTTGCTTGTGGGGACTAACCGCACAATGACTTGGCGATTGTGGCGACTAACGGTACAATGACTTGACGATTTTGGCGATTAAATATGAAGACTACAGGGGAAAAACAAGGAATGTCAGTTAAAATTCAAAATAAATGTAATAATGCCATCTAGCGGCATTTGTACGTTTCTATCCACAGTAAAATTTTCATATTCAAAAATCATGTGTGTCATCGACTATGGCCAGATAATCGATTGCTAATTGCTAAGAAATATATAGACTTTGATTAGCTTTATTCTCAATTTATTCAAATTAACCTTCTACTGACATTCCTTGTTTTTCCCCTGTAGTCTTCATATGAAATGTCTAGGTAATTATGGCGATTAAAGGTGAAATGACTTGGTGATTTTGGCGACTAAATGGGTAATGACTTACTGATTATGGCGATTAAATGGGAAATAGCTTGACGATTGCGGCGATTAAATGTGGAGTGGCTCAAATATATCGATTTTAAATGCAGCTAGTAACAACAATCAATATGTTTTGGGAGAATTTCAATCTCCAGCATCGGGATTTATATTAGGCTTGTTTGTTAGATACTTGGGGTTAAATTATTCATGTAAGGTTCAAAAAAGGAGCTAAAGAAACCAACTTATTAACTCAAATATATTTAGAAGCTATACAAATACGTCGACAACGCCATTTAAAGAGGTTTTGAAGCACCTAGAACAAACAGGTAGCTTCACCCGGGATACGCATCTTTAATTATAATTATTAAGATATTTTTAAGCAATAAAACTAGAACTACGACCATTAAACTGTATTTTTGAAGAGATTCTGGCTTTCTATGGGACACGTGAAGATATTTTGAAGTAATACGAATTAAAAAGAAGCTTCGTGAGGGACATTCAAAGCAAATTTGAAGTGATACATTTAAATATAGCAATATAAACGACCTTCTTAGTTTCTCTGGGGATATTTGAAGGTGTTTTGAAGTAAAACCAATACATAGTCGATATCTCGTCAGATATTAGAATGTATAGGAAAAACTGTTGTTTTCTGGGAGGAAAGCGCAAGGGACACGTTATTTTGAAGCGATATATATCCGAGGTATATTTAAAGATATTTTGAAGCGATTCATTCTTCCCGGGAGCCATTCAAAGATATATTGAAGCGATATAAATAAATAGATATCTTCACTGGGGACATTCAAAGATATTTTGAAGCGATATCAATACATAGAGCTTTTGTGGGGACATTTAAAGATATTTTGAAGCGATTCATTCGTCCCGGGAGTCATTCATAGATATATTGAAGCGATATAAATACAAACATAACTTCACAGAGGATCTTTAAATGTACTCTGAAGCGATACGAATACGTAGAATATATAATTATATCCGAGGGACATTCAAAGATATATTGAAGCGATATAAATACATAGAGAACTTTCAAGGGACATTTAAAGATAGTTTGAAGCGATTAATTTTTCCCGGGGGACATTCAAAGATATATTGAAGCGATATAAATAAATAGATATCTTCACTGGGGACATTTAAAGATATTTTGAAGTGATACGAATACGTGGATATACATTACATCCGAGGGACATTTTAAGATATTTTGAAGCGATTCATTCTTCCAGGGAGATATTCAAAGATATTCTGAAGCGATTTAAATACATAGATAAATTCACAAGGGACATTTTAAGATAGTTTAAAGCGATTCATTCTTCCAGGGAGATATTCAAAGATATTCTGAAGTGATATAAATACATAGATAACTTCACAAGGGACATTTAAAGATAGTTTGAAGCGATTCATTCTTCCAGGGAGATATTCAAAGATATTCTGAAGCGATATAAATACATAGATAACTTCACAAGGGACATTTAAAGATAGTTTGAAGCGATTCATTTTTCCCGGGGGACATTCAAAGATATATTGAAGCAATATAAATACAAAGATATCTTCATAGGGGACATTTAAAGATATTTTAAAGCCATTAATCCTTTCGGGAGATATTCAAAGATATTTTGAAGCGACACAAATGCATAGATATCTTCACAGAGGATACTTTGGAGCGATACGATTACGTGGAATATACATGATATCCGAGGGACATTTAAAGATATTTTGAAGCGGTTCATTCTTCTGGGGGGACATTCAAAAATATATTGAAGCGATATAAAATACATGGATAGCTTTTCAGGGGACATTTAAAGATATCTTGAAGCGAAAGCGGGAAAAGCATCCCGGAATTGAGGGAGCGAGATGGCAGACCTCTGGAGAGGACGTGCTGCTGCGCCGGTAGGGTGTACTGGCGCACGATCAGCGAGGAGTCTGCGTTGACGCCTTGGGCGGGGGCGGAGCGCGAGGCCAGGATCAGGTGGGGCGTGGTGCCGAACACCTCATCGTCGTCGGACAGGGGCGCTTCTGAAGCTGCCAACACCAACCAATTCTTTACAGCTTCGAAGAGATGGGCATCTCATCACCCATTTCTTTAGATTAATCAGGGGATATTTCACAGGCCGTGCTAGACAGGCGGGGATACTGACCACTATACTACCGATTTCATGTATTGTAACTAACTAACCATCACGCCGTCTCCCCGAAGGGGCAGGCAGAAATAATGGACTGACACACTTTTCTTTCCTGATATGTTTCTCAATTCGCTTCCTCAACATTCATACATCGTGTCATGCACGCACGTCGATTTCTCCGACTCCTCACGTGATCGACATTCAATATTTGATTTATTTGATCGTGCCGCGTTTTCCTCGGTCTTCCGATTCTATTTCTGGTTCCATTTACATCGTTAACATATAATTTTTTTACCATTCTTTATTCATTCATTCCTTCCATGTGTCCAAACCATCTTAATGATCCTTTCATTATTATGACACCATCATTCGCACCGCATTCACTTGTTATATTTTCATTCGATACTCACTCATACACAGAGTATTCACACATTCGTCTAAGAGATCTCATTTCTACTGCATTTATTCTACTTTCATCCTTCTTTTGCCAGTTTCTTGCTTTGCTTCCATACATAAGAAAAGACGTGATTAAATTGTAAATTGCAAAAAGGCGGCCTCTTTTGAAGTCGGAATAATCGACGTGCGTGCACGGTTCGATGTACGAGTATGTAGAGGAAGCCCGAGAGGTATGCCAGGACAGAGCATTGTGGCGATCCATTCTCTCTGCCTACCGCTCCAGAGAAATGGCGTGATGGTTAGTTAGTTAGTTAATAACAATTTTTAAAGCTAAAAAAACTATCCTAAGATCATCTTATAGGAAGCTATCGGTCCACTGAATATGACTAGGATGATTGAAAATTCGTTTTTATAAGTGTAAAAAAAATTCTCTGTTATTGGAATAAAACCCTAAACCCTAGCCTTTGAATGAGAACATGCAAGTGAGAAATGAAAAATCTATAATTTTCCAAAGCATCAGTAAATATAAAATGTCCACCAAGACACGCTGTACGTTAAAAAAATACAATACAAACCATCACGCCGTTTCTCCGCAGGGGTAGGCAGAAAGAATGGACCGCCACACTACTCTATCCTGGCACACCTCGCTAGCTTCCTCCACATTCATACAACGAGTCATACACGCACGTAGATTCCTCCGACATCTAACATGACCAACCTTTAAAATTTGATTAATTTGGTCATGCCATGTTTTCCTCGGTCTGCCTCGACTACGTACCCCATTCACATCATTAACGTATACGTTCTTAACCATTCTTTCTCCATCCATGCGCTCCATATGTCCGAACCAACGCAGCGATCCTTTCATAATACCTTCTTCCGCTCTACATTCCTTTCTTATATCAGCATTTGAGATTCTGTCGCATATCGTTCTACCACACATACGTCTTAGGGACCTCATCTCTACCGCATTTATTCTACTCTCATCCTTCTTCTGCCAGTTCCATGCTTCGCTTCCATACATTAGGGTTGGGACCAGAACTCCATTGTGAACGGCCGTTTTCGCTTTCATTGATAAATTCTTGTTTCCAATAACTATTTTTAAAGCTCCATTCACTTTGTTACCCGCACCAATCCTTATTAATTAATATTAACTCACCATTAGTAAGATGGTTCGGACACATGGAAAGAATGAATGAAGAAAGAATGGTAAATAAAGTATATGTTTACGATGTGAATGGAACTAGAAATAGAATCGGAAGACCGAGGAAAACGTGACACGATCAAATAAATCAAATATTGAATGTCGGCCAAGTGAGGAGTCGGAGAAATCGACATGCGTGGCATGACACGACGTATGAATGTTGAGGAAGCGAATTGAGAAATATGTCAGGAAAGAAAAGTGTGGCAGTCCATTTTATTTCTGCCTAACCCTTCGGAAAGACGGCGTGATGGTTAGTTAGTTTTTTAACTAAGAATGGAACGCCACACTGTTCTGCCCTGAAATACTTCTCTAGCTTCCTCTACATACACATATTGTCATGCAGGCACGTCGATTTCTCCGACTCCTCACGCGACCGACATTCAAAATTTGATTTATTTGATCGTGCCACGTTTTCCTCGGTCTTCCGATTCTATTTCTAGTTCCATTTACATCGTTAGCATATATTTTTTTACCATTCTTTCTTTTCATGTGTCCAAACCATCTTAATGATCCTTTCATTATTTTGTTCATGACACCATCATTCGCACCGCATTCACTTCTTACATTTTCATTCGACACTCTATCATACACAGATTTAACACACATTCGTCTAAGAGATCTCATTTCTACTGCATTTATTCTACTTTCATCCTTCTTCTGCTTCGCTTCCATACATAAGGGTCGGTAGAAGAACACCATTGTGCACTGCCATTCTAGCTTTTTGTTTGCGATGACAACTTTAAGTGCACCATTCACTCTGTTGCCTGCCCCAACCCTTCTTTCAATATCCGTCTCCACTGTAAACATACTACCTAAATACGTGGACGATGACATTTTATATAAACTGATGCATTGAAGAATCGGAGCCAAACTACGGTGAGGTTCTACTGACGGCTGATAGACGGTGGAAGATGATGTCAACATACCTCGGAAAGAGCTGTTCTCGGCTGTGGAGCGTTCCATGTTCAGTAGATTTGTACTAACTACAGAAAAACAAAACAAAAACAAATGCTAAAAAAAATTTAAATAAAACAAAATGCAATCGACAAACTAAAAACAAAAAAAATGCACAAAATCAAACGCTTCTCTAGCCTTCACATTCATACAGCGTGTAGTGCACTGTCGCTTCTAACACAATAGGCAGAGACGGTGGACCGCCACACTCTTCCATCCTGACACGCTTCTCTAGCCTTCACATCCATACAGATGTCGTGCACTGTCGCTTCTAACACAATAGCATGGACACTCTTCCATCCTGACACGCTTCTCTAGCCTTCACATATACAGGTGTCGTGCAAACACAATAGGCAGAGACGGTGGACCGCCACACTCTTCCATCCTGACACGCTTCTCTAGCCTTCACATTCATACAGCGTGTCGTGCACTGTAGCTTCTAGCACAATAGGCAGAGACGGTGGACCGCCACACTCTTCCATCCTGACACGCTTCTCTAGCCTTCACATTCATACAGCGTGTCATGTACAGCTTCTAACACAATAGGCAGAGACGGTGGACCGCCACACTCTTCCATCCTGACGCGCTCCTCTAGCCTTCACATCCATACAGCGTGTCGTGCAAATGACACATGCGATGGCCACAACACACACATGCAGTTGGGTGCACGGTAGAGGAGGTTCCTCAGCTAGT
Organism: Lepidostoma basale; assembly: GCA_022606425.2. Classification (NCBI taxonomy): domain Eukaryota; kingdom Metazoa; phylum Arthropoda; class Insecta; order Trichoptera; family Lepidostomatidae; genus Lepidostoma; species Lepidostoma basale. The sequence continues at coordinate 384,962 of JAHDVF020000921.1, read as the reverse complement.
AGAAGATGGAATCCACTCACCATCGCTGAGCACCACTTCCGGTTGACTGGGCTTTGGCGCATGTTTCGTCTCTATCCTCAGGACTCGAGCTTCTGCGGATGACAAGGATAGAAACAAAATTATTTTTTTGATAAAAAAAAATTACGTACTGACGAAAAAAAAATTCACAAACAAAACACTGTTATCACAATGACACACATTGTATTTTTTTTAACTTACTAACTAACCATCACTCCATCTCTCCGAAGGGGTAGGCAGAAAGAATGGACTGCCACACTTATATTTCCTGACATATTTCTCAATTCGTTTCCTCAACATTCATACATCGCGTCATGTACGCGCGTAATCTCACGTGGCCGACAATCAATATTAGATTTATTTGATCGTGCCACGTTTTCCTCGGTCTTCCTCTATTTCTGGTTCCATTTACATCATTAACATATAATTTTTTTACCATTCTTTCTTCATTCATTCTTTCCATATGTCCAAACCATCTTAATGATCCTTTCATTATTTTGTTCATGACACCATCATTCGCACCGCATTCACTTCTTATATTTTCATTCGGCACTCTATCATACACAGAGTATGCATACATTCTTCTAAGAGATCTCATTTCAACTGCATTTATTCTACTTTCATCCTTCTTTTGCCAGTTCCATGCTTCGCTTCCATACATAAGGGTCGGTAGAAGAACACCATTGAGCACTGCCATTCTAGCTTTTTTGATAGGTTTTTGTTTGCGATGACAACCTCAAGTGCACCATTCACTTTTTTGCCTGCCCCAACCCTTCTTTCAATATCCACTGCCCATCTCTTGTAAACTTACTACCTAAATACACGAACTCAACTAGTTGCTCCAAATTTTCACCATTTTTTTTTTAAAAACACTTATTACAAAAGCATTGTTTTTCATTGAAAAAACAGTGTTTTGTATAACACTGTTTATTTATTGAAACACTGTTTAATAAATGAATGCATAATTTTTTCACATTCTCTAATGATCTGCTTACTAATTCACTTTGCTCATATCGGCACCTGCATCCAACCCTTTCAATTCTTTCATACACCCGTATATACCTCATATATATTATTCACCAGGACTTGTAGTTCATGCTCGTTGTCTGCAAGTAGGACAGCGTCATCCGCATACAAGAGACAGCTTACTGACAATCTGCTCATTTTGGCACCTGCATCCAATCCTTCATACACCTGTCCATACCTCATACATACTATATTTGTAGTTCTTGAAAATCCTGTAGATCCGAAGAATGAATGAATCAGTAACCAACCTGTGCGTGACTCGTCCTCTGCTTCTGATGGAGACATGATCTGGGCTCCGCTGAGAGCTTCCGACTCGGAGTAGTCCGTATCATCTGCAACAATAGACAATAGACACCTTCAGACCGTGTAGGATAGATGACACACTATACCAAGAGCACAAGAGCAATGGTCCGACGTTAAGGAGGCAGAATACTACGTAGAATCAAGAGTGGACATTACTCCATTCGTATGAAAGATGTCCATCTCTGTCCGAGAGGAATGCAGTGGGATAGATGACACATTATACCAGGAGCACAAGAGTTATCATCTGATGTTAAGGAGGCAGAATACTCCGTAGAATCAAGAGTGAACATTGCTCCATTCGTATGAAAGATGTTCATCTCTGTCCGAGAGGAATGCAGTGGGATAGATGACACATTATACCAGGAGCACAAGAGTTATTATCTGATGTTAAGTAGGCAGAATACTCCGTAGAATCAAGAGTGAACATTGCTACATTCGTATGAAAGATGTCCATCTCTGCCCAAGAGGAATGCAGTGGGATAGATGACACATTATACCAAGAGCACAAGAGCAATGGTCCGACGTTAAGGAGGCAGGATACTCCGTAGAATCAAGAGTGGACATTGCTCCATTCGTATGAAAGATGTCCATCTCTGTCCGAGAGGAATGCAGTGGGATAGATGACACATTATACCAGGAGCACAAGAGTTATTATCTGATGTTAAGGAGGCAGAATACTCCGTAGAATCAAGAGTGAAAATTGCTCCATTCGTATGAAAGATGTCCATCTCTGCCCGAGAGGAATGCAGTGGGATAGATGACACATAATACCAGGAGCACAAGAGTTATTATCTGATGTTAAGGAGGCAGAATACTCCGTAGAATCAAGAGTGAACATTGCTACATTCGTATGAAAGATGTCCATCTCTGCCCAAGAGGAATGCAGTGGGATAGATGACACATTATACCAAGAGCACAAGAGCAATGGTCCGACGTTAAGGAGGCAGGATACTCCGTAGAATCAAGAGTGGACATTGCTCCATTCGTATGAAAGATGTCCATCTCTGTCCGAGAGGAATGCAGTGGGATAGATGACACATTATACCAGGATCACAAGAGCAATTGTTTGACGTGAAGGAGGCAGGATACTCCGTAGAATCAAGAGTGGACATTGCTCCATTCGTATGAAAGATGTCCGTCTCTGTGTGAAAAGGAATGCAGAGGGATAGATGACACATTATACCAGGATCACAAGAGCAATTGTTTGACGTGAAGGAGGCAGAATACTCCGTAGAATCAAGAGTGGACATTGCTCCATATGTATGAAAGACTGCAAGATGAAATGATGAAGGACTCACACTCTCCGCGCGCCTTCCTCTCGACGGTTCTCTTGTAGTCGTTGATCTCATCGTCGGTGACAGCGTCAAATGGATTCTTGGCGTATGGGGCCTTGTACACGGCCGCGTTGTGCTGGTGCCCGCGCTGTATGATTCCCTTCGAAGCTGCGCCCATCAGCACCTGAGGAGTTACAAAATGAATGAGACCAAGATGACTAACGGTGTCTGAGAAATCGATGCAAGCACACGATGTATAAATGTGTGTGGCGATCCATTCTTTCAGCTTGCACGGTTAGTTAGTTATTTCCTTGGATTTGTCCCATATAACACAACATCTCAAAGAACTTCACTGGCTTAAAAGTCCAGAAAGCATCCAGTATAAACTCTGCTGGACAGTCTTCAAAGCGCTACATGGAATGGCACCAAGTTATATATCTAAACTCTGTATAACGGACAGCCTAAATTCAAGGAAATCTACACTTCGCTCGGCGAACTCCTCGGCAATAGGAAGATTAGTTGAGCCGAAGCGTTGCCCCAGTACAAATTTCGGGGATCGAGCGTTCGCGGTAGCCGGTCCATCAGCTTGGAACAATCTCCCTTCACACCTCAGATGCATAAATGATCCGACAGACTTCAGATCTAAACTGAAAACCCATATTTTTCATATTTCATACCAAATTTAAACATTTATACTTTGTTCTACTATACCTTTTAACCGATCGCTTTTTAACCGTAGCGTTGCCATGTGGTCAATTGAGTTTCCACTGCCAATTTAAAGTTGATTTTCTTAAAACCTATGGACCCTAATATTATAAAAAAAATTGTAATCCTCCATTGAAGTGTTCTCAATATTTCGTAATAAAAAAAAAAGCAAAAAATTACTTCCTTCATCCCAAAAAAATATATTTTCTAAGACTGCCCTCACCTTCATTCGTGTTAAGGTAGAATTTGTTTTGCTAATATTTACAACTTTATCAAAAGTGACAAATACTTACTCGCTGTTTTGAACGTATTATAAATTATATGTTTGGCCTTTTCAATAGGTACGTAATAATACCGACTGTGGATGGAAACGCAGCACGCAACTTAATAATATCAGAACTGTGAAAATATTAACACTTTACCAAAAGGGACAAATATTAATACGTACTCGTTGTCTTGAACGTACTATACATTTTGCCTAGGTGCCTTTATCATACGTAAAATCTCGTAAAGTCTCGCCCCGCCGGCCGCGGCGCGGAGACAAGTTTATACTTGGTGTCCAGTTGCTCGTATGCTGTGACGCATTCCATATCAGAAATCGCATGGTTCCAGAAAAAAATTAATAATGATATGTTTTTCAAATAATCCATGTATGTTATAGATATCGATCTATTCCTAATGAAATTCCCTACAAGATGACATAAATTAAATTTTGATTCATCGAGTCATATGCTTGATATTTAGATAAAGTTAGCGGTAAACTGAATTTACCACATGGGAGCGAGCGTTTTGTTTTGAACACGGTACGTTAAGGGTTAAGCGGTCACATTTAGATTTTTTATATTTAAAACACGTCTTAATGCGCCCTTGAGGTGATTACATCACAAAAACGGCGCTTTAAAAGTTAGCATATTATTATTATTATTATACATCAGACACCTTATTGACACTCCGCTAATTTTGGTGCCAGCATCAAACCCTTTCAGTTTTCAGTACAGAAGCCGATTGAGGATTGTGTCACGTTAGATTGGCTAGTAAACTCACCACGTGGTCGCCTGTCTGCGTGGCCGAAGCGTCCTGGATCTTGCTGGCTTCGTCCCATGTCACTCCCTCCAAGATGTGGGACTGAGGTCCAGCGCTCAGTTTGTCCGCTCGCCTGTAGTCCTTGATCTGAACACAAACACCGCATGAGACAATGACAAAGCACACCGTGTTTCTATTTTCAAACTCGCTCCGATAGCCAAATTCATAGCTAAAGAGCAATGGTCTCCAACATTAAAGAGGCAGAATACTCTGAAGAATCTAGGATGTTGGACATTGCTCCATTCGTATGAAAGATGTCCATCTCTGCCCGAGAGGAATGCAGCGGGATAGATGACACATTATACCAGGAGCACAAGAGCAATGGTCTGATGTTAAGGAGGCAGAATACTCCGTAGAATCAAGAGTGGACATTGCTCCATTCGTATGAAAGTTGTCCATCTCTGCCCGAAAGGAATGCAGTGGGATAGATGACACATTATACCAGGAGCACAAGAGTTATTATCTGATGTTAAGGAGGCAGAATACTCCGTAGAATCAAGAGTGGACATTGCTCTATTCGTATGAAAGGTGTCCATCTCTGCCCGAGATGAATGCAGTGGGATAGATGACACATTATACCAGGAGCACAAGAGTTATTATCTGATGTTAAGGAGGCAAAATACTCCGTAGAATCAAGAGTGGACATTACTCCATTAATTGTTCTTCCCACTGGTTTAATTGAAATGTGATTTACGCAGAATTAAGAGAAGCATCTCTCACCTGCTGCTGGAGCTGCTTGAACTCCTTGGGGTTGGTGTTCTTGGGCACGAACATCAGGGCTCCGTCTATCTTCACCGGGGTGCCCGTGGTATGCGCCGGTGATCCGTCCGGCACCCACTGCGGCACAAACAGTTGAGCCACGCCACGTCACACCACCCATCACATCGTCTTACCGAACCCAAGCCCGGTGTTGCGAAAATTTCAGTCCTTACTTTATGATAACATCACTTGGAAGGGGCATTGTGGCAGACACTTTCTCCCAAGTGAATCGAAGCACCTGCCAGCCGCTTCGAAGCTAACCTAACCTAATCCGTGTGTGGTAACTCTGTTTTTTTTTGTTTCGGCATCCACTTTGTGGTAGGACATGATTAAATTGTAAATAAAACACTTGCTTTTACCACTTGAGTATTATATTTTACACGACTAGTTTCGGAAGCTACAGATGCTTCCATCTACAGGTTTAAATATAAACTCAAGTTTATATTTGTCGGGGTTAAATGCATAACCCATATAAGCGGAATTCGACTGCTGAACCAGCATATTTCATGATGAAATATATGACACGAATAACCGAAAACGCCTGACTCAGGACCTACTTATCAAAACTGACGGACTGTCACTAGGTCACTAGAGCAGAGCATCGTGTGAAAATGGAAGCAAAGCATATAAAAGCGGTACATCCGACCACCATGGACAGTATTACTTCTTGCGACTTCTAACCGACACGAGTCTACGCCGTCAAGTCTACCCTCCTACCGAGCTACACAACTGTCTACACTGCTACGCCACGTAACTTCTGACGAGTCTTCGCTCCCGCCGACCGACGCTACTGCCCAGTGAGCCGTCAGCCCCAGCTGCTATCGACGTCCAGGCGCACGCTCCATCATTTAAACCTGTAGATGGAAGCATCTGTAGCTTCCGAAACTAGTCGTGTAAAATATAAAACTCAAGTGGTGAAAAACGTGTGGTAACTCTAACCAACTTTAGGGTTAGGTCAAGTTTACTTACAAGTCAAACGCCTTCTCCGAAAGTATATGCAGTAAGGATTAGATTATATCCAAGTAAAACCACGAAACAATCGTGTTTACTGTTATTAAATTAAGGATTAGATTAGGTCTGCAACGATTTTTTTTATAATACATATATCCGGAAAGTACCACAATTTTCGAAACACCTTCACTTGTATTAAATAAACCCATATTAACCCATCCAATCACACCAACACACGAGCGAAGCCATTCAACTTGGTAACATCACATTTCTAAAGGGTTCTTCAATACGGACGTCCGAACTTTGACAAGAATACTTATTCCGTTACGACATTTCACCGTGGAACGCTACACGCTTCAACAACGCGTTGAAATTGTTAAAAACTTATTAATTATGCATAATTTTGAGACAACAGGACCGGTGGTCGATGATGAAGTCGTTCCTATGTGTCAAAGAAACGCAAGAACAGTCCATTCTGCATCATACGCAAGAGCCTGGTCTTTCTGCATCATCAACTTGGCAGATTTTGCTTCGAGACTTGGGTTTTCTTCCGTCCAAAGTTCTACTAGGCCAAGAGCTGAAGCCCAACGACCGAAATGAAAAACCCCTTTTCATGAGAGCATTGCAGTTTCACAGATTCTTCTACGCATTCATACAGCGCACTCTTCTCACATATACACAATATAATTCCTAGGCATTCACACAGCGTTAAAAGCACAATACATGGATACATTTTAAACAAAAATAATACAAATTTGAAAAAGATTTTTTTTTGCTGTATACGAGTATAAGACTATATTTGTTTAAAAATAAATTATAAATTTACGTATGTATGGAAGAAAGAGGAAAATAATCCAAATCTAGTGTACACAAGTCAGTACACTAAGTGTACACAAACGGGTACATTAGGTTTAGGAGTGAAAATGTCCGAATCACGTGTACACAACCGTGTACAGTGAACAGTATAGGGGGGAATGTCCAAATCAGGTCAGAATAGTCAAAATCTAATGTACACAAGCGTGTACACCAGGAAATTTTGATGTAAAATTGAATGAAGGCGGGTGTACACAAACGGGTACATTAGGTTTAGGAATGAAACTGTCCGAATCAGGTGTACACAAGCGTGTACAGTGGACAGTTTAGGGAGGAATGTTCAAAACAGGTGTACACGAGCGTGTACAATATCCGGTTTAGGTAGGAACATCCAAATCAGGTGTACACGAGCGTGTACAGTGGACAGTTCGGGGGAATGTTCGAACCAGGTGTACACAAGCGCGTACAGTGGACAATTTAGAAGATTAATATCCAAATCAGGTCTACACAAGCGGGTACATTGGGCAGTTTAGAAACAAAACTGGTAAAGGCGGGTGTACACAAACGCGTACAGTAAGAAGTTTAAGGGTGAAACTGTCCAAATCAAGTGTACAAAATCGTGTACAATGGGCAGTTTGGAAGTAAAATTGTAAAACGAAGGTATACACAAGCGTAAAGTGGACGGTTTAGAAAAAAATACAAATCTGGTGTACACAAGCGTGTACAGTGAAATATTAAAAGTAAAATTGTCAAAAGCAGGTGTACACAAACGTGTACAATAGGAAATTTAAAAATTAAATTGTCAAAATAAAGTGTGCAGAAGCGTGTACATGGGGCATTTTGGACTGAAACTGGTGAAATCAAGTGTACACAGGAGTGTACAGTAGGCGTAAACGGATTAACAAACAAATTACGTATTTTTTTTTTAAATCAAATATCATACAGCAAAAAAAATCATACTTCACATACATTCAATCCATCAAGTTTCACTTTTAAAAATCATATAAAATAAACATCGAACAATGCATGAAGAAATGGGAGAAAATAATAGTGCATTATGGAAGAAAATACAGACATGCAAAAGTAAACATATGAAAAAAAAATATATATATATATATAGAAATCAAATTTTAATATCAATCAGAAAAATATAGTTTCCATCGCAAACAAAAAAGCTAAAATGGCAGTGCACAATGGTGTTCTTTTACCGACCCTTTATGTATGGAAGCGAAGCATGGGACTGGCAAAACTAAGATAAAAGCAGAATAAATGCAGTAGAAATGAGATCACTTAGACGAATGTGTGTTAAATCTGTGTACGATAGAGTGTCGAATGAAAATTTAAGAAGAAGTGAATGCGGTGCGAATGATGGTGTTACGAACAAAATAATGAAAGGATCGTTAAGATGGTTTGGACACATGATAAGAATGAATGAAATGATGTAAATGGAACTAGAAATAGAATCGGAAGACCGAGGAAAACGTGGCACGATCAAATTAATCAAATATTTAATTTCGGCCACGTGAGGAGTCTGAGAAATCGACGCGCGTGCACGACACAATGTATGAATGTTGAGGAATCGAATTGAGAAGTATGTCAGGAAAGAAAAGTGTGGCAGTCTATTCTTTCTTCTGCCTACCCCTTCGGGGAGACGGCGTGATGGTTAGTTATGACCAAATCGTTACTTATATACTTAATGAAAGAGGCAAAGTCGAGTCTATAGATAGCGGTTAATGTCATATTACGTATGGACGATTGTAGGAAAAATGGAACATATCAAATATTGGACTCGAAATTAAGTGTATTTGACAGTCCATTGTTTTCCTCGAAACACTATGATACTTCAACATTTTTACTGTTAAAATTTAAAAACACAATTTCTTTTTATTCACCGAGTGTCGCGACAGCTGTTTCGCCAACCGATGTTGGCATCATCAAGGGGTTTCAAGAAAGAATTAAAAGTTACAGAAAGAATGGACTGCCACAATTTTCATTCCTGACATTTCTCTCAATTCCTCAACATTCATACATCGTGTCATGCACGCGCGTCGATATCTGACTCTTCACGTGACCGACATTCAATGTTTGATTAATTTGATCGTGCCACGTTTTCCTCGGTCTTCCGATTCTATTTCTAGTTCCATTTACATCGTTAACATATTTTTTTTTACCATTCATTCTTTCCATGTGTCCAAACCATCTTAATGATCCTTTCATTATTTTGTTCATGACACCATCATTCGCACCGCATTCACTTCTTATATTTTCATTCGACACTCTATCATACACAGAATATCACACATTCGTCTAAGAGATCTCATTTCTACTGCATTTATTCTACTTTCATCCTCATTTTGCCAGTTCCATGCTTCGCTTCCATACATAAGGGTCGGTAGAAGAACACCATTGTGCACTGCCATTCCTAGCTTTTTGTTTGCGATGACAACTTTAAGTGCACCATTCACCCTGTTGCCTGCCCCAACCCTTCTTTCAATATCCCTCTCCACTGTAAACATACTACCTAAATACACAAACTCAACTGAAAGTGTATGAAAGAGCTTGAAAGGGTTGGATGCAGGTGCCAAAATGAGCGGAGTGTCAGTAAGCTGTCTCTTGTATGCGGATGACGCTGTCCTACTTGCAGACAACGAGCATGAACTACAAGTCCTGGTGAATAGTATGTATGAGGTATGATCTGATGATGAATGTTAACAAGTCCAAGGTAATGATTTTTGAAATGGAAGAAACCATGACAGTCTGCAACATTAGCGTGAATGGTGAAAACTTGGAGCAGGTAGTTGAGTTCTTCATTTTAACACTCCCAATAAATGATATACGAAATTTTGTCTTATTAACTAACTAACTAACTAACTAACCATCACGCCATTTCCCCGGAGGGGTAGGCAGAGAGGATGGATCGCCACACTGGCCTGTCCTGGCATACCTCTCGAGATTCCTCTACATCCATACATCGTACCATGCACGCACGTCGATTGTTCCGACTTCGAATGTGGCCGCCTTTTAGTAATTGATTAATTTGGTCATGCCATGTTTTCCTCGGCCGTCCTCGGCTTCTTTTCCCACTCACGCTGCTGCTTGTGTACAACTTTTTAACCATTCTACTCTCATCCATTCGTTCTATATGTCCGAACCATCTCAGGGATCCTTTTTAATTTTATTCATGATGCAGTCATCTGCCTTACATTTCTTTCTTATTTCATCGTTCGGTATTCTATCATACAACGTTTTCTCGCACATTCTTCTTAGTGATCTCATTTCTACGGCGTTTATGCTGCTTTCATCCTTCTTTTGCCAGCTCCAAGCTTCTCTTCCATACATGAGGGTTGGCACTAGAACTAAATTGTGTACTGCCATCTTTGCTTCTGTGGATATATTTCTATTTGGAGTAATGTCTATTTGCCGTAATTTGTGTTATTTATGATATCAAATTAAAAATCTTTATAATATGCTTTCATTTGAACGAAAATACAAGTTTTTAAAAACACTATAAGCCTCTCCTTACTGTGATGTGTAACTGGCACACATTTCTAATAATTTTAATATTTCTACAACAACAAACCGTCACGCCGTTTCCACGCAGGGGTAGGCAGAGAGAATGGACAGCCACACTACTCATGGCACACCTCTCTAGCTTACTCCACATTCATACAACGAGTCATACACGCACGTAGATTCTTTCGACTTCTAACATGACCAGCTTTTAAAACTAACTAACTAACTAACTAACCATCACGCCGTCTCCCCGAAGGGGTAGGCAGAAAGAATGGACTGCCACACCTTTCTTTCCTGACATATTTCTCTCGATTCCTCAACATTCATACATCGTTTCATGCACGCGCGTCGATTTCTCTGACTCCTCACATGGCCGACATTCAATATTTGATTTATTTGATCGTGCCACGTTTTCCTCGGTCTTCCTCTAATTCTGGTTCCATTTACATCATTAACATATAATTTTTTTACCATTCTTTCTTCATTCATTCTTTCAATATGTCCAAACCATCTTAATGATCCTTTCATTATTTTGTTCACGACACCATCATTCGCACCGCATTCACTTCTTATATTTTTTTATTCGACACTCTATCGTACACAGAATATCCACACATTCTTCTAAGAGATCTCATTTCAACTGCATTTATTCTACTTTCATCCTTCTTTTGCCAGTTCCATGCTTCGCTTCCATACATAAGGGTCGGTAGAAGAACACCATTGTGCACTGCCATTCTAGTTTTTTTTGATAGGTTTTTGTTTGCGATGACAACAACTTTAAGTGCACCATTCACTTTGTTGCCTGCCCCGACCCTACTTTCAATATCCCTCTCCACTCGCCCATCTCTTGTAAACATACTACCTAAATACACGAACTCAACTACTTGCTCCAAATTTTCACCATTCACGCTAATGTTGCAGACTGTCGTGGTTTCTTCCTTTTCAAAAATCATTACCTTGGACTTATTCACATTCATCATCAGATCATTTCGCATGCATACCTCATACATACTATTCACCAGGACTTGTGGTTCATGCTCGTTGTCTGCAAGAAGCTTTTAAAATTTGATTAATTCTATCATGTCATGTTTTCCTCGTCAAAGCAAGGGCAGACACAGTTAGGAGCAAACAAGTTTTGAGGACTTCCGAAATGAAGACACTGAGGACGATAGCAGGCAAGACACTGAGAGATCGCGTGGGGAACACCAGAATAAGAGAGATATGTGAGGTTGAGGATATTATAAGATGGAGCAAACAGCGATAAAGGGACTGGTACGGTCATGTTCAAAGAATGGACTCCACCAGACTCCCCTATATTGCATTGCATAATCAACAGACCACATAGGTCTACGATACGGAAGAAGTAGATGTTTTCCTCGGTCTGCCTCGACTCCGTACTCCATTTACATACTTTCTTAACCATTCTTTCTCCGTCTATGCGCTCCATATGTCCGAACCAACGCAGCGATCCTTTCATAACACCTTCTTCCGCTCTACATTCCTTTCTTATATCAGCATTTGAGATTCTGTCGTATATCGTTCTAACACACATACGTCTTAGGGACCTCATCTCAACCGCATTTATTCTGCTCTCATCCTTCTTCTGACAGTTACATGCTTCGCTTCCATACATTAGGGTAAGGACCAGAACTCCATTGTGAACGTCCGTTTTCGCTTTCATTGATAAATTCAAAGTTTATAATTACTTAAATATTGAATGTCGGCCAAGTGAGGAGTCAGAGAAATCGACGTCTGAATGTTGAGGAAGCGAATTGAAAAATATGTCGGGAAAGAAAAGTGAGGCCGTCAGTACTCAATTAGGGAATTTATTTCTTAAAAATGATATGGTCCAAATGTAAACCCTCGCATTCGTGGCACTCATTTTATCGAACAGTAAAATTTCTTATGACGGCTCGGCAGGTAGACTCAATTTCGTGATGAATATTTTCCTACAAATGGGCTAGGGAAGTCAGTTTATCGGCTTAAACTTTAGATTCGAGATAGCCGCATGGGAAAAAGTCTATATAGGTTAAATGTAAAAATCGTATATGTTAACGATGTGATAATGGAACTAGCATTTTTAACTTAACATTTTTTTTCATTCTTTCCATGTGTCCAAACCTTCTTAATGATTCTTTCATTATTTTGTTCGTAACACCATCATTCGCACCGCATTCGCTTCTTTTATTTTCATTCGACACTCTATCATACACAGAGTATCACACATTCGTCTAAGAGATCTCATTTCTACTGCATTTATTCTTTTTTTTTTAAATCGATCCACTAAACAAGACATCTTGTATTACGTACAATTTCGTATGAAGAAACTACAGTAAAAAAAGGGTTAATTAGACCCATTCAAACGTGAGCTGCTAATGTAGTCTTACGCAGTTTGAAGCGGCAATTTTTGCACTGCGTATATAGTCAGTGGCGCTATAAGGGGTTAAAAAAACATCATAGATAGTGGGTGTTTCTAGCACAGTATAGAAGAGGTTAAATTAAAGATGTATGGATTTATGATTTATGACGAAATGTGACAATTTCAAAGTCATTTTATATCGGTTACAATAGAAAAAAAATCTCTCTCTGGCCTATATCAAAATATATTAATTTAAAAAATATTAAAAATACTTATGAACGAAATATACAGACAACAAAAAAAATTAAAAAAAGGGTGCGTCATGCATAATACGTGCTATGGGAAGGTAGTGATATAAGCAGAGGCAGGCAAAGAAGATGAATTGTCACACTCTTCCATCCTGACACGCTTCTCTAGCCTTCACATTCATACAGCGTGTCGTGCACCGCTTCTAACACAATAGTCAGAGACGGTGGATGACACACTCTTCCATCCTGACACGCTTCTCTAGCCTTCACATTCATACAGCGTGTCGTGCAACGCTTCTAACACAATAGGCAGAGACGGTGGACTGCCACACTCTTCCATCCTGACAAGCTTCTCTATCTCTAGCCTTCACATTCATAAAGCGTGTCGTGCACTGTGGCTTCTAACACAATAGGCAGAGACGGTGGACCGCCACACTCTTCCATCCTGACACGCTTCTCTAGCCTTCACATTCATACAGCGTGTCGTGCACAGCTTCTAACACAATAGGCAGAGACGGTGGACCGCCACACTCTTTCATCCTGACACGCTCCTCTAGCCTTCACATCCATACAGCGTGTCATGCACCGCTTCTAACACAATAGGCAGAGACGGTGGACCGCCACATTCTTCCATCCTGACACGCTTCTCTAGCCTTCACATTCATACAGCGTGTCGTGCATCGCTTCTAATATAATATGCAGAGACGGTGGACCGCCACACTCTTCCATCCTGACACGCTTCTATAGCCTTCACATCCATACAGTGTGTCATGCACCGCTTCTAACACAATAGGCAGAGACGGTGGACTGCCACACTCTTCCATCCTGACAAGCTTCTCTAGCCTTCACATTCATAAAGCGTGTCGTGCACTGTGGCTTCTAACACAATAGGCAGAGACGGTGGACCGCCACACTCTTCCATCCTGACACGCTTCTCTAGCCTTCACATCCATACAGAGTGTCGTGCACCGCTTCTAACACAATAGGCAGAGACGGTGGACCGCCACACTCTTCCATCCTGACACGCTTCTCTAGCCTTCACATCCATACAGAGTGTCGTGCACCGCTTCTAACACAATAGGCAGAGACGGTGGACCGCCACACTCTTCCATCCTGACACGCTTCTCTAGCCTTCACATTCATACAGCGTGTCGTGCACTTTCGCTTGTAACACAATAGGCAGTGACGGTGGACCGTCACACTCTTCCATCCTGACACACTTGATTTATATTAAGTAGTACTTTCCGTATAATACGCTGCATCACGTTCTAGCTAGTCTGCTAGAAGACTGTGTATACATTTTGGTGCTTTACCAATCGAGCGACGTCTAGTACCATGTTTAATCCATTGATGTATGTATATATCTTAATTATACATATATAATCTTGATACCAAAACAGATGAACATAAAAAAATGCAAATATATCAAAGAAAGAAAGCTATACTCTATATTTAATATTGTCTTCGCATTCATACAGCGTGTCATGAACGTTGTACGTATTTAATATTAAAATAATATTAATTATGATAAGAATGCACATATTAACGATGTAAATGGAACAAGAAATAGAGGAAAATCGATGAAAACTTGACACGATCAAATCTCCTTCTTCTGATTGTAGATCTTGCGATCTGTTAACTAACCAACCATCACGCCATTTCCCCGGAGGGTTAGGCCGAAAGAATGGAACGCCACACTGTTCTATCCACATTCATATATCTTTTCATGCACGCACGTCGATTTCTCCGACTCCTCACGTGGCCGACATTCAATATTTGATTGATTTGATCGTGCCACGTTTTCCTCGGTCTTCCGATTCTATTTCTAGTTCCATTTACATCGTTAACATATAATTTTTTTAATATTCTTCCTTCATTCATTATTTCCATATGTCCAAACCATCTTAATGATCCTTTCATTATTTTGTTCGTGACACAATCATGCGCACCGCATTCACTTCTTATATTTTGATTCGACACTCGTTCGTACAAAGATTTTTCTACACATTCATCTAAGAGATCTCATTTCTAGTGCATTTATTATATTTTCATCCACATTTTGCCAGTTCCACGCTTCATATCACAAGCAATCAATTTATTATATTTTCATTAGACACTCTATCGTACACAGATTTTCCACACATTCGTCTGAGAGATCTCATTTCTACTGCATTTATTACATTTTGCCAGTTCCACGCTTCATATCACAAGCAATCAATTTATTATATTTTCATTTGACACTCTATCGTACAGATGTACACACATTCGTCCAAGAGATCTCGTTTCTGCTGCATTTATTACATTTTCATCCACATTTTGCCAGTTTCACGCTTCAATTCCATATCAAAAGTGATTAATTTGACGATACCTTAGTTTATACCCGATTTCTGGCTGCATTCACATCATAAACGAAAAATAAATATTTTACGTTATTTTTAATTACATGTGTTTTAAGTGTTCATTGTGTGGTTCACGGGTTCGATTCTGACCGTAAACAAGCGTTTTTTTTTACATTTTTATGTGTTCCATCTGTCTTGGAATCATCTCAGTATGTGAGAGCGAGAGGTATAATAGTATCATAGATGGGAAAGAGAAGGATGCGCGATTCGTTTCAGATTCTTTTCGGTTTGTACTAATTTTACGTCTGGTGGTCCAGTGGTTAAGACGCACGGCTCCCGGGATGGGTTCGTTGGGTTCTCCGTTATGATATATGTACATAATGCCAACTTTTGATGGTGAAAATTATTAGTTATAGCATATTAAAGCCTGTTTGGACTCTTCCGCATTCATGTTTCCGCTCTGTTTCCGCTTCTATCACAGCAGCATAACCACACTCTTTTTCCGCATTCATACACTTTTTAATTATTAACGTATTATAAAATTGCAAATAAAACATTGTATTAAAAAACAGAAAGACAAAAAACAACTGTGTATGTGGAAATAGGAGAAAAACTAGCCTTGTATGTAGAAATAGGAGAACAAATTAGCTTTAAATTTAGAAATGGTATTAAAATTTAGCTTTGTGTGTAAAAATAGGATAAAAACCTAGCTTTACCTGTAGAAATAGGATAACAAATTAGCTTTAAATTTAGAAATGGGATAATAAGTTAGCTTTGTATGTAGAAAAATGATTAAAAATATTAGCTTTACGTATATAAATAGGAGAAAATACTAGATTTGTATGTAAAATGAGATAATAAATTAGCTTTGTATGTGGAAATAGGATAGCAAACTAGCTTTGTATGTGGAAATAGGATAACAAATTAGCTTTGAATGTGGAAATAGGATAAATAACTAGCTTTGTATGTGGAAATGAGATAACAAACTAGTTAATAATGTGTACATTCATAAAGGTTATGTTATAACCGAAACATGTCTGTGTTTAGTGAAATAAGGTGTTGTAATGCCAAGTGTCATTGTACTTATTCAAATAATAAACTAGCTTTATGTGTAGAAATAGGATTAAAAAAAAACTATCTCTGTATGTTGAAATGGGAACCAAACACTAGCTTTGTGTGTAGAAATAGGATAAAAACCTAGTTTTACATGTAGAAATAGGAGAAAAATTAGCATTGTGTGTAAATAAGAAAGCGAACTAGCTTTGTATGTAGAAATATGATAAAATCTAGCTTTACATGTAGAAAAAGGAGAACAAACTAGCTTAATATGTAGAAATAGGATAAAAACCTAGCTTTATATAGCAATAGGATAAAAATTAGCTTTGTGTGTAGAAAAAAGAATGAACTAACTAGCTTTGTATGTATGAATAGGATAAAACCTAGTTTTACATGTAGAAATAGAAGAACAAACTAGCTTTGTATGTAAAAATAGGAGAACAAACTAGCTTTGTATGTAGAAATAGGATAAAAACCTAGCTTTACATGTAGAAATAGAAGATCAAACTAGCTTTATATGTAGAAATAGGATAAAAACCTAGCTTTACATATAGAAATAGGAGAACAAACTAGCTTACTATGTTGAAATATGATAAAAATCTAGCTTATCATGTAGAAATAGGAAAACATCTAGCTTTACATGTAGAAATAGGAAAACATCTAGCTTTACATGTAGAAATAGAAGAAAAGCTATCTTTGTATGTGGAAATAGGAGAACAAATTAGCCGTGCGTGCAGTAAAAGGGAAGAAATATATTTCGTATGTGTAAATAGACTGATAATTATATTTTTTGTATGTGGAATTGTGTGAGATTTAAGAATTTAGAGAGTGTAGAAGTAGGAAACGAATACAGAAGGGTGACAAAGAGGCGTACGGGAGTGTTGTGTGAAAATAATGAAGTCGGATCAGTTACCTCTTCGGCGTTCGCACCCACCCACTGAAAAGGGAAAAGAGAGGGGCCGTGAGGACACACAAAGGTTAAAAACAAAAAACAAAAAAACAAAAAAACACATTCCAGTTAACACAACCACCGAGAAACGCCAACCAGCGACAAATGCTCTAATTAAAAATGCTACTGCGCGACAAATGGCGCGTCTCGCTCTCGCGCCAGCAAGGACAAGCGAGAAAGAAAGAGACAGCATGTAAATTTGTGGTATCTATTGATTTTACTTATTTTTTTTATTATTATTAGCATTTCTCGTTAGTATTTTAAAAAATATATATGTATAAAGTGTTAATAATGACATTAGGCATTAGGAGAAACCAATTCTAATCGCCGACGCTGACGGCGATATCCAAACCCGAAAACTGGTCTGAAGAATTGGCCTGTCCTAAAATATTATTTAAAAATAAAAAGCGAATTACCCACACCATACCTTGTAAACATACATCCCGTGTTAACCGCACGTTTAATCAAAAACCAAAACCAAGCCAAATAAAATAGATATATATATATACATATACTAGAGAGATTCTTGATGATTCTTAGACGTATGTGTGGTAACTAACTAACTATCCATCACGTCGTTTCTCCGGAGGGGTAGGCAGAGAGGATGGACCGCCACACTACTCTGACTGTCTCCACATTCATACATCGTAACAAGCACGCTCGTCGATTTTTTCGACTTTCAGTATTTGATTAATTTGGTTGTGACATGCTTTCCTTGGTCATCCACGACTTCTCTTCCCACTCACACAGTTGCTTTTATACAACATTTTAACCATTCTTCTCTCGTCCATTCGTTCCACATGTCCAAACCATCTCAGGGATTATTTTTTAATATCAATTATTATTTCGTCGTTCGGTATTCTATTATATATCGTTTTCCCGCACATTCTTCCAAGTGGTCTTATTTAGACGGCATTTATCCTACTTTCATCATTTTTTGCCAGCTCCAAGCTTCATTTCCGTACATAAGAGTTGGCACTAGAACATCATTATGTACTGCCATGTTTGCTTTATGTCAGGTTAAACGATTTCAAATACTGATATAAGAAAGGAATGTAGAGCGGAAGAAGGTATTATGAAAGGATCGCTGCGTTGGTTCGGACATATGGAACGCATGGATGGAGAAAGAATGGTTAAAAAAGTATACGTTGACTATGCAAATGGAGTACGGAGTCGAGGCAGACCGAGGAAAACATGGCATAATCAAATTAATCAAATTTTAAAGGTTGGTCATGTTAGAAGTCGGAAGAATCGACGTGCGTGCATGACACGATATGTGAATGTAGAGGATCGGGAGAAGTATGTCAGGACAGAGCAATGTGGCAGTCCATCATCTCTGCCTACCCTTTCGAGAAGACGGCGTGATGGTTAGTAAGTTAGTTATTTTAAAAAAATATTCAACAACAACAAACTATCACGCCGTTTCCCCGCAGGGGAAGGCAGAGAGAATGGACCGCCACACTTCTCTATCCTGACACACCTCTCTAGCTCCCTCCACATTCATACAACGAGTCATACACGCACGTCGATTCCTTCGACTTCTAACAGGACCAACCTTTAAAATTTGATTAATTTGGTCATGCCATGTTTTCCTCGGTCTGCCTCGACTCCGTACCCCATTTACATCATTAACGTATACTTTCTTAACCATTCTTTCTCCATCCAAGCGCTCCATATGTCCGAACCAACGCAGCGATCCTTTCATAATACCTTCTTCCGCTCTACATTCCTTCCTTATATCAGCATTTGAGATTCTGTCGTATATCGTTCTACCACACATACGTCTTAGGGACTTCATCTCTACCGCATTTATTCTGCTCTCATCCTTCTTCTGGCAGTTCCATGCTTCGCTTCCATAGATTAGGGTTGGGACGAGAACTCCATTATATTAGTAATATTCAAAAATATTATAATTCACACGTTTCATTTTCGTGGGGGGTGATCGATCGAAAAAGTTTGGAAACCGCTGGACCGACATATGACTACATCTTACACTCGCTGAAGTATATCCGAAAAGAATCCTTCCCATTTGATTAGCGAAGGTGCCAGATTGATATATTTATTAGAGTAACTCTGAATACATGAGAAGTTTTAGATCTTAAATGGCAAGAAGGTGGAAACGCATGAGTGGGTTTCACTTCTAACATAAACAGAAAAGGAAATGCAAAAGTTTTATATGTAACATGGCTAGAAGGGCATAAAACGCATGAGCGCGTTTCTAATTTAACATAATTAATAGAAGAAAACGCAAAAGGGTGCTTCACATCTAACATAATTAGATGGTAAATGCAAGAGTGTGTATCGCATCTAACATAATTAGAAGGGGAAATGCAATAGTGTGTTTCACATCTAACATAATTAGAATGGGAGATGCAAGAGTGTGTTTCACATCTAATATAATAAGAAGGGGAAATGCAATAGTGTGTTTAACATCTAATATAATAAGAAGGGGAAATGCAATAGTGTGTTTAACATCTAAGATAATTAGAAGGGGAAATGCAAGAGTGTGTTTCACATCTAACATAATTAGAATGGGAAATGCAAGAGTGTGTTTCACATCTAATATAATAAGAAGGGGAAATGCAATAGTGTGTTTAACATCTAAGATAATTAGAAGGGGAAATGCAATAGTGTGTTTAACATCTAAGATAATTAGAAGGGAAAATGCAAGAGTGCGTTTCACATCTAATATAACAAGAAGGGGAGATGCAAGAGTGTGTTTCACATCTAACATAATTAGAAGGGGAAATGCAAGAGTGTGTTTCACATCTAACATAATAAGAAAGGGAAATGCAAGAGTGTGTTTCACATCTAACATAATAAGAAGGGAAAATGCAAGAGTGTGTTTCACATCTAACATAATTAGATATTAAATGCAATGGTGTGTTTCTCATCTAACATAACAAGAAGGGGAAATGCAAGAGTGTGTTTCACATCTAACATAATAAGAAGGGGAAATGCAATAGTGTGTTTCACATCTAACATAATTAGAAGGGGAAAAGTACGAGTGTGTTTCACATCTAACATAATTAGATATTAAATGCAATGGTGTGTTTCTCATCTAACATAACAAGAAGGGGAAATGCAAGAGTGTGTTTCACATCTAACATAATAAGAAGGGGAAATGCAATAGTGTGTTTCACATCTAACATAATAAGAAGGGGAAATGCAATAGTGTGTTTCACATCTAACATAATTAGAAGGGGAAAAGTACGAGTGTGTTTCACATCTAACATAATTAGATATTAAATGCAATGGTGTGTTTCTCATCTAACATAACAAGAAGGGGAAATGCAAGAGTGTGTTTCACATCTAACATAATAAGAAGGGGAAATGCAATAGTGTGTTTCACATCTAACATAATTAGAAGGGGAAAAGTACGAGTGTGTTTCACATCTAACATAATAAGAAGGGGGAAAGTACGAGTGTGTTTCACATCTAACATAATAAGAAGGGGAAATGCAAGTGTGTTTCACATCTAACATAATTAGATATTAAATGCAATAGTGTGTTTCTCATCTAACATAACAAGAAGGGGAAATGCAATAGTGTGTTTCACATCTAACATAATTACAAGGGGAAATGCAAGTATGCGTATAACAAAATAAGAAGAGAAAATGCAAGAGTGTGCTTCATGTCAAACATAATTAGAAGGGAAAATGCAAGAGTGTGTTTCACATCTAACATAATAAGAATGGGTAAACGCAAAAGTGAATTTGTACGATGGAAACTCTTCATAATCGAAACGAATAAACTAATACCACAGAAAAATATGATTTTATGATTTATATTATTTATTTTTATATTCAAAATGGCACCTTCGATACGTCTGGCTAACGAACCGGCGCGGGGATGACGGTAAATGACAGAGAGAGAAGCCGGATAACGCAAAAGACTTGTATTCTTGTTCAATGAAAGCATATAATTGTTGCCGTAATCTATACATAAAGATACATTTTCATCTTAAATAATACATACAAGTGTTACATTATTATATTATCTCGAGCTTACCAGATCTGTGTCTTCAAATATATCTTTATCTTTTGCTTGAGCTATGGTGTCAGAGTAATGAGGGTACACTCCAGCCTTCACATTCATACAGCGTCTCGTGCACTGTCGCTTCTAACACAATATCCTGACACACAGCGTGTCATGCAACCCTTCTAACACAATAGGCAGTGACGATGGATGACACACTCTTCCATCCTGACACGCTTCTCTAGCCTTCACATTCATACAGCGTGTCGTGCATCGCTTCTAACACAATAGGCAGAGACGGTGGACCGCCACACTCTTCAATCCTGGCACGCTTCTCTAGCCTTCACATCCATACAGCGTGTCGTACACTGTCGCTTCTGACACAATAGGCAGAGACGATGGATGACACACTCTTCCATCCTGACACGCTTCTCTAGCCTTCACATCCATACAGCGTGTCATGCATCGCTTCTGACACAATAGGCAGAGACGATGGATGACAAACTCTTCCATCCTGACACGCTTCTCTAGCCTTCACATTCATACAGCGTGTCGTGCATCGCTTCTAACACAATAGGCAGAGACGGTGGATGACACACTCTTCCATCCTGACACGCTTCTCTAGCCTTCACATTCATACAGCGTGTCGTACACTGTTCCCGCTTCTAACACAATAGGCAGAGACGGTGGATGACACACTCTTCCATCCTGACACGCTTCTCTAGCCTTCACATTCATACAGCGTGTCATGCACTGTGACTTCTAACACAATAAAGAGAATATGGACCGCCACACTCTTCCATCCTGACACGCTTCCTCTAGCCTTCACATCCATACAGGTGTCGGCACTGTTCCGCTTCTAACACAATAGGCAGAGACGGTGGATGACACACTCTTCCATCCTGACACGCTTCTCTAGCCTTCACATCCATACAGCGTGTCGTGCACTGTTCCTGCTTCTAACACAATAGGCAGAGACGGTGGATGACACACTCTTCCATCCTGACACGCTTCTCTAGCCTTCACATCCATACAGCATGTCATGCACTGTTCCCGCTTCTAACACAATAGGTAGAGACGATGGATGACACACTCTTCCATCATGACACGCTTCTCTAGCCTTCACATCCATACAGTGTGTCGGCACTGTTCTCGCTTCTAACACAATAGGCAGAGACGGTGGACCGCCACACTCTTCCATCCTGACACGCTTCTCTAGCCTTCACATTCATACAGTGTGTCGTGCACTGTCGCTTCTAACACAACAGGCAGAGACGGTGGACCGCCACACTCTTCCATCCTGACACGCTTCTCTAGCCTTCACATTCATACAGCGTGTCATGCACCGCTTCTAACACAATAGGCAGAGACGGTGGACCGCCACACTCTTCCATCCTGACACGCTTCTCTAGCCTTCACACCCATACAGCGTGTCATGCATCGCTTCTAACACAATAGGCAGAGACGGTGGACCGCCACACTCTTCAGTGATAAGAACAAGGTGAATACAGATCTCGTAAGCCCGAATCTAATTACTACAAAAAACATATTTAATATTTTTTTAATAATTATGAGTAAATACATATATTAAATATTTAAAATTAATATCATAATTTGTGTGGAATGGGCAAAAGTGCTATCAATTTATCTATAATATAAAAACAGCAAGACTCTGAAGAAAACCAACTTGCACACATGACACGATGTATGAATGTTGAGGAAGCGAATTGAGAACTATATATAGAGAAAGAATACCGTGACAGACCATTATATCTGCCTACCCCTTCGGAAAAACGGCGTAAAGATTAGTCAGTTAGTTAAAAACTAACCTAACCTAACCATCGCGCCATTTCTCCGGAGGGATAAGCAGAGAGGGTGGATTGCCACACTGTTCTATCCTGTCATAACTCTCGCTCATCTTCTACATTCACACATCGCGACATGCACGCTCGTCGATTGTTCCCACTTCAAACGCGGTCGCCCTTTCAGTATGCGATTGATTTGGTCACGCCATGGTCTTCCTTGGCCTTCCTCGACTTCTTTTTCCATTCACACTACTACTTATATGTATCTTTTTAACTTATCGTTCCATATGTCCAAATCATCTTAGTGACCCTTTCTTACTTTAAAAAATGTCTCGACAAACCTCTCTGAATTCCTCCACATTCATTCATCGTAAAATGCTCGCTCGTCGATTTTTCCGACTTCGAATGTGGCCGCCTTTCAGAATTTGATTAATTTGGTCACGCCATGTCTTCCTTGGCCTTCCTCGACTTCTTTTCCAATCACACTACTTGTATATATTATCTTTTTGACCATTATATTCGTTCCATATGTCCAAACCATTAAAAACCACTAAAAAGATTTTCACTTAGATTCCTCAACATTCATACATCGTAACATGCGCGCACGTCGATTTTTCCGACTTCGAATGTGGCCGCCTTTCAGAATTCGATTAATTTGGTCATGCCAAGCTTTCCTCGGTCTTCAACGTCTTCTCTTTCCACTCACACAGTTGCTTGCATACAAAATTTTAACCATTTCATTCATTCGTTCCACATGTCCAAACCATCTAAGTATTTTTTTTTTAATTTAACTTTTAATGCAATCATCTGCCTCATTCTTCTCAGTGATCTCATTTCTACGGCATTTATCCTAATTTCATCCATCTTCCAAAAATTACAAGCTTCACTTCCAGACGTATAGGGTCGGCACTACAACCCCATTGTGCACATTGGAATATAATTAAAATAAGACACCTAATAAACCTGATACATGTAATAAATATCAATATAAAGCCGTTTCTCAACCTTAGATGTCTACCCCCTCCACCTTTTCCCCACCCTTTTTTAAAATATCAACAAAAAACAACTAACTAACCATCACGCCGTCTCCCCGAAGGGGTAGACAGAAAGAATGGACTGCCACACTTTTATTTCCTGACATATTATTCAATTCGCTTCCTCAACATTCATACATCGGGTCATGCACGCATATTTGATCGTGCCACGTTTTCCTCGGTCTTCCGATTCTATTTCTAGTTCCATTTACATCGTTAACATACACAATTTTTTTTACCATTCTTTCCATGTGTCCAAACCATCTTAATGACCCTTTCATTATTTTGTCCATAACACTTTCATTCGCATCGCATTCACTTCTTATATTTTCATTCGACACTATCATACAGAGTATCCACACATTCGTCTAAGAGATCTCATTTCTACTGCATTTATTCAACTTTCATCCTTCTTTTGCCAGTTCCATGCTTCGCACAACCTTTTTAAATCGAGAAACAAACTTACTTACTCCGGAAAAAGTATGCAGAGAGAATGGACTGCCACAATACTCTGTATTTGGTCACACCTCTCTAGCTTCCTTCGCATTCATACAGTAGCGAGTCATACACGCACCCAATATAGCGATACAAAGTTGTTTCACTCGGTATTCCAAGACTCCTTGTTCCATTTACACTGTCAACTTTCTCAATTATTCTTTCATATGTCCAACGCAGCGATCCTTTCATAATACCTTCTTCCGCTCTACACTCCTTTCTTATATCAGCATTTGAGATTCTGTCGTACATCGTTTTCATCGTGCGACAATCGCATCCCGCGGGAATCGAACCCGGGACCGTCGGTGCGGCAGTCGTAGCTCTCGCCACTCGGACAAGAAGGTCGCTCTTTCGGGGAAACGGCATTCTGTCATTTGTTATTGTTGTTCATTTGTTTTAGTTAAAAAAAATTTAGATACTGTCGTTCATTTGTTTTTGATAACTATTTTTTTTGGTTTGTTATTGCTGTTCATTTGTTTTAATTAACAAAACAAAATGTTTGTTATTGCTGTTCATTTGTTTTAATTAACAAAACAAAATGTTTGTTATTGCTGTTCATTTGTTTTAATTAACAAAACAAAATGTTTGTTATTGCTGTTCATTTGTTTTAATTAACAAAACAAAATGTTTGTTATTGCTGTTCATTTGTTTTAATTAACAAAACAAAATGTTTGTTATTGCTGTTCATTTGTTTTAATTAACAAAACAAAATGTTTGTTATTGATTTTCATTTGTTTTAATTAACAAAACAAAATGTTTGTTATTGCTGTTCATTTGTTTTAATTAACAAAACAAAATGTTTGTTATTGCTGTTCATTTGTTTTAATTAACAAAACAAAATGTTTGTTATTGATTTTCATTTGTTTTAATTAACAAAACAAAATGTTTATTATTGATGTTCATTTGTTTTAGTAAACAAATTTTTTTCTATTATCGCTATTCATTTGTTTAAGTTTTAAAAAAAAAAAAAATTGCGTTCATTTGTTTTAGTTGATATTTTTAAAAAAAATTATATTTTTGTTGTTGATAACTTGCGACACCCGGGTTGAGAAACTGTGTGATTAAGATAAACTACGCCTCCCATCCTCCACGCTTACATTCTATTATATTATATACGGAATAGATTATTCATAAGGACGAATATTGGGTGTAATTAGCACTGTCGATATAATGTCAAGTCATATAGGTCAGGTCATGTCAAGAGCGAAGCTTCTCCGCGTCAGATTCAGCCCTTAAAGGACGTTAGCCTATAAAGAAAACTAACTTACCATCAGGCCGTCTCCCCGGAGGGGTAGGGGGAAAGAATGGAACGCCACACTGTTCTGTCCTGACATACTTCACTCGCTTCCTCTACATTCATACATCTTGTCATACATTCATTGAATAATTGGTGCACTTAAAGTTGTCATCGCAAAAAAAGGCCTATCCAAAAAAGCTAAGATGGCAGTGCACAATGGTGTTCTTATGTATGGAAGTGAAGCATGGAACTGGCAAAAGAAGGATGAAAGTAGAATAAATGCAGTAGAAATGAGATCTCTAAGACGAATGTGTGGATACTCTGTGTATGATGGAGTGTCGAATGAAAATATGAGAAGTGAATGCGGTGCGAATGAAAGTGTTATGAACAAAATAAGGAAAGGGTCATTAAGATGGTTTGGACACATGGAAAGAATGAGTGAAGACAGAATGGTAAAGAAGGTATATGTAAACGGCTTTCCTGACAAATTTCTCTCGCTTCCTCAACATTCATACATCGTGTCATGCACGCGCGTCGATTTCTCTGACTCCTCACATGGCCGACATTCAATATTTGATTTATTTGATCGTGCCACGTTTTCCTCGGTCTTCCTCTATTTCTGGTTCCATTTACATCATTAACATATAATTTTTTTACCATTCATTCTTTCCATGTGTCCAAACCATCTTAATGATCCTTTCATTATTTTGTTCATGACACCATCATTCGCACCGCATTCACTTCTTATATTTTCATTCTCCAAGACGAATGTGTGTTAAATCTGTATATAAGAAGTGAATGCGGTGGGAATGAAAGTGTTATGAACAAAATAATGATAGGATCATTTAACTCTCCCTTCCCTGTGATGGGTATCTTCTACACGTTGCTTCTAATAACCATCAATATCTCTATACATATAATAAATACAAGGTTCAGATTTTAGGTATTCCTCCATCATATATTTACGCATTGATTTAAAAAATAATATTAATAATAATCAGAATTTATCGGGTACATCGGAGGTATTTTGTGAACATCGGAAACAAAATTCGTAGCGCTGAGTGCGCGACACTATATTCGCATCTCACTCTTGCATACTTCACTGTGGAAGCGCGAGGAGCTCAATGTTCTCACTGCCCGGCAGTAGCTCTCGGGCTTGCAACCAGAGCGGACCTATGCCCGTTCCGTGAGCGTTGCCAGATGCTTTTTTAATGTTTTCAACAAATTAATCTCAATTATTATAAATGACTTCAATTATAATTATATAAGGGGATTAGCTATGAATGTTCTTATTTTTTCCGATTTAAAATCGCCAATTTTTGATCGGGTACTGACTACCCAACACAGGAACGCGCGTTTTTAATTTAGCACAGTTAAGATGGTTTGGACACATGGAAAGAATGGCAAAAAAAATTATGTGTTAACAATGTAAATGGAACTAGAAATAGAATGGGAAGACCGAGGAAAAACGTGGCACGATCAAATAAATCAAATATTGTATGAATGTTGAGGAAGCGAATTGAGAAATACGTCAGGAAAGAAAAGTGTGACAGTCCATTCTTTCTGCCTACCCCTTCGGAGAGACGGCGTGATGGTTAGTTAGTTAGATAGTTTTCTTTCTTCATTCATTCTTTCCGTGTGTCCAAACCATCTTAATGATCCTTTCATTATTTTGATCGTAACACCATCATTCCCACCGCATTCACTTCTTATATTGTCATTCGACACTATCATACACAGAGTACCACACATTCGTCTAAGAGATCTCATTGTTTTTTCCGCACATTATTCTAAGTGATCTCATTTCTACAGCAATCATCTCACTTTTAACGTTCTTCTATCATTCCTATCCGTTTAATTTAATACGGAGTTGTAGAAACCGGTTGCTATGCCTGTGGAAGCTTGGCTTTTGAAGAAGAGTCGCGTCTGTGGGTCGTGTGGGTCGGGTCAGAGTGGAGCACCGCTGGTCCGCTACTCGGCCTCTATCTTGAGGTACTGTACCTTGGTGATCTTCTTGGGATCGGCGGTGCCCGTCTCCAGCACTTCCACCTTCTGGTACACGTTCGGGGAGTTGAGCCAGCGGGTGCGGTCCCCGGCCTTGCGTCCGCCTTCCATCTTCTTCCAGAGCCTGGAACAGGGAGTCTAACTTTACCACGTGATACATGATACGCTATATGAATGCGGAGAAGAAATATAGAAACCTATGATCTGCACTCACTCCTGTTTTAAAACCTATGGGCTGCACTCATTCTTGTTTAAGAAGCTATAGGCTGCCCTCACCCTTCTTTAAGAAGCTATGGGCTGCCCTCACCCTTGTCTAAGAAGCTATGGGCTGCACTCACCCTTCTTTAAGAAGCTATGGGCTGCACTCACCCTTCTCTAAGAAGTTATGGGCTGCACTCACCCTTCTCTAAGAAGCTATAGGCTGCACTCACCCTTCTTTAAGAAACTATAGGCTGCAATCACCCCTGTTTAAGAAGCTATAGGCTGCCCTCACCCTTCTTTAAGAAGTTATGGGCTGCACTCACCCTTCTTTAAGAAGCTATGGGCTGTGTTAACCCCTATTTAAGAACCTATGAGCTGCACCCACGCCTGTTTTAAAACCTATGGGCTGCACAAACCCCTGTTTGAGAAGCTATAGGCTGCACTCACCCTTCTTTAAAAAGCCATGGGCTGCACTTACCCCTGTTTAAGAAGCTATAGACTGCACTCATCCCTATTTAAGAACCTATGGGCTGCACTCACCCCTATTTAAGAACCTATGGGCTGCACTCACCCCTATTTAAGAACCTATGGGCTGCACTCACCCCTATTTAAGAACCTACGGGCTGCACTCACCCCTATTTAAGAACCTACGGGCTGCACTCACCCCTATTTAAGAACCTACGGGCTGCACTCACCTCTGTTTAGGAACTCGTAGAATGCACTGAGCATGCTGAGGATACCGTGGACTGCAAAGAGGATGATAGACTCCTCAATGAGCTCAAAATAACAGGAAGATTATCTGTAATATGCAGTTTCAAAGGTCACATCATCACTGAAGTAGAAGAGGCAGATCTTCTGCGTGATGGTGTGACCAGATTAAGGAGAAGACTGGGGGAGACCTCTACTCGGAGGCGACGGATTGAAGGCTTTTTACTTTAGCCGAGGGAAGCTCCATGGATCACGATTATCAATAATGAGGAAGTGAAGAAAGAAGTAGAAGACTTCACTCACCCCTGTTTGTAGAGCTCCTCCTCTTCCAGCAGGTATCCCAGCGAGGAGACGGCAGGCGGGACTTCGATGTCGTTCCTGGGCTTCGGCACGTCACCCTGGAATAAATCAAATTGTTTTAAATAGTCCATTGTTTTGGCAGAAACACTATAGTACCTTAACATTTTAAAACTGTTTAATTAAATAACTTTGTTTTATTTTTTTCTTTTTTTTAATTGTATCTCAATAGAGACGAAGACGCAAACTGGAAACTGAATATGGTTGATCAAGGTGTTTACAGGACTTATGACCTGTCATTGGTTGGGTTAAGTGCACGCTTTATGTAATTACAACATTCCCCATTCCACCTTTGTTATTATGATCATGCATGACAAATTTTTGGAAGATGTAACTAACTAACTAACTAACCATCACGCCGTCTCCCCGAAGGGGTAGGCAGAAAGAATGGACTGCCACACTTTTCTTTCCTGACATATTTCTCAATTCGCTTCCTCAACATTCATACATCGTGTCATGCATTCATTCATTCTTTCAATATGTCCAAACCATCTTAATGATCCTTTCATTATTTTGTTCATGACACCGTCATTCGCACCGCATTCACTTCTTATATTTTCATTCGGAACAGAGTATCCACACATTCTTCTAAGAGATCTCATTTCAACTGCATTTATTCTACTTTCATCCTTCTTTTGCCAGTTCCATGCTTCGCTTCCATACATAAGGGTCGGTAGAAAAACACCATTGTGCACTGCCATTCTAGCTTTTTTTGATAGGTTTTTGTTTGCGATGACAACTTTAAGTGCACCATTCACTTTGTTGCCTGCCCCAACCCTTCTTTCAATATCCCTCTCCACTCGCCCATCACTTGTAAACACACTACCTAAATACACGAACTCAACTACTTGCTCCAAATTTTCACAATTCACGCTAATATTGCAGACTGTCGTGGTTTCTTCCTTTTCAAAAATCATTACCTTGGACTTATTAACATTCATCATCAGATCATTTCGCATGCACACCTCATACATACTATTCACCAGGACTTGTAGTTCATGCTCGTTGTCTGCAAGAAGGACAGCGTCATCCGCATACAAGAGACAGCTTACTGACACTCCGCTCATTTTGGCACCTACATCCAACCCTTTCAGCTCTTTCATATATAACATTTTATCATTATTTGTCTGAGTTTCAGGTTAAGATTATCGCTGCAAAATAATGTTCTCATGTTATTAAATGCAGCTCGTGCAACTTCAATTTTGCATTTTATTTCAATATACGGGTCAAGCGCTTCAGAGTATGTCTGATTAAAATGCTATTAATGGGAGGGTTACCTTGACGAGGGGCTGACGGTAGATGTAGCCGGTGCGGAAGCCGGCGTTGTCCAGCATCCTCATGAGGGCTTCGAACTCCTCGCCCCCGACACGCCACTTCTGACCGGCGTCACGAGGAGGACGGCGAGCCTCGTCGTAGATCTAAAACAAAACAAAAAACAAATTTAGTTTCTGACAAACTACAGAGTTTTTATTTGATTTGAATGAATGAAGAAAGAATGATAAAAAAGGATATGTTAACGATGTAAACGGAACTAGAAGTACGTCGGAAGACCGAGGAATCTTAATCTCATTTGTAATAGCTTTATTTAACTGTAGGTTTGTTCATTTGTAATGTTCTTATTACCCCTTAACGTACCGTGTTCAAAACAAAACGCTCGCTCCCATGTGGTCAATTCAGTTTACCGCTAACTTTATCTAAATATCAAGCATATGACTCGATGAATCAAAATTTAATTTATGTCATCTTGTAGGGAATTTCATTAGGAATAGATGGATATCTATAACATACATGGATTATTTGAAAAACATATCATTATTAATTTTTTTCTGGAACCATGCGATTTCTGATATAGAATGCGAGACAGCATATGGGCAACTGACACCAAGTATGAACTTGTCTCGCCCCGCCGCGCCGTGGCGCTATAATTTTACGTATGATAAAGGCACCTAGGCAAAATGTATACTACGTTCAAGACAACGAGTACGTATTAATATTTGTCCCTTTTGGTAAAGTGTTAATATTTTCACAGTTCTGATATTATTAAGTTGCGTGCTGCGTTTCCGTCCACAGTCGGTATTATTACGTATGAGAAAAGGCCAAACATATAATTTATAATACGTTCAAAACAGCGAGTAAGTATTTGTCACTTTTGATAAAGTTGTAAATATTAGCAAAACAAATTCTACCTTAACACGAATGAAGGTGAGGGCAGTCTTAAAAATTTTTTTTTTGGGATGAAGGAAGTAATTTTTTGCTTTTTTTTATTACGAAATATTGAGAACACTTCAATGGAGGATTACAATTTTTTTTATAATATTAGGGTCCATAGGTTTTAAGAAAATCAACTTTAAATTGGCAGTGGAAACTCAATTGACCACGTGGCAACGCGACGGTTAAAACATGTGTTTCTTCTTTTGTAATGTCTTTATTTAATTGTAGGTTTCTTCATTTGTAATGTTTGTATTTGACTGTAGATTTGTTCATTTGTAATGTTCATATTTAAATATGTGTTTGCTCAAATAAAGACATTACAAATGTAATGTCTTTATTTAACTGTAGGTTCGTTCATTTGTAATGTCTTTATTCAATTGTAGGTTTGTTCATTTGTAATGTCTTTATTCAATTGTAGGTTTGTTCATTTGTATTGACTTTATTCAATTGAACGTTTGTTCATTTGTAATGTCTTTATTTAATTGTAGGTTTGTTCATTTGTAATGTCTTTATTTAATTGTAGGTTTGTTCATTTGTAATGTCTTTATTTAATTGTAGGTTTGTTCATTTGTAATGTCTTTATTTAACTGTAGGTTTGTTCATTTGTAATGTTTTTATTTAACTGTACGTTTGTTCATTTGTAATGTCTTTATTTAACTGTAGGTTTGTTCATTTGTAATGCCTTTATTTAACTGTACGTTTGTTCATTTGTAATGCCTTTATTTAACTGTAGGTTTGTTCATTTGTAATGTTCTTATTATTTAACTGTCGGTTTGTTCATTTGTAATGTTCTTATTGAAACATGTGTTTGTTCTTTTGTAATGTCTTTATTTAACTGTACGTTTGTTCATTTGTAATGTCTTTATTTAAATGTGTGTTTGTTCATTTGTAATGTATTTATTTAACTGTATGTTTGTTCATTAATGTGTTTATTTAAACGTGTGTTTGTTCATTTGTAAATAAAAAATTTGTTGAATCGCTCTTTACATCATGACAGCATGATCCAAATGGATGTAAAGGGTATTATAGCTATCATAGTGATTCTCGTGATAGGTAGTTAATCTATCGCCATTTTATTGTCACGTGAATTCTACACGAGACCAAAGACAGTGTGATAATTACACTGCCCTCGCCGGGCATCGAACCCAGAACCTTCGGGGTGACAGTCAATGCACTTACCACTCGGCCACGAAGGTATATATTAAAAGTCACCGTATATTACCCTGAATAAATAATCATCCATGACTGTAAAATAGAAATATAATGACGTATTCAATACCTGTTTGCGGGCCTCGTCATCCAGCGTGATCAGACTGGACGGGGGCACGGCTGCGAGACGCAGCTGCGTGTCTGCGGCCGCGGCGAGGCAGCGAGCATGCAGCCACGCCTCTTCGGCTGTGGCCCCACAGCACAGGGCGCCCCCGCCCCCTCCCTGGAGCAGCAGCACCTTCGAGTGGGGGCCCAGCTCACGAACCAGCTTCTCACGCTCCTGCAACACCAAAACAACATGAAGACGTGTCCCACACTGTACTAATGTGTAAAGGCGACAAGCCGTAACTTAAGTTGCGGCTGTTTGGCGTAACACGGCTCACAGCATTCTTATAACTGGCCTCTATCATACACAATCACAGACCTTTCTCTATCTCTTTCCTTTACTGAGATATTCACTATCCCAATAGCCGCAAAATTGTATTAATTTGATACATTTTTTGGCAAAAAGCATCATTTTAAGTTGCTGCATTTTACCACGACACAGCCAAAACATGCGGCCTTTTGCTGCGACACAATATGTATCCTGGCAAATGACAGCAACTTAAATTGCGGCCCATTATCAAATTATTTGTGCGACGGACTAGCTAATATGTGGCGGCAAAACACATTTTCTTTAATAATACGAAGCTTTTAATATACTCTTATGGCAAAAACACGTCTTAATCATTTCTAAGAACTGTATTCTTACTTTTAAAACTTAGTTTGCATAAGAAAACTTATTTTAAATGATAAAATATAGCAAAATACAAAATAAAACTATAAACCCGTTTATCTCAAAACTACTATTTTTAACTTGCGGCTATTTGCCTTTGCACATTAGAGTAGACAGAGACGGTGGACCGCCACACTCTTCCATCCTGACACGCTCCTATAGCCTTCACATCCATACAGCAGACAACGCTGTTTTAATCGCTGACAGCATGAATTATCTACAAGTCCTAGTGTCAAGAATGTACGAAGTATGCAATAAGTGTGACCTTGTGATGAACGTGTCAAAGTCTAAAGTGATGGTATTTGAAAAGGAAGAATGTATGACGGATTGTGACATAAGTGACAACAGTGAGAAATTAGAGCAAGTTACCCAATTTGCTTATCTGGGAAGCATGTTTACATGAGACATGGAAAAATGAAGAAAGACATCGAAATTAGGATTGGTTCTGGGAATAAAATAAATGGCGCACCCAAAGTCATTACTTCAAACAGAAATATATCCACTGAAGCAAAGATGGCAGTGCACAATAGAGTTCTAGTGCCGAACCTTATGTATGGAAGTGAAGCTTGGAGTTGGCAGAAGAAGGATGAAAGTAGGATAAATGCCGTAGAAATGAGGTCATTAAGAAGAATGTGGGTGTCGTGCACTGTTGCCGCTTCTAACACAATAGGCAGAGACGGTGGACCGCCGCACTCTTCCATCCTGACACGCTTCTCTAGCCTTCACATTCATACAGCTTATCATGCACTGCTTCTAACACAATAGGCAGAGACGGTGGACCGCCACACTCTTCCATCCTGACACGCTTCTCTAGCCTTCACATCCACACAGCGTGTCATGCATCGCTTCTAACACAATAGGCAGAGACGGTGGACCGCCACACTCTTCCATCCTGACACGCTTCTCTAGCCTTCACATTCATACAGCGTATCATGCACTGCTTCTAACACAATAGGCAGAGACGGTGGACGGCCACACTCTTCCGTCATGACACGCTTCTCTAGCCTTCACATTCATACAGCGTATCATGCACTGCTTCTAACACAATAGGCAGAGACGGTGGACGGCCACACTCTTCCGTCATGACACGCTTCTCTAGCCTTCACATCCATACAGCGTGTCGTGCACTGCTTCTAACACAATAGGCAGAGACAGTGGACTGCCCCACTCTTCCGTCCTGACACGCTTCTTTAGCCTTCACATCATGCCTCTCACCTCCGGGTCCAGGACGCCTGAGGAACAGGCGTGCACCGCAACCGGCCCCAGTAGAGCGGCCTCCTTCCCGAGGGGCAGCAGCCCCCCGCGGATGGCCCCCAAGGACAGCACGGCGGGGGCGCGGCTCTGTATGATGCAGCGGATGTCAGGCCGGGCTGCGTGCACCCACGAGTGCAGCATAAAACCTACAACATAAAAGAATCTGTTAAGACACCATCAAATGTATTATATTAGCTTCTTCCTTTTGTCAGATATATATTAATGTTATTCAAACGTGTATCTACTGTCAGAGATCTTGGGATAATTTACGAAAGTCGATTGACATTTCGTGCTCAGGTCAAGAAGGTATGAGAAGTTTTGTTAAAGATGTTTGGTATTGTTCTTCCAACTGTTTTCAGAGATACCCGGGTCCTTAGAACTCTGTATAACTCCTTAGTCAGAAGCAGACTCGAGGGAGGTGCCGTGATATGGAGTCCTCATGAGGCTCAGTATTCTCTCATGTTGGAGAGGGTTCAAAAGAAATTATTGAAAGCCCTCTACATGAGAGAGTACGGGGTATATCCTTGGCTCTATCCAACGGCATATCTCTTGGGTATGCTGGGGTATAACTCCCTCCAACTGAGGAGGGAAGGATTACTGTCAACAAATGTTCTGGAGCAAATAGGTCTTTTAGTTCCTGATAACTACCTGCGACAGCGCCGACATCAATTGTTCTTTGCTCCGTCACGCAGAACCAACCTGCCTTTGGTGATGCCAGTAGGAAGAGCAATTCGGACGTTGAATCTAATCGGCTTGGATATGGACATTTTCAGTGTCAATGAGGCAGTGGTTGACCCTAGGCACGCCACTGGGTTTGTTAGTTAGTTTGAGTTTGTTGGAAGCCATCCATTTAGATATAGCATCAATGCAGTCAATGGAGTTCTGGTCCCATCCCTAATGCATGGAAGTGAAGCATTGAACTGACAGAAGAAGGATCAGAGCAGAAAAGAGCTAAGACGTATGTGTGGTAGAACGATATATGACAGAATCTCAAATGCTAATAGAGAATGTAGAGCAGAAGAAGGTATTATGAAAGGATCACTGCGTTGGTTCGGACATATGGAGCGCATGGATGGAGAAATAATGGTAAAGAAAGTATACGTGAATGATGTAAATGGAGTACGGAGTCGAGGCAGACCGAGGAAAACAAAGCATGATTAAATTAATCAATTTTTAAAGATTGGTCATGTTAGAAGTCCGAGGAATCGACGTGCGTATATGACTCGCTGTATGAATGTGGAGTAAGCTAGAGAGGTGTGCCAGGATAGAGTAGTGTGGCGGTCCATTCTCTCTGCCTACCCCTGCGGAGAAACGGTGTGATGGTTTGTTTGTTTGTTTAGAAGTCGAAGAAGGGTGTTAATCAAGGCTGCGTTATGTCTTCATGGAGAGGTCTCTCTTATGGCTGAAGTAATTGGGACCGGAGTTGTTCTGGATACCGATTTTCCAAAAAAATAATGATCGGTTGAAACTCGAATACAGCGGGAGACTGACTGTCCATAGGGAGGAGCAGGATGTTGCAAACCACACTGGATCCCTGAGATGGTTTGGACATATGGAACGAATGGATGAGAGTAGAATGGTTAAAAAGTTGTACACAAGCAGCAGCGTGAGTGGAAAAAGAAGCCGAGGACGACCGAGGAAAACATGGCATGACCAAATAAATCAATTACTAAAAGGCGGTCACATTCGAAGTCGGAATAATCGACGTGTGTGCATGGTACGGTGTATGAATGTAGAGGAAGCCCGAGAGGTATGCCAGGACAGAGCATTGTGGGGATCCATCCTCTCTGCCTAACCCTCCGGGAAATGGCGTGATGGTTTGTTTGAATCAATGCAGTGGACAGTCTGAATATCCGCCTGTTTGTCACTCACTGTTAAGATTGATGGGGAAGTTGGTAGTGCCGCTGTCTATCACGGCTCCCTGCATGTCCACCTTCACCAGCGAGGATGCCGTGACCTCGTGGCAGAGCAGGCCCCGCGGGGCCGTGAGGAACACCTCCTCGTCAGCGTTGAGCCTCGCCGTCACCTGGTTATCGTTGCCTGCAATCATACCATCAAAATATTCATTATTAATTTTCACAACAGACATTACAAACAATATTAATGTTGAAGGCATCTATTGAGAACAGGTAATAACTACAATCTGTTTTCAATGCGGCAGCACGACTTATAAAAGGTGTTCCAAAAATCTCGTATATTTCACAACATCTAAAAGAGCAAAGGAAGGATGAAAGTAGAATAAATGCAGTAGAAATGAGATCTCTTAGACGAATGTGCGGATACTCTGTGTATGATAGAGTGTCGAATGAAAATATAAGAAGTGAATGCGGTGCGAATGATGGTGTCATGAACAAAATAACGTAATGATCATCAAGATGGTATGTAAAAAGTATATGTGTTAACGATGTAAATGGAACTAGAAATAGAATCGGAAGACCGAGGAAAACGTGACACGATCAAATAAATCAAATATTGAATGTCGGCCATGTGAGGAGTCAGAGAAATCGACGCGCGTGCATGACACGATGTATGAATGTTGAGGAAGCGAATTGAGAAATATGTGAGGAAAGAAAAGTGTGGCAGTCCATTGTTTCTGCCTACCCCTTCGGGGAGACGGCGTGATGGTTAGTTAATTAGTTAGATCTTAAAACACCAATTAAGGGCGTCTTTTTGCTTTGGCTATAGCAAAATCAGGGCTCGAAGAGAGGCCAGCACAACTGAAACAGACCATGGGTCTAGGAGAAGAGTAGACGCCCTGTATGGATGTGAAGGCAAGAGGAAACTCACCCTGGGTCCAGCCGTAGAGGTCCATGAGGCGGTAGAGGGAAGCCAGCTTGCAGCGGAGTATCTTCTCCCCCTTCTCGTATCCCATCCCCTCCATACCGCGGATATCGTTAATCGGTAGGACGCAGTTGGAATTCTGAAATAAAAACAACACGTTATTAACCCTTAACGTACCGTGTTCAAAACAAAACGCTCACTCCCATGTGGTCAATTCAGTTTACCGCTAACTTTATCTATAAATATCAAGCATATGGCTCGATGAATCAACATTTAATTTACGTCATCTTGTAGGGAATTTCATTAGGAATAGATGGATATCTATAACATACATGGATTATTTGAAAAACATATCATTATTAATTCTTTTCTGGAACCATGCGATTTCTGATATAGAATGCGAGACAGCATATGAACAACTGACACCAAGTATGAACTTGTCTCGCCCCGCCGCGCCGTGGCGCTATAATTTTACGTATGATAAAGGCACCTAGGCAAAATGTATAGTACGTTCAAGACAACGAGTACGTATTAATATTTGTCCCTTTTGGTAAAGTGTTAATATTTTCACAGTTCTGATATTATTAAGTTGCGTGCTGCGTTTCCGTCCACAGTCGGTATTATTACGTACCTATGAAAAAGGCCAAATATATAATTTATAATACGTTCAAAACAGCGAGTAAGTATTTGTCACTTTTGATAAAGTTGTAAATATTAACAAAACAAATTCTACCTTAACACGAATGAAGGTGAGGGCAGTCTTAAAACATATTTTTTTTATTACGAAATATTGAGAACACTTCAATGGAGGATTACAATTTTTTTTATAATATTAGGGTCCATAGGTTTTAAGAAAATCAACTTTAAATTGGCAGTGGAAACTCAATTGACCACATGGCAACGCGACGGTTAATCAAATCATCATGCAAGGTGTCCCAAAAGAAATCATATGTTTGAATTATAAGGTGTATAACTATGCTTCCGCCGTTTTTTTCCGAAATTCGAGGCTTTATCGTAAAAAACTGGTTATACATTTATGATTCAAAGTATTGTCCATCGCTGGCCACTACTTTCTCCCATCTTTCGGGCAGCATACGAATCCCGCGTTGAAAAAACTGGTCATCTTTTGAAGCGATCCACGAATCGATCCAATTTTTTACTTCTTCATAAGACCAGAAGTGCTGGTCAGCTGGGCCGTGTGCCATTGATCGAAACAAGTGATAGTCCGAGGGAGCAACGTCCGGAGAATACGGCGGGTGGGGTAGGACTTCCCATTTCAAAGTTTCCAAGTATGTCTTGACCACTTTCGCAACATAGGGTCGAGCATTGTCATGCTGTAAAATCACTTTATCATGTCTCTCGTTGTATTGCGGCCGTTTGTCTTTCAATGCTCGGCTCAAACGCATTAATAGCGTTCGATAACGATCGCAGGTGATTGCTGGATGACTTCTTGGGGCCCAAATTGCGAAACTAAAAACTAATTAACTAACCATCACGCCGTCTCTCCGAAGGGGCAGAAGCGACCGCCACCTGTTCTTTCCTGACATACTTCTTTGCCTCCTCGACATTCAACCGCCTATGCATATGAACGTACGTGCTATTTTCACTGCGACTGTACCATTCTGCGCTATCACGTACGCGCTCGAGAAAAAGTAATGTACCTAAAATGTACAAACTGTTAGGGGTACGCGCGTGTGCCAACAACACTCGAGTACAAGTCTTCATAAATATAATAGTTTTACAAGGGGCAGGCGAATTGTGCGGTCGAGTTTTTGATGTTTCGTATATTAAAAAAAATAAAATGAATATGTAATTATATTTAAGACATATGCTCGGCGTCAGTCTCCGAGATAGAATCAGAAATGAGGAGATTAGACGCCGAACAAAAATAACGGACATCATGGAACGACTAGCGAGACTGGAGTGGCAATGGGCGGGTCAAATCAAATCAAATCAAATCAGTTTATTTTCTCAAAAGACATTACAAACATTTTTTATAGTTTAAGGCATCTATTGAGAACAGGTAAATCATAATAAATATATAATACCAGGAACGCATGAGAGATGGTTCGACATTAGGAATACAAGATACTCTCCAAAGTCAAGAGTATTTGTACGATGAACGTACTTTCACGAATATGAAAGACATAGATCTCCGAAGCGATCATGTTCAGCAGTTTGATTGCTCTCTCCACCGGCATCACCAGAGGCAGGTTGGTTCTGCATGCTGGGAGATAAAACAGCCTGTGCTGACGCTGTCGAAGATAACCATCCGGAACATAAAGATGGATAGCCTCCAAGATGACGGCATTCTCAAAGAATCCCCTGATAAGTCTGAAGAAATCATGTGGCGAGACAGAGTGAGGATAGATGGACCCAGAAAATATAAGGTGGAGACCATGGAAGAATAGGAGAAACGTCGAAAAACGAAATTGCTGCCGTGGGGGGGAAAATGTGGCTGCGGCTGGCAGGAGATAGAGACGAGTAGAAGGGAAGGGAAGAGGCCTATGTCCAGCAGTGGACTGATAAAAGCTGACGAAGAAGAAGAAAAAAAAATGGAACTGGCAAAGGAAGGATGAAAGTAGAATAAATGCAGTAGAAATGAGATCTCTTAGACGAATGTGTGGATACTCTGTGTATGATAGAGTGACGAATGAAAATATAAGAAGTGAATGCGGTGCGAATGATGGTGTCATGAACAAAATAATGAAAGGATCATTAAGATGGTTTGGACATATGGAAAGAATGAATGAAGAAAGAATGGTAAAAAAATTATATGTTAAAAATTTAATGGAACCAGAAATAGAATCGGAAGACCGAGGAAAACGCGACACGATCAAATAAATCAAATATTGAACGTCGGCCATGTGAGGAGTCAGAGAAATGGACGCGCGTGCATGACAAGATGTATGAATGTTGAGGAAGCGAGAGAAATATGTCAGGAAAGAAAGGTGTGGCAGTCCATTCTTTCTGCCTACCCCTCCGGGGAGACGGCGTGATGGTTAGTAAGTTAGTTAATTAATATAAAACTTGATTTTTTTTTGCATGTTACTTGGAAAGTTACCTGGAGGTAAGGCGGTTAAAGATGAATTTGTAAAAAGGATGTAGGAAAGCAGGGGTTCTACACAAAATAGAAGATATTGGCAAGTGGTCTACGGGACAAAAACGTTTGGTAACCTCTGGTTTAAGAGATAATATTTCTACAGCATTTGTTCTACTTTTATCCTTCTTCTGCCAGCTCCAAGCTTCGCATCCATATTATGATTGTATAACCGGTATCTCTTGGTAGATAACATTAGTAACAGCGGATCGGTTAAGTTAAATATAGGAATAGATTAGGTTTTATCGAAGATTTCGCAGATAAGCCGAAGGATGCACTTTCCACGAGGCTGATAAGATAATCTTTCCAGATTTTGATCGTGTCCCAGTCTTGATCGCAGCATTTAAATCTTCTTCGATGGCCCTACAGCCCATATCGAGCCTTAGCCTCCAGTATTCTTCGCCTCCAACTCCTCCTGTCCTCCGCTTCGACCCTCCAATCTGACACTCTTAACAATCTTGCTCCATCCCTCCCAACTTCATCCTCCCATCGCAGCCTGTGGTCGTCCAATTGGTCTTCTACCACCTGGGTGCCACTCCAGCAATCTTTTTGGGGTTCGCGATGACGGCATCCTCTGCACGTGACCGGCCCATCTCAGTCTATTCAGTCTGACCTGTGTGGAGAGACTGGGAGCTTTGTAAATATGGTACAGCTCGTCATTATGCCGCACTCTCCAGCCTTCACCGTCATTCACAGGTCCCAGGATAGTACCCTGCGGAACACCCTTCTCTCAAAAGTATCCAGTCGCTCTGCGGATTTCGCTGTCATTGTCCACGCCTCACACCCATAGGTCACTACTGTTCGGATGATTGTTTTATACAGCGTGATTTTGGTTTTCCAGTGTACGTTTCTTGATTTGAGCGCTGGTAGTAGAGAGAAGAATGTATTGTTACCAATTGTGATTCTTCTTTCGATTTAAAAATTATATACATTTCCAGAAGTGTGTGTATGCAACAGGTTGCTTGAACCCAATTACTGCGTACAATATATTACTGAGGTGATAAGTACTGAGGTGTGGCAATTCAATTCCGAGAATTTGTAAATAATACACAGGTAAATAAAGTTAGCTGTAGTCCCCTCCTAGCTCAGAACAGCGTTTCCAACGTTTCACCCATGATTGGAAGCAGCCTTGATAGTCCTTTAAAGTTAGGCCTTTCAAGGCGACGGTCGCAGCCTCCTGGACGGCCTCCGCACTGCCATGATGGGTTCCTTTGAGGTGACTCATCACTTTAGGGAACAAGAAGAAGTCACAGGGGGCCAAGTCGGGGC
This sequence comes from Lepidostoma basale, assembly GCA_022606425.2. NCBI lineage: Eukaryota > Metazoa > Arthropoda > Insecta > Trichoptera > Lepidostomatidae > Lepidostoma > Lepidostoma basale. The sequence continues at coordinate 343,148 of JAHDVF020000921.1, read as the reverse complement.
TCTAGGGTGGATGCGGTAACGTTGGGATACTTTATTTCGCCAAATACTAACTAACTAACTAACTTACCATCACGCCGTCTCCCCGGAGGGGTAGGCAGAAAGAATGGAACGCCACAATGTTCTGTCCTGACATACGTCTCTCGCTTCCTCTACATTCATACATCTTGTCATGCACGCACGTCAATTTTTCCGACTCCCCACGTGACCGACATTCAATATTTGATTGATTTGATCGTGCCACGTTTTCCTCGGCCTTCCGATTCTATTTCTAGCTCCGTTCACGCCGTTTACGTATACCTTCTTTACCATTCTGTCTTCACTCATTCTTTCCATGTGTCCAAACCATCTAAATGACCCTTTCCTTATTTTGTTCATAACACTTTCATTCGCACCACATTCACTTCTTATACTTGCATTTGTCACTCTATCATAAACAGATTTGTCACACATTCGTCTTAGAGGTCTCATTTCTACTGCATTTATTCTACTTTCATCCTTCTTTTGCCAGTTCCATGCTTCACTTCCATACATAAGGGTCGGCACAAGAACACCATTGTGCACTGCCATCTTAGCTTTTTTGGATAGGCTTTTTGGATATGGTTATATATATTTTTTATCATTATTATTATTATTATTATCTAGTTGATAAAACGGAGCATCTTCTACAGCCCCCTTGAGATGAGTAATTCATAAAAATGGCTCTCTATAAATTATCCAATTTATTATTATTATTATTATCAGGTCTCCATACTTGGCCAAGACCTAACTACTCGATGGAAAAATATTGTCTTTCTTCTATAGGCCGTTTATCCTTAGAATACCCTGTGACGCGCATACTCCGCCCATTCCACTCTACTAACTCTCAACACTTTCGCGCAGTAGGACACAAATTTCGTCTTCTCGCAAGGTATTCTTATGATGGATCAACAATAGTGTTGGTTACCTTGAAGGTGCCTGCGTGCACCCTGGAGGCGGGAACGCCCATCATGTCGGAGATCTGCTGCAGCAGACCTGCCCCGCCACCCTCCCGCAGCTGCGTGTCCAGGATGCGCTCCAGCTCCTCGCGGAAGATCTTCGAGGACATGATGATGTCCACGCGCTTGCGTCTCTCCATCTCGCGCACATCCTGGAAATTCAACAACAACAAATTAAACATTGAGGAAACGGAGTATAAATGTTGAGGAAGCGAATTGAGTATTATGTCAGGAAAGCAATGTAAAAAAAAGCATATGATTACGTTAATAGAGAAAAGTTGTGGAAAATATTGTCTGAATATGGAATAAGTACAAAACTGATCACGGCCATTAAGTCGCTATACACGGAAAGCACTGCTAGTGTCAGAGTAAATGGAGATCTTACAGCCTGGTTTGATATCAATAGAGGTGTCCAACAGAGCTGCGTAATGTCCCCGTGGTTATTTCATCTGTATATGGACAGTTGTATGAGAGAGCTGAAAGGGTTGGATGTAGGTGCCAAAATGAGCGGAGTGTCAGTAAGCTGTCTCTTGTATGCGGATGACGCTGTCCTACTTGCTGACAACGAGCATGAACTACAAGTCCTGGTGAATTGTATGTATGAGGTATGCATGCGAAATGATCTGATGATGAATGTTAATAAGTCCAAGGTGATGATTTTTGAAAAGGAAGAAACCACGACAGTCTGCAACATTAGCGTGAATGGTGAAAACTTGGAGCAAGTAGTTGAGTTTGTGTATTTAGGTAGTATGTTTACAAGAGATGGGAGAGTGGAGAGGGATATTGAAAGAAGGGTTGGGGCAGGCAACAAAATGAATGGTGCACTTAAAGTTGTCATCGCAAACAAAAACCTATCCAAAAAAGCTAGAATGGCAGTGCACAATGGTGTTCTTCTACCGACCCTTATGTATGGAAGCGAAGCATGGAACTGGCAAAAGAAGGATGAAAGTAGAATAAATGCAGTAGAAATGAGATCTCTTAGACGAATGTGGATATTCTGTGTATGATAGAGTGTCGAATGAAAATATAAGAAGTGAATGCGGTGCGAATGATGGTGTCTTGAACAAAATAATGAAAGGATCATTAAGATGGTTTGGACATATGGAAAGAATGAATGAAGAAAGAATGGTAAAAAAATTATATGTTAATGATGTAACTGGTACCAGAAATAGAGGAAGACCGAGGAATACGTGGCACGATCAAATAAATCAAATATTGAATGTCGGCCATGTGAGGAGTCAGAGAAATCGACGCGCGTGCATGACATGATGTATGAATGTTGAGGAAGCGAGAGAAATATGTCAGGAAAGAAAGGTGTGGCAGTCCATTCTTTCTGCCTACCCCTTCGGAGAGACGGCGTGATGGTTAGTTAGTTAGTTTTTTTAGCAATGTATGGAAGCGAAGCATGGAACTAGAAGGATTAGAGCAGAATAAATGCGGTAGAGATGAGGCCCCTAAGACGTATGTGTGGTAGAACGATATACGACAGGATCTCAAATGCTGATATAAGAAAGGAAGAGCGGAAGAAGGTATTATGAAAGGATCACTGCTTCGGACATATGGGGCGCATGGATGGAGAAAGATTGGTTAAGAAAGTATACGCTAATGTTGTAAATGAAAACATGGCATGACCAAATTTTAAATGTTGGTCATGTTGTCAAGAAGTCGGAGGAATCGACGTGCGTGTATGACTCGTTGTATGAATGTGGAGAAAGCTAGAGAGATTTACCAGGATAGAGTAGTGTGGCGGTCCATTCTCTCTGCCTACCCCTACGGAGAAACGGCGTGATGGTTTGTCGTTGTTATAAAAATTATTTCTATACTAAGTATTTAAATTCTGGCAAAAATAGGATAAATGACATAGAAATGAGATCACTGAGAAGAATGTGCGAAAACAATATATGACAGAATATCAAAAAAGCTAGAAATGGCAGTGCGCAATGGTGTTCTTGTACCGACCCTTATGTATGGAGGCGAAGCATGGAACTGGCAAAAGATGAATGATACGATAGAGTATGATAGAATGTCGAATGAAAGTATAAGAAGTGAATGCGGTGCGAATAATGGTGTTATGAACAAAATAATTATTAAGGAAAGAATGAATGAAGTAAAAGGAAATATGAACGATGTAAATGGAACCAGAAATAGAATCGGAAGACCGAGGAAAACGTGGCACGATCAAATATTGAATGTCGACCACGTGAGGAGTCGGAAAAATCGACGTGCATGCATGGCACGATGTATGAATGTTGGGGAAGTGAATTGAGAAGGTATGTCAAGAAAGAAAAGTGTGGCAATCCACTCTTTCTGCCTATCCCTTCGGAGTAACGCTGTGATGTTTAGTTAGTTAGTTTGCAACTGACACTCCGCTCATTTTGGCACCTGCATCCAACCCTTTCACATTCTTGTCCATATATAGATTAAACAACCACGGGGACATTGACAGCCATGTGAGGAGTCAGAAAAATCGACGCGCGTGCATGACACGGTGTATGCATGTTGAGGAAGCGAATTGAGTAATATGTCAGGAAAGTAATGTATGGAAGCGAAGCATGGAACTGGCAGAAGAAGGATGTGAGCAGAATAAATGCGGTAGAGATGAGGTCCCTAAGACGTATCTCAAATGCTGATATAAGAAAGGAATGTAGAGCGGAAGAAGGTATTATGAAAGGATCGCTGCGTTGGTTCGGACATATGGAGCGCATGGATTGTGAAAGATTGGTTAAGAAAGTATACGTTAATGATGTAAATGGAATACGAAGTCGAGGCAGACCGAGGAAAACATGGCAAAATTAATCAAACTTTAAAATTTGGTCATTTTAGAAGTCGGAAGAATCGACGTCCGTGTATGACTCGCTGTATGAATGTGGAGGAATCTAGAGAGGTGTGCCAGGATAGAGTAGTGTGGCGGTCCATTCTCTCTGCCTACCCCAACGGAGAAACAGCGTGATGGTTTGTCATTGTTATAAAAAGTATTTCTATACTTACTATTTAATTTCTGGCAAAAATAGGATAAATGACATAGAAATGAGAGCACTGAGAGGAATGTGCAGAAAACGATATTAACGTCTCCGTACGTCATGACTGGCAAGACACACTGGTTGAAGACTTTATTCTTGAGGCATTGTGGTATTTGAGGAAAATGTGGCACAAACAAATAAATCAAATATTGAATGTCTGCCACGTGAGGAGTCAGAGAAATTGACGTGCGTGCATGACACGATCTATGAATGTTGGGGAATCGAATTGAGAAGTATGTCAGGAAAGAAAAGTGTGGCAGTCCATTATTTCTGCCTACCCCTTCAAGCAAGATGATGTGATGGTTGGTTAGTTAGCTGAAATCTAAGTAGTGGACTCACTGCGTCTATGTCTGCTGGTCTCTGCTTGAGCCTCTCGTCTTCTTCCTCCTGGAGTGTCGTGCCATTCGTCACTGGCGGCTGCTCCGCCTCTGTGTCCGCCATGGCGGGCTCGCAAGGGACCTGCAATCAAACAAGACTATATCAGCAACTGCGATCAGAAACCCAGGACGTCCTCAACTCGGATGGAGGGACGACATTAAAGAGACTGCCGGTACCACATGGATGTGTTGTCCAGGATGGACAAACATGGACGCAGATGGACGAAGCGAACTCCCGGGAGAAGTGTCCCATTTTCTCATAGTCGAATCTGGAGTTCCCCAGGGATCTGTGCTGGGACCTCTTCTATTCATAATGTTCACGAACGATGTGGCCAAAAATATTCAAATCAAATCAAATCAGTTTATTTTTTATATTATAGTTTAAGGCATCTATTGAGAACAGGTAAAACATAATAAATATATAATACCAGGAACGCATGAGAGATGGTTCCACATTAGGAATACAAGATACTCTCCAAAGTCAAGAGTATTTGTCTTCTGAATGTACTTTCACGAATATGAAAGACATCGATCTCCGAAGCTATCATGTTCAGCAGTTTGATTGCTCTCCCCACCGACATCACTTCTGGTTGGTTCTGCATGTTGGGAGATAAACAGTCTGTGCTGACGCTGTCGAAGATAACCATCCGGAACATAAAGATGGATAGCCTCCAAGATGACGGGATTCTCAAAGAATTCAACTGCATTTATTCTACTTTCATCCTTCCTTTGCCAGTTCCATGCTTCGCTTCCATACATAAGGGTCGGTAGAAGAACACCATTGTGCACTGCCATTCTAGCTTTTTTTGGATAGGTTTTTGTTTGCGATGACAACTTTAAGTGCACCATTCCCTCTGTTGCCTGCCCCAACCCTTCTTTCAATATCCCTCTCCACTGTAAACATACTACCTAAATACACAAACTCAACTACTTGCTCCAAATTTTCACCATTCGCGTCTTTGTTAAACCGATTTGTGTCCAAATGAGTAGTCTAAATGTTTTTCCTTTGCCTCATTTGTGAATAATGGAATGAAATATCTAAAAAAATAACATCCAAAGCCTACACGACCGGCCCCATAAAGAGCCATAACTCTAGTTACGTAAGGTGATAATTGCATATTGCAGATTGCGTAACGTAGCAACAAGACGCGCTTCTCAAAGTGCTCCTTTGAGTACAACAGGTGCCGAAGCATAACACGCTGTGCGAATGTGAATATCTTCGTGGAAGAGTGGCAACAGCTACGACAGAAGAACCTGGGCTCAATCCCCAGATATACTACTATAACTAACTAATCATCACGCCGTCTCCTTAAATGGGTAGGCAGAAAGAATGGACTGCCTGACACATCTCTCTAGCTTCCTCCAATTCATACAGCGTGTCGTACAACCACGTCGATTCTTCCGACTTCTAACATGACCAACCTTTAAAAATTGATTAATTTGGTCATGCCATGTTTACCTCGGTCTGCCTCGACTCCATACTCCATTTACATAATTATCGTATACATTTTGTGTTAAATTATTTTTATTTTATTATTTTATTTTATATCATTGTGTTTTAGATTTATTTTGTGGGTGTTGGACGATCGAAGTGTGCGCGGGAGATGCCTATTGGTGGCGATGAGGTTCGCAACCCATCACACCGCGTCTCCCGCGGGGCGAAAAGAGAAGGATGAAGTGCCGCATCAGTAAAAGTGTGACAGTCCATTCTTTCTGCCTACCCTTTCGGGGAGACGGCGTGATGGTTAGTTAGTTAGTTCGTTCGTATACTTTCTTAAGCAATTTTTCTCCATCCATGCGCTCCATATGTCCGAACCAACGCAGCGATCCTTTCATAATACCTTCTTCCGCTCTACATTCCTTTCTTATATCAGCATTTGAGATTCTGTCGTATATCGTTCTACCACACATACGTCTTAGGGACCTCATCTCTACCGCATTTATTCTGCTCTCATCCTTCTTCTGCCAGTTTCATGCTTCGCTTCCATACATTACTATCCTGACATAATACTCAATTCGCTACCTCAGCATTCATACAGTGTCATGCACGCGTGTCGATTTCTCTGACTCCTTCCTCACATGGTTATCAATGTGAAAATGGTTATTTAATCTATATAAATGGACAAGTGTATGAAATGGTTGGATGCAGGTGCCAAAATGAGCGGAGTGTCAGTTGCAAACCAACCACGCTGTCTCCCCGAGGGGGTAGGCAGAAAGAATGGACTGCCACACTTTTCTTTCCTGACATTCTACTCAATTCGCTTCCTCAACATTCATACACAGTGTCATGCACGCGCGTCGATTTCTCTGACTCCTCACATGGCTGTCAATGTCCCCGTGGTTGTTTAATCTATATATGGACAAGAATGTGAAAGGGTTCGATGCAGGTGCCAAAATGAGCGGAGTGTCAGTTGCAAACTAACTAACTAAACATCACGGCGCTTCTCCAAAGGGGTAGACAGAAATAGTGGAATGTCACACTGTTATTTTCTGACATACTAATTCTGTCGCTTCCTCAACATTCATACATAGTGTCATGCGCGCACTTCGATTTCTCCGACTCCTCACATACTTTCAATATTTGATATATTAGATATATTTGATCGTGCCACGTTTTCCTCAACCTTCTTCTATTTCAAGTTATCTTTACCTATACTTTCGTTTTTTATATACTTGTGTTCTTATACCCCGACTCTTATGTATGGAAGCGAAGCATTGAACTGGCAAAAGAAGGATGAAAGTAAAATAAATGCAGTACAAATGAGATCTCCTAGACGAATGTGTGGTTACTCTGTGTATGATGGAGTGTCGAATGAAAATATAAGAAGTGAATGCGGTGCGAATGATGGTGTCATGAACAAAATAATGAAAGGATCATTAAGATGGTTTGGACATATGGAAAGAATGAATGCAGAAAGAATGGTTAAAAAAAATTAAATGTTAATGATGTAAATGGAACCAGAAATAGAATCGGAAGATCGAGGAAAACGTGGCACGATCAAATAAATCAAATATTGAATGTCGGATATGTGAGGAGTCGGAGAAATCGACGCGCGTGCACGGCACGATGAATGAATGTTGAGGAAGCGAATTGAGAAATATGTCAGGAAATAAAAGTGTGGCAGTCCATTATTTCTGCCTACCATTTCGGGGAGACGGCGTGATGGTTAGTTAGTTAGTTAGTTAGTTTTGTTTACCATTCTTTCTTCATTCATTCTTTTCATGTGTCCAAACCATCTTAATGATCCTTTCATTATTTTGTTCATGACACCATCATTCGCACCGCATTCACTTCTTATATATTCATTCGACACTCTATCATACACAGAGTATCAACACATTCGTCTAAGAGATCTCATTTCTACTGCATTTATTCTACTTTCATCCTTCTTTGGCCAGTTCCATGCTTCGCTAAAAACAAAAAAACAACTTGTGGTTGTTTAATCATGGAAGCGCGTGCATGACACGATGTATGAGTGTAGAGGAAGCGAGGACAGAACAGCGAGGCGCTCCATTCTTTCTGCCTATACCTCCGGAGAGACTCCGGCGTGGTTGTCAGTTAGTTAATTAACCTATTTTATCGTCGTATTTAGAAAGGTGAAAGTAACATATTCGCGCAACACAGTTTGACAATCTTCTATGAAAATCTGCGCACTGATGAGTGAATATTACGTATGTATTACGAAATCCCATCAGCTGCGAAGTCGGCCCGGCCGAGATTCGGCGGCACGCCACTCGAAACGAGCTCAGCCATGGGCGTGGAGGCGGAGTCGCCACGCATTCTGGGCGGGGCGACTGCGCGCGAAAGCGAAAACGGAAACAATTATGCAAATCAGGCGCCATCTTTGGGTAAAAAAGATAATTACATAGAACATGCATTAATGGAGTAATATTATAGTCATATTATTGGAGTCATACACGCTTCTCTAGCCTTCACATTCATACAGCGTGTCGTGCACTGTCGCTTCTGACACAATAGGCAGAGACGGTGGACCGCCACACTCTTCCATCCTGACACGCTTCTCTAGACTTCACATTCATACAGCGTATCGTGCACTGTCGCTTCTGACACGATAGGCAGAGACGGTGGACTGCCACACTCTTCCATCTTAATACGCTTTTCTAGCCTTCACATTCATACAGCGTGTCGTGCACTGTCGCTTCTGACACAATAGGCAGAGACGGTGGACCGCCACACTCTTCCATCCTGACACGCTTCTCTAGACTTCACATTCATACAGCGTATCGTGCACTGTCGCTTCTGACACAATAAGCAGAGACGGTGGACTGCCACACTCTTCCATCTTAATACGCTTTTCTAGCCTTCACATTCATACAGCGTGTCGTGTACTGTCGCTTCTAGCACAATAGATAGAGAGGGTGGACCGCCACACTCTTCCAGCGATATATGCATGATTTATCGTATACTAGCGTATTCTCCATCTGGGACTATTCCCTCGCATAAGTTTAGACAGATAGCTCTATTAATAATTATGAGTATACTCGCGAAAATAAACTAGGTCAGAACCCAATTCGAATCGTGTATATAAGAAATTAGATTCATTAAAACTGCCATTCATACATCCGTCTAGTTCTTTATATGAATAGAGCAGTGTCCACTCTTGATTCTACGGAGTATTCTGCCTCCTTAACGTCGGACCATTGCTCTTGTGCTCCTGGTATAATGTGTCATATATCCCACCGCACTCCTCTCGGGCAGAGATGGACACCTTTCATACGAATGGAGCAATGTCCACTCTTGATTCTACGGAGTATTCTGCCTCCTTAACGTCGGACCATTGCTCTTGTGCTCCTGGTATAATGTGTCATATATCCCACCGCACTCCTCTCGGGCAGAGATGGACACCTTTCATACGAATGGAGCAATGTCCACTCTTGATTCTACGGAGTATTCTATCCGGCATATCTCTTGTGCTCCTGGTATAATGTGTCATCTATCCCGCTGCATGCCTCTCGGGCAGAGATGGACATCTTTCACATGAATGGAGCAATGCCCACTCTTGATTCTGCCTCCTTAACATCAGATAAATAGCTCATGTGCTCCTGGTATAATGTGTCATCTATCCCACTGCATTCCTCTCGGACAGAGATGGACATCTTTCATACGAATGGAGCAATGTCCACTATTCAGCCTATTCCCGTCCACTCCTGGACAAAGGCTTCCTCCATTCGCTTCCACGTCACTCTGTCCTGTGCAGACTGCATCCAGGTTATTCCGACGTGTCTGTTCAGATCATCCTTCCACCGTAGTTCGTCTGAGCTTCTGGCTACGTGACCTGCCCCTTGCCATTTTAGAGACCTTTGTTTTTTCTCTCACCTTATCGTTTCTGACTCTGTCTCTTAGGCTTATTCCTAACATGGTTCTTTCCATGGCTCTTTCCTGTGGGATCTAGCATGCATCAAACTCCATGATCAAAAGTCTTCTCTCTCTCTCTCTCATAGTTTCAATCCTGGGATTGGTTTGCAGCAATTTCCTCTATTATTCTCTTCCATTCTTCCCTGTCTTGTGCGGCTCTTTTGAAATGTGCATATGATGAGCAGCGCACGTCCACCAACAGGTCCCCTAGAGTTTGTCCCCTCAGTCATACCCTCCATTATGGCATGCAAGAGGCCTTCTTGACGTATTACATGGCCGATCCATCTTGCACGCCTTTCGGACAAGGTCCTGAGCAGGTGCCTTCCTCCTTCCATTCTTTGGAGAACCTCCTTATTAGTAATGTGGTCTCCTAATAGTCTTCTATAGGACCACATCTCAAAAGCCTCTAGTCTCCGTTTATCTCTTTCGGATATGCACCATGTCTCGCAGCCGTACATCAAGACACTCCATACATAGGTCTTTATGAGGAGTATTCTCAGTTTAAGGTCTATATTATTCTATTCAAGTCTTAAAAAAATTAAAATTGAGAAATTCCAATACATTCGCTTCCACTTGTATTGAAATCCACGTGGAACTTCAAGACCGCGTGTTGATACGTATATACGAGCATCTGGCCCTATGCCAACAAACATAAAAAATTCCAAATGAGATTTTTGGTTAATGTTATAAAAATAAAGATACTTCCCACCGATCCCCGATAGATGATGATACTACATCGCATTCTAGGACACTTGTCTTCGTTAAATTCATAAATCACACTCCTTTCCTTGCCGATGAAGTGTAGCCAGTACACATTGCTTCTAATAACTTTAATTTAAGGGTCAATAATATGATTTTTTTAAATAATTAACCATTACAATGGTGTTCTTGTACCGACCCTAATGTATGGAAGCAAAGCATGGAACTGGCAAAAGAAGGATGAAAGTAGAATAAATACAATAGAAATGAGATCTCTTAGACAAATGTGTAGATACTCTGTGTATGATAGAGTGTCGAATGAAAATATAAGAAGTGAATGAGGTGCGAATGATGGTGTTATGAACAAAATAATGAAAGGATCATTAATATGGTTTGGACACATGGAAAGAATGAATGAAGAAAGAATGGTAAAAAAAAAAAATGGAACTAGAAATAGAATCGGAAGACCGAGGAAAACATGGCACGATCAAATAAATCAAATATTGAATGTCGGCCACGTGAAAAGTCAGAGAAATCGACGCGCGTGCATGACACGATGTATGAATGTTGAGGAAGCGAATTGAGAAATATGTCAGGAAAGAAAAGTGTGGCAGTCCATTCTTTCTGCCTACCCCTTCGGGGAGACGGCGTGATGTTTAGTTAGTTTGTTCTTCGTTTTTTTAATTAATGTCCTCGATGCTGGTGACGGTCTTCGGGGACCTTAGCCGGTGAAGTATAGAGAGATACGTCACGGAACGCTCTACGGAGTGACATCTCGCGACCCCGTAACCCCCACAAGTGGACACAGCTCCTGGAATGCGACCCCAATTAGCACGGGGCCCATCCTCGCGAGACACGCCAGAATGTAATGCCCGGTGAAATTAATCAAATACATACTACTAACTAACTAACTAACCATCACGCCATTTCCCCGCAGGGGTAGGTAGAGAGAATGGACCGCCACACTACTCTATCCTGGCAAACCTCTCGAGCTTCCTCCACATTCATACAACGAGTCATGCACGAACGTCGATTCCTCTGACTTAAAACATGACCAACCTTTAAAATTTGATTAATTTGATCATGCCATGTTTTCCTCGGTCTGCCTCGACTTCGTACCCCATTCACATCATTAACGCATACTTTCTTTCTCCATTCTTTTTCCATCCACGCGCTCCATATGTCCGAACCAACGCAGCGATCCTTTCATAATACCTTCTTCCGCTCTACATTCCTTTCTTATATCAGCATTTGAGATTCTGTCGTATATCGTTCTACCACACATACGTCTTAGGGACCTCATCTCTACCGCATTTATACTGCTCCCATCCTTCTTCTGCCAGTTCCATGCTTCGCTTCCATACATTAGATATTATATATTTATTATGTCTCAATAGACGTCTTGAATTATAATAATTGTTTATAATATCTTTTGAGAAAATAAACTGATTTGATAAAACTAACTAACTAACCATCACGCCGTCTCCCCGAAGGGGTAGGCAGAAAGAATGGACTGCCACAGTTTTCTTTCCTGACATATGTCTCTCGCTTCCTCACATGGCCGACATTCAATATTTGATTTATTTGATCGTGCCACGTTTTCCTCGGTCTTCCGATTCTATTTCTGGTTCAATTTACATCATTAACGTATAATTTTCTTACTCATTATTTCTTCTTTCATTCTTTCCATATGTCCAAACCATCTTAATGATCCTTTCATTATTTTGTTCATGACACCATCATTCGCACCGCATTCACTTCTTATATTTTCATTAGACACTATAGTATTCACACATTCGTCTAAGAGATCTCATTTCTACTGTATTTATTCTACTTTCATCCTTCTTTTGCCAGTTCCATGCTTCGCTTCCATACATAAAGGTCGGTAGAAGAACACCATTGTGCACTGCCATTCTAGCTTTTTTGGATAGTTTCTGTTTGCGATTTGATTTGATTTGATTTGATTGGATAAACTGATACGCTCCTCTGGTTCGACATAATGGTATTTCCGTATTGCAAGGGAATGCGCTGGGCGTCCTGGAAAGCGATTTCACCCTTTCCGGAGGGTGAAGTAGCCGACACAGGCGCCTGCATGGCGGGTCGATAGCTAGCTAGACCACCCCCGAGGGGAAGAAAACAATCACCCCCGACTTGGCTGCTGAATTAATTAATTATTTTTACATAAATAAGATGATGTACCCTTACTGACTAACTAACCATCACGCCGTTTCCCCCGGAAGGATGGGCAGAGAGGATGGACCGTCAAACCGTTCTGTCCTGACAGTAGGATAAACGCTGTAGAAATGAGATCACTAAGAAGAATGTGCGAGAAAACGATTTATGATAGAATACCGAACGACGAAATAAGAAAGAAATGTAAGGCAGATGATTGCATCATAACTAACTAACTAACTAACCAATACGCCGTCTCCCCGAAAGGGTAGGCAGAAAGAATGAACTGCCACACGTTTCTTTCCTGACATATTTCTCTCGCTTCCTCAACATTCATACATCGTCTCATGCACGCGCGTCGATTTCTCTGACACCTCACATGGCCGACATTCAATATTTGATTTATTTGATCGTGCCACGTTTTCCTCGGTCTTCCTCTATTTCTGGTTCCATTTACATCATTAACAAATAATTTTTTTACCATTCTTTCTTCATTCATTCTGTCAATATGTCCAAACCATCTTAATGATCCTTTCATTATTTTGTTCATGACACCATCATTCGCACCGCATTCACTTTTTATATTTTCATTCGGCACTCTATCATACACAGAGTATCTACACATTCTTCTAAGAGATCTCATTTCAACTACATTTATTCTACTTTCATCCTTCTTTTGCCAGTTCCATGCTTCGCTTCCATACATAAGGGTCGGTAGAAACAGAAATTACAAAAATAATATATATTTATTAGATTTTACCGACCTTTATGTATGGAAGTGAAGCATGGAACTGGCAAAAGAAGGATGAAAGTAGAATAAATGCAGTAGAAATAAGATCTCTTAGACGAATGTGCGGATACTCTGTGTATGATAGTGTCGAATGAAAATATACGAAGTAACTAACATACACAGATTTTCACACTTCGTCGAAGAGATCTCATTTCTATTGCATTTTTTCTACAATACTTCCATCCTTCTTTTGCCACGTTTTCCTAGGTCTTCCTATATTTCTAGCTCCGTTCACGTGATTAGTCTTCATTCATTATTTCCATGTGTCAAAACCAACTTAACGACCCTTTAATTATTTTATACAAGTTCTTTCCTGACACTAGTTCTCGTGTTTCCTCTACTTTCATACGCCGTGACATGCACGCCCGTCAATTTCTCCAACTCCTGACATGGCCTACTATTTAGAGATTTGTGCGTGCGAGATATGATGTGTATCTGTGTATGCCCTGATGATGAATGTGAACAAGTCCAAGGTAATGATTTTTGAAAAAGAAGAAATCATGACAGTCTGCAACATTAGCGTGAATGGTGAAAATTTGGAGCAAGTAGTTGAGTTTGTGTATTTAGGTAGTGTGTTTACAGTGGAGAGGGATATTGAAAGAAGGGTTGGGGCAGGCAACAAAGTGAATGGTGCACTTAAAGTTGTCATCGCAAACAAAAGCCTATCCAAAAAAGCTAGAATGGCAGTGCACAATGGTGTTCTTCTAGCGACCCTTATGTATGGAAGCGAAGCATGGAACTGGCAAAAGAAGGATGAAAGTAGAATAAATGCAGTAGAATTGAGATCTCTTAGACGAATGTGTGTGGTAAATCTGACTATGATAAGAGTGTCGAATGAAAATATAAGAAGTGAATGCGGTGCGAATGGAAGTGTCATGAACAAAATAATGAAAGGATCATTAAGATGGTTTGGACATATGAAAAGAATGAATGAAGAAAGAATGGTAAAAAAATTGTTGTTTACGATGTAAATCGAACCAGAAATAGAATCGGAAGACCGAGGAAAACGTGGCACGATCAAATAAATCAAATATTGAATTTCGGCCACGTGAGGGGTCAGAGATATCGACACGCGTGCATGACACGATGTATGAATGTGGACGAAGCGAAATAAGAAGTATGTCAGGAAAGAAAAGTGTGGCAGTCCATTATTTCTGCCTACTCCTTTATGGGGACGGCGTGATGGTGTTAGTTAGACATTATTAGACCAGAAATTGAAGTCTAAAAGGGTTAATCGCGTACGGGGTGGGTTTAATGTGTTTTATTACCGTTCTAATTTGAAAAAAGAATTTTCTATTAGCACGACATTGGGTCTAGACATGAGCTCGGCACGGTATAGCTGGCAAATTCCCGGTAACTGCGTGTCGGCAGGTCACAATCTCTCAAACTTACGAGGTTTGTTCAAAAGAAAAGGTGAATTTCGAATTTTCCCGAAAAGTATTTATTTATTCATCAATATCCATTTTCTCCCCTTCAAAGTTATCCTCTCAGATATAATGCACTTATGCCAGCGCTTCTTCCAATCCTCAAAGCACTTCTGGAATGCGCTTTTCGGTATGGCCATCAGCTCATTCTTCGATTCTGACTTTATCTCATCAATTGTGGCAAAACGCTTTCCTTTCATCGGTCTCTTCAGTTTCAGGAATAGGAAAAAGTCACAGAGAGCCAAATCTGGCGAATACGGTGGTTGAGGCATGATTACGGTGTTGTTTTTGGCCAAATAATCACTCCTGAGCGATACTCATGCGACGTTGCTTTTGCTCAAAATTTAGCAATTTCGGAACAAACTTCGCTGCCACACGTTTCATGCCCAAAACATCCGAGAAAATTGCATGGCATGAGCCGATTGATATGCCAACATCCTCTGCAACTTCCCTAAAGGTGATTCGACGATTTTCCAAAATCGTCTTCCTCACTGTTTCGATGTTTTCTTCATTTGTTGGCGTGGTTGCAACTCCAGGACGCTCAGCGAGACAAAGTAGACTCGCCGAATGCCACAGTCAACATTTTAAGTGCGTTGGAGCACTTTATTCCATTTTTAACGCAAAATTCAATACATATTCATTGATCCATTTTTTTTTCAAAAGTAAAAAATCGAAGAACACACAAAAACGTGACTAACCTTTCCAGTTGTTAAAAACAAACCACTAATCCAAAATGGCTGATAATGCTAATATATGATGAACATATGTGTACCAACATAACAAAAAAATAAATTGGATAATCGAATGTGCACAGCCCGCGAAAATTCAAAATTCACCTTTTCTTTTGAACAGGCCTCGTATGCAACGAATGGACGAGAGAAGAATGGTTAAAACTTTGCATACAAGCAACAGTTTGAGCGAAAAGAAAAGTTGCGGAAGAGCAAGGAAAGCACGGCAATACCAAATTAATCACAATACTAAAAGGCGGCCACATTCGAAGTCGGAAAAATCGATGAGAGCGCATGCTGCAGTGTATAAATGTAGAGGAACTTAGAGTGTACTGTAATCACAAAAATAGAGTTTAAGGAAAAGTTTGGGAAATTCTGACACGGTAGTGGGGGTGAATTCATGGGTCAGAGACCGAAAGGAAATTTATGGATCGGGGTTAATATAAACCTATATAAAACCCTAACTATTCTGAAATTACAATATGCTTTCAAAAGGGATATCCACCCTTCACATTCATATAGGTTGTCATGCACTGTTCCCGCTTCTAACACAATAGGCAGAGACGGTGGACCGCCACACTCTTCCATCCTGACACGCTTCTCTAGCCTTCACATTCATACAGCGTGCCATGCACTGTCGCTTCTAACACAATAGGCAGAGACGGTGGACCGCCACAATCTTCCATCCTGACACGCTTCTCTAGCCTTCACATTCATACAGCGTGTCGTGCGCTGTCGCTTCTAGACGGTGGACCGCCACACTCTTCCATCCTGACACGCTTCTCTAGCCTTCACATTCATACAGCGTGTCGTGCGCTGTCGCTTCTAGACGGTGGACCGCCACACTCTTCCATCCTGACACGCTTCTCTAGCCTTCACAATTATACAGCGCGTCAGGCACAGCTTCTAACACAATAAGCAGAGACGGTGGACCGCCACACTCTTCCATCCTGACACGCTTCTACCGCGGAAAACGTGTCACGGTCAAGTCTGGTGTTGGTTGTGTCTGTCTAGAAGGAAGAATGCTGTTACTGTCCGTCTCTATACCCTCTCTATCCCTCGGGGCTATTACGTAGCTCGGCCATAGGGTCAGCGACCCGACCACCACAGCAGACACGCACCAATTCGTAATTCATCGGTGAGTCCACTGCGGAAATTGTCACCGATGCAAATGGCGGGAATAAAACACAAGATTAGTATTATTACCGTACCATGCTTATATTCTTGTTCGACCCTTATGTATGGAAGTGAAGCATGGATCTGGCGACCGAAGGATGAAAGTATAATAAATGCAGTAGACATGAGATCCATTAGACAAATGTGTGGTAAATCTCATCTCGGAATAGTTCGTCTCAATCTCAAAAATAAAAAAAAGTGTATGATAGAGTGTCGAATGAATGTTCAATATTCGTCTAATTCAATATTCGTCTAATTCAACTAATTTAACTAACCATCACGCCGTCTCCTCGAAAGGGTAGGCAGAAAGAATGGACTGTCACACTTTTACTGATGCGGCACTCCATCCTTATAATAATAATAATCCTTCTCTTTTCGCTGCGCGGGAGACGCGGTGTGATGGGTTGCGAACCTCATCGCCACCAATAGGCATCTCCCGCGCACATATCGATCGTCCGACACCCACAAAATAAATCTAAAACAAATAATATAAAATACAATGATATAAAATAAAATAACAATTCTAATTCAATATTCGTCTAATTTAATATTCGTCTAATTCAATATTCGTCTTATTCAATATTCGCCATGTTCAATATTCGTCGTGTTCAATATTCGTATTATTCAATATACGTTCAATATTCATCATGTTCAATATTCGTCTTGTTCAATATTCTTATTATTCAATATTCGTCTTATTCAATATTCGTCTTATTCAATATTCGTCATGTTCAACATTCGCCATGTTCAATACTCGTCGTGTTCAATATTCGTATTATTCAATATTCGTCACGTTCAATATTCATCATGTTCAATATTCGTCTTGTTCAATATTCTTATTATTCAATATTCGTCTTATTCAATATTCGTCTTATTCAATATTCGTCATGTTCAACATTCGCCATGTTCAATACTCGTCGTGTTCAATATTCGTATTATTCAATATTCGTCACGTTCAATATTCATCATGTTCAATATTCGTCTTGTTCAATATTCTTATTATTCAATATTCGTCTTATTCAATATTCGTCACGTTCAACATTCGCCATGTTCAATACTCGTCGTGTTCAATATTCGTATTCATTCAATGTTCAATATTCGTCTTGTTCAATATTCTTATTATTCAATATTCGTTCTTATTCGCCATGTTCTATATTCGTCATGTTCAACATTCGCCATGTTCAATACTCGTCGTGTTCAATATTCGTATTATTCAATATTCATCATGTTCAACATTCGTCATGTTCAATGTTCAACATTCGCCATGTTCTATATTCGTCATGTTCAACATTCGCCATGTTCAATACTCGTCGTGTTCAATATTCGTATTATTCAATATTCATCATGTTCAACATTCGTCATGTTCAATGTTCAACATTCGCCATGTTCTATATTCGTCATGTTCAACATTCGCCATGTTCAATACTCGTCGTGTTCAATATTCGTATTATTCAATATTCATCATGTTCAACATTCGTCATGTTCAATGTTCAACATTCGCCATGTTCTATATTCGTCATGTTCAACATTCGCCATGTTCAATACTCGTCGTGTTCAATATTCGCATTATTCAATATTCATCATGTTCAACATTCGTCATGTTCAATGTTCAACATTCACCATGTTCTACATTCATCATGTTCAACATTCGCCATGTTCAATACTCGTCGTGTTCAACATTCGTATTATTCAATATTCATCATGTTCAACATTCGTCATGTTCAATGTTCAACATTCTCCATGTTCTATATTCGTCATGTTCAACATTCGCCATGTTCAATATTCGTATTATTTCAATATTCATATATTCCTCATGTTCAATATTCATCATGTTCAACATTCATCGTGTTCAATATTCGCCATGTTCAACATTCGCCATTTTTAATAATCGCCAATATTTCTATCCAACTCGTCCTGCCATTGTCTGTTTGATATTCCCCCGAATGTCTCACCCGCCATGACGGCTCCTACAGACTTGTTCCAGTATTTACGATCCAAAATAATGTCTGATATTTGGGTTCTCCTGGCGTGACGTCACGGTGACGTAACCGCCCGGGGTGAACACCCCTTGCACCGCGCCGTAGCGCAAGACCGGCCCCTACCCTAGGACGGGGAAGGGGGAGGGGTGAAAAATCGATAGCGGAAAACGCAAGGGGAAGGCAGTGGCACTGCTTTTCCGTTACAACTACAGACTCGAGGCTAACCGTGTGACATCACCTGTATAGGAGAACATTTGTTAAATGTGTCCTTGGTATATTTATAGCCAATGCATATGTTCAAGAATGGAAAACTTTTGAATATCAATAAATTAATGACTAACTAACTAACCATCACGCCGTGTCCCCGAAGGGGTAGGCAGAAAGAGTGGACTGCCACACTTTTCTTTCCTGACATATTTCTCAATTCGCTTCCTCAACATTCATACATCGTGTCGTGCACGCGCGTCGATTTCTCCGACTCCTCACACGGCCGACATTCAATATTTGATTTATTTGATCGTGCCACGTTTTCCTCGGTCTTCCGATTCTATTTCTGGTTCCATTTACATCATTAACATATAAAAAAAATTACCATTCTTTCCGTATGTCCAAACCATCTTAATGATCCTTTCATTATTTTGTTCATGACACCATCATTCGCACCGCATTCACTTCTTATATTTTCATTCGACAGTCTATCATACAGAGAGTATTCACACATTCGTCTAAGAGATCTCATTTGTACTGCATTTATTCTACTTTCATCCTTCTTTTGCCAGTTCCATGCTTCGCTTCCATACATAAGGGTCGTTAGAAGAACATTAGAATAATAATTAAATTTGAGCTTCCATCAAGATTGAAAAAAACGATTATTAAAAATGGTGAAATTTAAAATGACGAATATTATAAATGACGAATATTAAAAATGACGAATATTAAAAATGACGAATATTAAAAAAGACGAATATTAAAAATGACGAATATTAAAAATGACGAATATTAAAAATGACGAATATTCAAAATGACGAATATTCAAAATGACGAAAATTAAAAATGACGAATATTAAAAATGACGAATATTAAAAATGACGAATATTAAAAATGACGAATATTCAAAATGACGAATATTAAAAATGACGAATATTAAAAATGACGAATATTAAAAATGGTGAAATTGAAAATGACGAATGTGAAATATGACCAGTATTAAAAATGACGAATATTAAAAATGGTGAAATTGAAAATGACGAATGTGAAATATGACCAGTATTAAAAATGACATATCAAAAAAGACCAGTATAAAGACGAGTATTAAAAATGATAAACATTGAAAATGACGAATATTGAAATTGACGAATTTCAAAATGATGAATGTTGAAAATGACGTTAAACAAAAAAACGTACATTGAAATTAACGAATATCAAATATGACCAGTATTAAAAATGTTGAACATTGTAACTGACGAATATTGAAAATGAGGAAATATTAAAACCGACGAATACAAAAACGATAAATATGGAAAATGATGATTATTAAATATGACATGAAAAATTATAAATATTGAAAAGGACGAATATCAAATATGACCAGTGTTAAAAATAATTAGTATTAAAAATTATGAACATTGAAAATGACGTGTATTAAAGCTAGTTTTCAAACCTTGGGCGAAAAATAAAATAAGAATATAATAAAAAAAATTGTGACACCATTTAAATTTTAACAGTTAATAATTTTTTCTACCGACCCTTATGTATGGAAGCGAAGCATGGAACTGGCAAAAGAAGGATGAAAGTAGAATAAATGCAGTAGAATTGAGATCTCTTAGACGAATGTGTGGATACTCTGTGTATGATAGAGTGTCGAATGAAAATATAAGAAGTGAATGCGATGCGAATAATGGTGATTTGAAAACAAAATAATGAAAGGATCATTAAGATGGTTTGTACATATGGAAAGAATGAATGAAGAAAGAATGATAAAAAAAAACTATATGTTAACGATGTAAATGGAACTAGAAATAGAATCGGAAGACCGAGGAAAACGTGGCACGATCAAATAAATCAAATATTGAATGTCGGCCATGTGAGGAGTTAGAGAAATCGATGCGCGTGCATGACACGATGCATGAATGTTGAGGAAGCGAGAGAAATATGTCAGGAACTAAAAGTGTGGCAGTCCATTCTTTCTGCCTTCCCCTTCGGAGAGACGGCGTGATGGTTAGTTAAATAATAATGTTGAGGTATCATAAATGGCGCACTCAGTCATTACTGCAAATAGAAATATATCCACAGAAGCAAAGATGGCAGTACACAATGGAGTTCTAGTGCCAACCCTCATGTATGAAAGTGAAGCTTGGAGCTGGCAAAAGAAGGATGAAAGCAGGATAAACGCCGTAGAAATGAGATCACTAAGAAGAATGTGCGGGAAAACGGTGTATGACAGAATACCGAACGATGATATAGGAAAGTAATATAAGGCAGATGACTGCATCATGGATAAAATTAAGATGGTTTGGACATATGGAACGAATGGATGAGAGTAGAATGGTTAAAGAGTTGTACACAAGCAGCAGCGTGAGTGGAAAAAGAAGCCGAGGACGACCGAGGAAACCATGGCATGACTTAAATTAATCAATTACTAAAAGTCGGTGACATTCGAAGTCGGAATAATCGACGTGCGTGCATGGTACGATGTATGAATGTAGAGGAACTCGAGAGGAATGCCAGGACAGAGCATTGTGGCGATCCATCCTCTCTGCCTACCACTCCGGGGAAATGGCGTGATGGTTAGTTAGTTTAGTTAGTTGACTGCATCATGGATAAAATTAAAAAAGGATCCCTGAGATGGTTTGGACATATGGAACGAATGGATGAGAGTAGAATGGTTAAAGAGTTGTACACAAGCAGCAGCGTGAGTGGAAAAAGAAGCCGAGGACGACCGAGGAAAACATGGCATGACTTAAATTAATCAATTACTAAAAGTCGGTGACATTCGAAGTCGGAATAATCGACGTGCGTGCATGGTACGATGTATGAATGTAGAGGAACTCGAGAGGAATGCCAGGACAGAGCATTGTGGCGATCCATCCTCTCTGCCTACCACTCCGGGGAAATGGCGTGATGGTTAGTTAGTTTAGTTAGTTGACTGCATCATGGATAAAATTAAAAAAGGATCCCTGAGATGGTTTGGACATATGGAACGAATGGATGAGAGTAGAATGGTTAAAGAGTTGTACACAAGCAGCAGCGTGAGTGGAAAAAGAAGCCGAGGACGACCGAGGAAAACATGGCATGACCAAATTAACCAATTACTAAAAGGCGGTCACATTCAAAGTCGGAATAATCGACGTGCGTGCATGGTACGATGTATGAATGTAGAGGAATCTCGAGAGGAATGCCAGGACAGAGCATTGTGGCGATCCATCCTCTCTGCCTACCCCTCCAGGGAAATGGCGTGATGGTTAGTTAGTATCATAGTGTTACGGCCAAAACAATGGACTAGTTAGTAATCTTAATTTTACCAGTACCATGGAACAGAGCATGACACGCTTAATGAATGTGAAGGCTAGAGAAGCGTGCTAAGAGTTTTTAAATAATCTATTTATAAGACATTTTTCAATGCGGAGATTTGCACCGCTATTAAAGACAGAAAAAACTAACATACGAGTATTCCTAGTTTAAACAGCTCGTTCCACTGGCAATTATTATAAATGACTCCAAGTAAACTATTTTCAATGGGGAATAATAGATGTTACGCCATTCCGTACGCGGACCTTTTGTGGCTGAATTGCTAAAAGTCAATCAGCACATTGTGGGAGGGTGCCGGCCAGAGAAAAGGTGCTCAAACAGTGGGACGGGTGACGTCACTGACTGACCACAGGTCGAATAGGCCATAGACAACGCGTTAATTCATTTTTCATTTCATTTCATTTATTTATTTTAGACGTATCTAAAGTATTACAGAATTTTTTTCCAATAGACTAAAGATAGAAGTAAGAGATACACAATACTAAGTAATACATAATAGATTAATAAAAAGCCAGAATGGCAGTGCACAATGGTGTTCTTCTACCGACCCTTATGTATGGAAGCGAAGCATGGAACTGGCAAAGGAAGGATGAAAGTAGAATATATGCAGTAGAAATGAGATCTCTTAGACGAATGTGTGGATACTCTGTGTATGATAGAGTGTCGAATGAAAATATAAGAAGTGAATGCGGTGCGAATGATGGTGTCATGAACAAAATAATGAAAGAATCATTAAGATGGTTTGGACATATGGAAAGAATGAATGAAGAAAGAATGGTAAAAAAATTATATGTTAATGATGTAAATGGTACCAGAAATAGAGGAAAGAAAGGTGTGGCAGTCCATTCTTTCTGCCTACCCCTTCGGGGAGACGGCGTGATGGTTAGTTAGTTAGTTAGTTAGATTAATAAAAGAGGCGAGAAACATAAGATGCATGACAAATTAATAAAATATACATACCATACAATTATAATACAGATAGTACTTCCCTCAGATGAGCCAAACTATCACAGAATATGTCGAGGTGATACGATTAAGCAAAGATATTGCTCTACCTACCGGCATAACCATTGGCAGGTTGGTTCTGCATCGTGGGAGATAAAACAATCTATGGCCCCTTTGTCGAAGATAATTATCAGGGACGAACAGACCTACATCACTCAGGATTTCTGAGTTGTGTATACATATAATTTTTTTACCATTCTTTCTTCATTCATTCTTTATGCAGCCTCTGGCGGTACACTGTCCATGGCCTGCACCACCCTGCCTATTTCATTCGACACTCTATCATACACAGAGTATCCACACATTCGTCTAGGAGATCTCATTTCTACTGCATTTATTCTACTTTCATCCTTCTTTTGCCAGTTCCACATATAAAGTTCAATAATCACTAATAAATAATGTTAAACAATACATGATGATTATATGAAATTGTAATTTAGAAGAAAAATTCATTTCAAATTACATAGTTTATATAGAAATGAATAATTTATTACACACACGTGAGTTCTGGTTCCAACCCTTATGTATGGAAGCGAAGCATGGAACTGGCAGAAGAAAGATGAGAGCAGAATAAATGCGGTAGAGATGAGGTCCCTAAGACGTATGTGTGATAGAACGATATACGACAGAATCTCAAATGCTGATATAAGAAAGGAATGTAGAGCGGAAGAAGGTATTATGAACAAAATTATGAAAGTATCGCTGCGTTGGTTCGGATATATGAAACGCATGGATGGAGAAAGAATGGTTAAGAAAGTATACGTTGATGATGTAAATGGGGTACGAAGTCGAGGCAGACCGAGGAAAACATGGCATGATCAGATTAATCAAATATTAAATGTTGGTCATGTCAGAAGCCGGAAGAATCGACGTGCGTGTATGACACGATGTATGAATGTGGAGGAATCTAGAGAGGTGTGTCAGGATAGAGTAGTGTGGCGGTCCATTCTCTCTGCCTACCCCTGGGGGTAAACGGCGTGATGGTTTGTTGTTGTTGTGTTGTGAATGTCGGCCATGTGAGGAGTCAGAGAAATCGCCGCGCGCGCATGACACGATGTATGAATGTTGAGGAATCTAGAGGTGTGCCAGGATAGAGTAGTGTGGCGGTTCATTCTCTCTGCCTACCCCTACGGGGAAACGGCGTGATGGTTTGTTGTTGTTGTGAATGTCGGCCATGTGAGGAGTCAGAGAAATTGCCGCGCGTGCATGACACGATGTATGAATGTGGAGGAATCTAGAGAGGTGTGTCAGGATAGAGTAGTGTGGCGGTCCATTCTCTCTGCCTACCCCTGCGGAGAAACGGCGTGATGGTTTGTTGTTGTTGTGAATGTCGGCCATGTGAGGAGTCAGAGAAATCGCCGCGCGTGCATGACACGATGTATGAATGTGGAGGAATCTAGAGAGGTGTGTCAGGATAGAGTAGTGTGGCGGTCCATTCTCTCTGCCTACCCCTGCGGGGAAACGGCGTGATGGTTTGTTGTTGTTGTGTTGTGAATGTCGGCCATGTGAGGAATCAGAGAAATCGCCGCGCGTGCATGACACGATGTACGAATGTTGAGGAAGCGAAAAAAATATGTCAGGAAAGAAAAGTGTGGCAGTCCATTCTTTCTGCCTACCCCTTCGGGGAGACGATTTAATATTTTTTTTATATTACCATCTTATATAATTCTTACTGATAAAAAAATAATTATGAGTGTTTATAACAAATAGCCCAGGTAATATTTTTATTTAAATTATTGTATCAAAAATAAAACGCGTTTTTTTTTTTTAGCCTTTCTTTGTTTAGTTTTTATTATATTTTTACACCTGAAGAAGGAGGTATCCTAAAGATGTCGTGATTTTTAATATTTTTTTAATATTTTGTGAATTCAACAAAGTTATTTTCAATTTCATAAGTTTTAAATTGGGCATGAAATACGAAAGAGATGGATTTTCAGCTAAGATCTGAAATCTGTCGGATCATTTATGCATCTGAGGTGTGAATGGGAGATTGTTCCAAGCTGATGGACCAGCAACGCGCCTGTCTCGACCCACATTTGCGGAACCAGTGGGCGCCCGGCGCCGATGACATCAGACTGACAATGGCCCGGCAGATAATGGTGGCAGGATGCGACTGAGGTCACGTGTGCTGCTCTTAGCGGACGGAATTGGACCCAAATCACAATTGTCACGTCACGTGCAACCTGCTCTAGCCTCCTCCGCATTCACACAGCGCGTCGTGCACCGTTCCCGCTTCTGACAAAATAGCCAGAGACGATGGATGACACACTCTTCCAGCCTGACACGCTTCTCTAGCCTTCACATCCATAAATCGTGTCATGCACTGTTCTCGCTTCTAATTTAATAAGCAGAGACGGTGGACCGCCACACTCTTCCATCCTGACACGCTCCTCTAGCCTTCACATTCATACAGCGCGTCGTGCACTGTTCCCGCTTCTAACACAATAGGCAGAGACGGTGGACTGCCACACTCTTCCATCCTGACACGCTTCTCTAGCCTTCACATCCATACAGCGCGTCGTGCACTGTTCCCGCTTCTGACAAAATAGCCAGAGACGATGGATGACACACTCTTCCATCCTGACACTCTTCTCTAGCGCGTCGTGCACCGTTCCCGCTTCTGACAAAATAGCCAGAGACGATGGATGACACACTCTTCCAGCCTGACACGCTTCTCTAGCCTTCACATCCATAAATCGTGTCATGCACTGTTCTCGCTTCTAATTTAATAAGCAGAGACGGTGGACCGCCACACTCTTCCATCCTGACACGCTCCTCTAGCCTTCACATTCATACAGCGCGTCGTGCACTGTTCCCGCTTCTAACACAATAGGCAGAGACGGTGGACTGCCACACTCTTCCATCCTGACACGCTTCTCTAGCCTTCACATCCATACAGCGCGTCGTGCACTGTTCCCGCTTCTGACAAAATAGCCAGAGACGATGGATGACACACTCTTCCATCCTGACACTCTTCTCTAGCCTTCACATCCATACAGCGTGTCGTGCACAACTTCTAACACAATAGGCAGAGACGGTGGACCGCCACACTCTTCAATCCTGACACTCTTCTCTAGCCTTCACATCCATACAGCGTGTCGTGCACAACTTCTAACACAATAGGCAGAGACGGTGGACCGCCACACTCTTCCATCCTGACACGCTCCTCTAGCCTTCACATTCATACAGCGTGTCGTGCACAGCTTCTAACACAATAGGCAGAGACGGTGGACTGCCACACTCTTCAATCCTGACACGCTTCTCTAGCCTTCACATCCATACAGCGTATCGTGCACTGTCGCTTCTAACACAGTAGGCAGAGACGGTGGACCGCCACACTCTTCCATCCTGACACGCTTCTCTAGCCTTCACATCCATACAGCGTGTCCTGCACTGTTCCCGCTTCTAATACAATTTTTGTTAAAAATGTATATAGTCACATCAATTTTCGTTAATTACCATATTCTGCTCCATTTACTAGTATATATAAACTGCAACGAGTTGAAGTTTCGTCACATTTGATGATGGCTCAGAAGGGCGAAACATGTCATTCCCATAAAACATAATAAAACTTCTAGAAAACTGACGTTTTCATTCGTATTAATCATTGAAGATTCGTTTATATTATAACATTATGCAAACATAATGGCTACAACACGAGAAGCCTCAATTGATATTTTCACACAAGTTCACGTATCATCGAACAAAGAAATTCACAGTACTTAAGCCGAGCGGCTTGGGAACGTAAATCGGATACAATTGTAATTTATCAATGAAAGCGAAAATGGCCATTCGCAATGGAGTTCTGGTCCCAACACTTGAATGGAAGCGGAGAGGCTGGCAGAAGGATGAGAGCAGAATAAATGCAGTCCTGAGCTCATCCTTTCTACATGTTGATGCCAGTATCGCCGTCTTTGACGTCCCCATTTGTCCACATCTTCGACCTCGCAGATTTCTCGGATTGCTGTATTCCTAACTCCATCACGTGGGGTCTTGCCAGCTATAGCGCGGATTGTTTTCATCTCGGTTGTCCTGAGCATGCTCTTTGTCTTGACAGTGTCTGCCCTCGATTCAATGCCATATGTGAGGATTGGTCGCACACAGGTCTTATAGATGCGTACCTTGCTGTCAGTCCTCATGTCCCTGTTTCTCCATATGACATCTTTCAGGCAGCCTGCAACCGCTGCAGCCTTATCTGCCTGTGACCTTACTTCTCTGGGGAGGTCATTAGAGTTGGTTACTTCGCTTCCGAGATATCTGAATTGGTCCGCCTGTTCAATTTTTCCTGGCGTACGGAGACTTCGCTTCGAAGATAATGTGTGTTTCCAAAAACAGTCCAAAGGGCGTACCATGTATCTGTTGCCAAATGTCAATACAGCGCAATACCTTTGTTCGACGAACTTTGATTACTGTCCCTAACGAGGTCACGTTGGGCGGGCAGTTCCCCTATTTAGGACAAGCTTACATTGGATAGGGGAGAGCTACAAGTCCCGCCCTGTTGCCAAACCACCTCTATTTGTATGATATGCGTAACAAAGAACTTTGCACAAAAAATATATATCTAAATAACTAACCATCACGCCGTCTCCCCAGAGGATTGAGCAGAAAGAATGAACTGCCACACTGTTTTGTCCTGACATATTTCTCTCGTCTCCTCTACATCCATACATCTTGCCATGCACGCACGTCGATTTCTCCGACTCCTCGCTCGTCTGAAATTTAATATTTGATAGTGCCACGTTTTCCTCGGTCTTTTAGTTACATTTACATCGTTAACATATACTTTATTTACTATTCTTTCTTTCCATATGTCCAAACCATCTTAATGATCCTTTCATTATTTTGTTCATGACACCATCATTCGCACCGCATTCACTTCTTATATTTTCATTCGACATTCCATCATACACAAATTTACCACACATAATATATGTACGACTATATTGGTTTTTAGCTATTATATTGATTCTCTTGGCATGTAATAGGTAGCTAATCTATCGCCAATTTATTGTCACGTAAATTCCACACCAGATCAAAGACATTCTATCAATCACACTGCCATCGCCGGAAATCGAACCCGGGACCATCGGTATGGAAGTCAAATCTCTTACCGCTCTGACATGAACGTTGTCAAATATCTATAAATAAATATTTACCGCAAATTCGTCTAAGAGATCTCATTTCTACTGCATTTATTCTACTAACTAACCATCACGTAGCCAGAAAGAATGAACTACCACACTTTTCTTTCCCGATATATTTCTCTCACTTCCTCAACATTCATAC
This sequence comes from Lepidostoma basale, assembly GCA_022606425.2. NCBI lineage: Eukaryota > Metazoa > Arthropoda > Insecta > Trichoptera > Lepidostomatidae > Lepidostoma > Lepidostoma basale. Next base: position 314,613 of record JAHDVF020000921.1, on the reverse strand, counting down.
ATCGTGTCACGCACGCGCGTCGATTTCTCTGACTCCTCACGTGGCCGACATTTAATATTTGATTGATTTGATCGAGCCACGTTTTCCTCGGCCTTCCGATTCTATTTCTAGTTCCATTTACACTGTTAACATATATTTATTTTACCATTCTTTCTACAATCATTCGTCCATATATCCAACCATCTTAATGATCCTTTCATTATTTTGTTCATAACACCATCATTCGCACCGCATTCACTTCTTATATTTTCATTCGGCACTCTATCATACACAGAGTATTCACACATTCGTCTAAGAGATCTCATTTCAACTGCATTTATTATATTTTCATCCTTCTTTTGCCAGTTCCATGCTTCGCTTCCATACATAAGGGTCGGTAGAAGAACACCATTGTGCACTGCCATTCTAGCTTTTTTGGATAGGTTTTTGTTTGCGATGACAACTTTAAGTGCACCATTCACTCTGTTGCCTGCCCCAACCCTTCTTTCAATATCCCTCTCCAATCGTCCATCTCTTGTAAACATACTACCTAAATACACGAACTCAACTACTTGCTCCAAATTTTCACCATTTACGCTAATGTTGCAGACTGTCATGGTTTTTTCCTTTTCAAAAATCATTACTTTGGACTTATTAACACAGGTATTGATACAGAGTATCACACATTCGTCTAAGAGATGATTTATTCTACTTTCATTAATCAATTATAATCATTCAGTTGTTATATTTGAAATTATTTCTGGGAAATATCTCTCTCTTTGTCCACAATCAGAACTAGGTCACGGGTCGCCTGGTACCGTGGCCCACCCTGTCTGGAGATATCGATCCACTGCGTACCCTAGGGCTTGGTTCGATCCTACGACAGTAACACTTTTAAATTTCGGGTATTTTCTCTTGCACCATGACAGAAAACAATGTATGAAGCCACTCCAATCACCTTATTCTGCTCCATTAGCTCGGGTATATAAACAGTTTGATTCTCGCTACATTTGATAGTGCCTTAGCAAGGACAGACGTGTCATTCCCATAGAATATAATAAAACTAGAATAAAACAGACGTTTTCATTCGTATTAATTATTTAAAATGGAGTTTTATATCATTGTTTAAAAAAAAAAAATTCTCGTCTTTCTTGCATGGAAAAGTGTGTGCAAAAGACGATATATGATAGAAGAATCAATACTTACAGGTTGGGTAACCAGTTTAGGAAGCTTGATCCGTTATTGAATCTGAAAATTTAAAAATAATTAATTAAAAATATCATAGATACACAAAATTAGACGGTGGACCGCCACACTCTTCCATCCTGACACGCTTCTCTAGCCTTCACATTCATACAGCGTGTCCTGCACTGTGTCCTGCACTGTTCCCGCTTCTAACACAATAGGCAGAGACGGTGGACTGCCGCACTCTTCCATCCCGACACGCTTCTCTAGCCTTCACATTCCTACAGCGTGTCGTGCACTGTCGCTTCTAACACAATAGGCAGAGACGGTGGACCGCCACACTCTTCCATCCTGACACGCTTCTCTAGCCTTCACATTCATACAGCGTGTCGTGCACTGCTTCTAACACAATAGGCAGAGACGGTGGACCGCCACACTCTTCCATCCTGACACGCTTCTCTAGCCTTCACATCCATACAGCGTGTAGTGCACTGTCGCTTCTAACACAATAGGCAGAGACGGTGGACCGCCACACTCTTCCATCCTGACACGCTTCTCTAGCCTTCACATCCATACAGCGTGTCGTGCACTGTCGCTTCTAACACAATAGGCAGAGACGGTGGATGACACACTCTTCCATCCTGACACGCTTCTCTAGCCTTCACATCCATACAGCATGTCGTGCACTGTTCCAGCTAATGACGGCTGGAGTTAACTGGATAACCCGGAATGTAAGTCACTGCGATTAAATATAGATTCTGGAAGATACTGAACGAGAGATGCACTATCAGGTGAAGTGCAGAAACCCTCATAAAAATCCATTTTTCTTTTTGAAGAAATATATATAATAATACTTTGTATTACAACAAATTTGATTGTCACATAACACAGACATAGTAATTGAAATTGTGCATTTTAATAACAAAAACCTAACATTAAACAATTTAAAAATTAATAAACTAACTAACTAACCATCACGCCGTCACCCCGAAGGGGTTGGCAGAAATAATGGACTGCCACACTTTTCTTTCCTGACATATTTCTCTCGCTTCCTCAACATTCATACATCGTGTACGATGCACGCGCGTCGATTTCTCTGACTTCTCACGTGGCCGACATTCAATATTTGATTTATTTGATCGTGCCACGTTTTCCTCGGTCTTCCTCTATTTCTGGTACCATTTACATCATAAACATATATTTTTTTACCATTCTTTCTTCATTCATCCTTTCCATATGTCCAAACCATCTTAATGATCCTTACATTATTTTGTTCATGACACCATCATTCGCACCGCATTCACTTCTTATATTTTCATTCGACACTCTATCATACACAGAGTATCCACACATTCGTCTAAGAGATCTCATTTTTACTGCATTTATTCTACTTTCATCCTTCTTCTGCCAGTTCCATGCTTCGCTTCCATGCATAAATTAATAAAGCCATCAAAATGTTCGAATTACCCATATTCGAAATTTTCCCGTCACATCCCCGCTCTCCTCAATCACAATTATTCCCCCTCCACCTTTATACTGGACGATCCGGATTTTTGTGTTTATTTAATTTATATTCCACGTATCCACCGTTCTTTAAAATAATTGTTACTAGGCACTTCCAAAAGCAGCAAGAACTTTAAAATATTATTGAAAAAACTATTCAATAAAAAAAATTGTTTTGCAAACAAACCATCACGCCGTTTCCCCGTAGGGGACAGAGAGAATGGACCCCCACACTACTCTATCCTGGCACACCTCTCTAGATTCCTCCACATTCATACAGCGAGTCATGCACTCGATTCTTCCAACTTCTAACATGACCAACCTTTAAAATTTTATAAATTTGGTCATGCCATGTTTTCCTCGGTCTTAACTTAACCATTCTTTCTCCATCCATGCGTTCCATATGTACCATGTAAGGAATGTAGAGCGGAAGAAGGTATTCTGAACCAAATTATTTGATAGCGATGCACTTATTCTGATCTACCAATCACAATTGATCAATTATTCTGATTTCATCCTTCTTCTGACAGTTCCATGATTCAATTCAGCACATCAGGATTGATACTAACATTATATTGCAGACAGCCCTTTTTTCATTGATACATTTATGAACCTTTCCCTTACGGTGCTAAAATAAGAACGTTCATAGCTAATCCCCTTAATTAATTATAATTGAAGTCAAAATTTATAATAATTGAGATTTATTTGCTAAAAACATTTAAAAAAAAACATCCGGCATCGCTCACGGAACGGACATAGGTCCACTTTGGTTGCAAGCCCGAGAGCTACTGCCGGGCAGTGAGAACATTGAGCTTCTCGCGCTTCCACGGTGAAGTATGCAAGAGTGAGATGCGAATATAGTGTCGCGCACTCAGCGCTACGAATTTTGTTTCCGATGTTCACAAAATAGCTCCGATGTACCCGATAAATTTTAAATGTGTAGAAGATACCCATCACAGGGAAGGGAGGGTTAAAAACAAATAATTTGAGTTAACGCCCTTCACCCGAGGGCTGCAGAAGTATTCAGGAAAGACTACCATTGTTTGGATCTGTTCCAATTCTACTGGAGAACCATCGAAAGGGTACGCAAGGACGATGGAACAAACATAAGAATATAAAAACGAAATGAAAATAACATATTTACCAACTAACCAACTAACTAACCATCACACTGTTCTGCAGAAAGAGTGGAACGCCACAATGTTCTGTCCTGACATACTTCACTCTCTTCCATTACATTCATACATCGTATCATGCACGCACGTCGATTTCTCCGACTCCCCACGTGACCGACATTCAATATTTGATTGATTTGATCGTGCCACGTTTTGTACACATACCTTCTTCACCATTCTGTCTCCACTCATTCTTTCCATGTGTCCAAACCATCTTAACATGACCCTTTTATTATTTTGTTCATAACACTTTCATTCACTTATTATACTTGCATTTGACAATCTATCGTATACATATGATGAGGAAAGCATGTTTACAAGAGACGGAAAAATGTAGAAAGACAAGAAGTTGGTGCAGGGAATAAAATAAATGGCGCACTCAAAGTCATTACTGCAAATAGAAATATATCCACAAAAGCAAATATGGCAGTACACAGTGGAGTTCTAGTGCCAACCCTCATGTATGGAAGCGAAGCTTGGAGCTGGCAAAAAAAGGATGAAAGCAGGATAAACGCCGTAGAAATGAGATCACTAAGAATAAAGAAATGTAAGGCAGATGATTGCATCATGGATAAAATTAAAAAAGGATCCCTGAAATGGTTTGGACATATGGAACGAATGGATGAGAGTAGAATGGTTAAAAAGTTGTACACAAGCAGCAGCGTGAGTGGAAAAAGAAGCCGAGGGCGACCGAGTAAAACATGGCACGACCAAATTAATCAATTACTAAAAGGCGGTCACATTCGAATTCGGAATAATCGACGTGCGTGCATGGTGCGATGTGTGAATGTAGAGGAAGCCCGAGAGGTATGCCAGGACAGAGCATTGTGGCAATCCATCCTCTCTGCCTACCCCTCCGGGAAAATTGCGTGATGGTTAGTTAGTTAGCATACATATCTTCTTAGAGATCTCATTTCTACTGCATTTATTCTACTTTCATCTTTCTTTTGCCAGTTCCACGCTTCACTTCCATACATAAAGGTCGGCACAAGAACACCATTGTGGCATTGTGTGGAAAATTTTTCCCCTATACAATCTAGCTAAAAAATAATAATACTACCTTCAACATTTGTCTTTGTTCCTTCTAATTACTGTTTTATTATTTTTTTTTTTAATATTATAATTTCCAACTTCTTTTAATTAAAATATTTAGGTACTTATAAGTGAATTGTTTGGTCATTTTAACTGTTGCCACACTTTATAATGGTTAATCGTGACACGTAATACGTTTGTACTATTTTGCTGTTAAAATTATAATCGTTTTAAAGTTTTTATAAATAATTTTGACAGATGTAAAAATAAATTTTTCATTTGTTCCAATGACAATTTGAATAATTTCTTCAATATTATTTCAAAGTTCTTGCTGGTTAAGTGCCTACTTACAGCTAATTTAAAAAACGGTGGATACGTGAAACATAAATTAAATAAACACAAAAGTCCGGATCGTCCATGTCAACATGTGCAACATCGAAAAAAAACATTATGTGTTATTACATTATGTGCTAAATTAAACAAACGGTGGATTCGTGGAACATAAATTAAATAGACAATATGTGCACCATCTAAAAATAACATTTTGTGTTAAATTATTTTTGTTTTGTTATTTTATTTTATATTATTTTATTTTATATTATATTATTTATTTGAATAAATTCTTCAATAAAATTTTTAAGTTCTTGCTGGTGCAAGATTGTTTTAAGTGCCTAATTACAGTGAATTAAAAAAAACAGTGGATAACGTAGAATAAAAATTAAATAAACACAAATGTCCGGATCGTCCAGCTGACGACAAGTGCAACATCTAAAATAACAATATGTGTTAAATTATTTTTCTTTGTTATTTTATTTTATATTATTGTATTTCAGATAATTTGTATTATTATTGTATTTCAGATAATTTGTTTTAGATTTATTATGTAGACGTTGAACGATCGAAGTGTGCGCGGGAGATGCCTATTGGTGGCGATGAGGTTCGCAACCCATCACACCGCGTCTCTCGCGATGGCGAAAAGAGAAGGATGGAGTGCCGCATCGATTAAAGTGTGGCAGTCCATTCTTTCTGCCTACCCTTTCGGGGAGACGGCGTGATGGTCAGTTAGTTAGTTTATTATTTATTTTGTGGGTGTTGCACGATCGAAGTGTGCGCGGGAGATGCCTATTGGTGGCGATGAGGTTCGCAACCCATCACACCGCGTCTCCCGCGAAGCGAAAAGAGAAGGATGGAGTGCCGCATCAGTAAAAGTGCGACAGTCCATTCTTTCTGCCTACCCTTTCAGGGATATGGCGTGATGGTTCGTTAGTTAGTTAGTTAGGTACTTATATCTATAGAGATATTGAAGTTATTAGAAATGTGTACTAGCTAGGCAGCACAGTAAGGGGTGCGTCACGCGCTGCAGTTTGTGAAACAGCTAACGAAACCAGAGTAATTACCATCTGTGGGAACAATACTTAAAAAGAATTAATTATGCGACAGGATATGAAAAATATAACCCCATTCAAATGCAAAAATCCTCATTGAATCAAGAATAAACACGTCGATTTCTCCGACTCCTCACGTGGCCAATATTCAATGAACAACCAGCAATTAAGTCACGTATCTACGATGAAGGATCTCGGAATCATCTATGAGAGTAGGCTGACATTTCCTGCACATAACGAGAGGATTTGTGGCATTGCACTGAGGATGTTAGGCTTCATCACTCGGACCGGAAGAGTTTTCAGAGATCCCAATGTGTTCAGAGTCCTATACAACGCGTTGGTTCGGAGCAGACACGAAAGTGGTTCTATAATATGGAGTCCTCACGAGGCGAGATATTCCGTTATGCTGGAGAGGGTTCAGAAAAAAAATTCTGAGGTATCTCTACGTGAGGGAGTATGGTAGTTATCCGTGGTTCTATCCTTTTGGGAATGCTCGGAACATCTCATAACCCATTTCTTTAAATTAATCAGTATGTTTACAAAGGATGGGAGGGTGGAGAAGGATATTGAAAGAAGGGTTGGGGCAGGCAACAGAATAAATGGTGCACTAAAAGTTGTCATCGCAAACAAAAGCCTATCCAAAAAAGCTAGGATGGCAGTGCACAATGGTGTTCTTGTGCCGACCCTTATGTATGGAAGTGAAGCATGGAACTGGCAAAAGAAGGATGAAAGTAGAATAAATGCAGTAGAAATGAGATCTCTAAGACGAATGTGTGGCAAATCTGTATATGATAGAGTGACAGATGCAAGTATAAGAAGTGAATGTGGTGCGAATGAAAGTGTTATGAACAAAATAAGGAAAGGGTCATTAAGATGGTTTGGACACATGGAAAGAATGAGTGAAGACAGAATGGTAAAGAAGGTATATGTAAACGGCGTGAACGGAGCTAGAAATAGAGGAAGGCCGAGGAAAACGTGGCACGATCAAATTAATCAAATATTAAATGTCGGTCACGTGAGGAGTCGGAGAAATCGACGTGCGTGCATGACAAGATATATGAATGTAGAGGAAGCGAGAGAAGTATGTCAGGACAGAACAGTGTGGCGTTCCATTCTTTCTGCCTACCCCTCCGGGGAGACGGCGTGATGGTTAGTTAGTTTATCTTGTCTTCATAATGTCGAACCATCTATAATGCGTTCCTGGTATTATGTTGTATGTGTCTACTCAATAGATGCCTTAAACATTTTGCTGTTTGTAATGTCTTTTGAGTTAATATACTGATTTGATTTGATTTGATAAGGGGCTGCTGGGTCATCGTACGGATCTCTTGGTTGGTCCTATGCCTCCAGGTTCCAGCTGCATCATCAGGTCTAAGGATCATAATTATATTACTCATGAATAACAAAATATGCTATCAAAATGTATTATGCCATCTGCCCACTCCTCCGGAGACATGGCGTGATGGTCAGTTAGTAATTTAAGCTGAAAAAGTTGTTTACAAACGATATTCCCACAGTGAATCGGTCAAATTGTGGATACCGTGTCGGAATACATAACGGTTATATTTTTTGTTGCTCTATTAACCGTTGTGAGCGCGGAAAGTGAATTAACCTGTCCGGTCGTGTGTTTTTTTAGAACTCTACGATAAAAATAAACTAACTTACTGGCTTAACATCATGATGTGATTCGAATTTTAAATATCGCGTGACGTCATAGCTCTCCTGTTGCTTGTCAACCTTTTAATTTCAGGATGCCATTAAATTTATGTGCAATTTAACAATAAATAAAGAACTGAACTAACCATCACGGAGTATTTTACATTTTAAATATCCCGTGACGTCATCGCTCTCCTGTTGCTTGTCAACCTTTTAATGTCAGGATGTCATTGAATTTATGTATAATTTAACAACAACAACAGCAACAACAACAAACCATCACGCCGTTTCCCCGCAGGGGTAGGCAGAGAGAATGGACCGCCACACTACTCTATCCTGGCAAACCTCTTTAACTTCCTCCACATTCATAAAACGAGTCATACACGCACGTCGATTCCTCCGACTTCAAATGTGGCCGCTTTTAGTAATTGGTTAATTTGGTCATGCCATGTTTTCCTCGGTCGTCCTCGGCTTCTTTTCCCCACTCACACTGCTTGTGTACAACTTTTTAACCATTCTACTCTCACCCATTCGTTCCATATGTCCGAACCATCTCAGGGATCCTTTTTAATTTTATTCATGATGCAGTCATCTGTCTTACATTTTACTGTCAACCTTTAAAATTTGATTAATTTGGTCATGCCATGTTTTCCTCGGTCTGCCTCGACTTCGTACCCCATTTACATCATTAACGTATACTTTCTTAACCATTCTTTCTCCATCCATGCGTTCCATATGTCCGAACCAACGCAGCGATCACTTTATAATACCTTCTTCCGCTCTACATTCCTTTCTTATATCAGCATTTGAGATTCTGTCGTATATCGTTCTACCACACATACGTCTTAGGGACCTCATCTCTACCGCATTTATTCTACTCTCATCCTTCTTCTGCCAGTTCCATGCTTCGCTTCCATACATTAGGGTTGGGACCAGAACTCCATTGTGAACGGCCGTTTTCGCTTTCATTGATAAATTCTTGTTTCCAATAACTATTTTTAAAGCTCCATTCACTTTGTTACCCGCACCAACCCTTCTTTCGACGTCACTATCCGTTCGGCCATCTGCTGTGAACATGCTACCTAAATACACAAATTCCCTCACCTGTTCCAAGTTCTCTTCGTTCACACTTATATTACAAACTGTCATTTGCTCTTCCCTTTCGAAAACCATCACCTTTGACTTTCCGACATTCATCATTAAATCATTTGACTTGCATACCTCATACATTCTCGACACCAAGACTTGTAATTCGTCCGCACTATCCGCAACGAGAACAGCATCGTCCGCGTAAAGCAGACAGTTTACAGACAGATCAGTCATATAATTTAACAATTAATAAAAACTAACCTAACCTAAACTAACCATCAGAGTATTTCACATTTTAAATATCCCGTGACGTCATAGCTCTCCTGTTGCTTGCCAACCTTTTAATGTCAGGATGCCATTAAATGTTGTGCAATTTAACAATAAATAAGAACTAACCTAACCTAACCTAACCATCACGGAGTATTTCACATTTTAAATATCCCGTGACGTCATCGCTCTCCTGTTGCTTGTCAACCTTTTAATGTCAAGATGCCATTTATGTGTGATTTATCAATACAAATAAACTGACTAACTAAACATCACGGTTTACTCGCATTTTAAATATTCCGTGACGTCTTCGCTCTCCTGTTGCTTGCCAACCTTTAAATGTCGGGATGACATTCAATTTATGGGTAATTTATCAATCATATGTGCACGAAAAGTCAGCCTACTCTCATAGATGATTCCGAGATCCTTCATCGTAGATACATGTGCCAGTTGCTGGTTGTTCATTGTGTATCTATAATACACAGTTCTCAATGCTCTAGTAAAATATAGCATAACGCACTTAGAGACATGGAAGTGCATTTTATTACTGTGACTCCAGTTAACAATATTACCAATGTCAGACTGGAGGCGAAGACAGTCTTCAGGATTGTTAATTTCTAGGAATAATTTCAGATCATCGGCGAATAAAATATATCGCGAGAAGGTTATCACCTTCTCAATATCATTTATGAAGATGCTGAAGAGGAGTGGCCCTAGGTTTGAACCTTGTGGTACCCCTGAATTTACAAGAAGCATATCTTCGAAATCTTCGATACTTGTGGGGCTTAGGAAGGAAGTAAGTATTATGAACAAAATTATGAAAAGATGGCAGTGCACAGTGGTGTTCTTGTGCCGACCCTTATGTATGGAAGTGAAGCATGAAACTGGCAAAAGAAGGATGAAAGTAGGATAAATGCAGTAGAAATGAGATCTCTAAGACGAATGTGTGGCAAATCTGTATATGATAGAGTGACAAATGCAAGTATAAGAAGTGAATGTGGTGCGAATGAAAGTGTTATGAACAAAATAAGGAAAGGGTCATTAAGATGGTTTGGACACGTGGAAAGAATGAGTGAAGACAGAATGGCAAAGAAGGTATATGTGAACGGCGTAAACGGAGCTAGAAATAGAGGAAGGCCGAAGAAAACGTGGCACGATCAAATCAATCAAATATTGAATGTCGGACACGTGAGGAGTCGGAGTAATCGACGTGCGTGCATGACAAGATGTATGAATGTAGAGGAATCGAGAGAAGTATGTTAGGACAAAATAGTGTGGCGTTCCATTCGTTCTGCCTACCCCTCCGGGGAGACAGCGTGATGGTTAGTTAGTTAGTTATGAAAAGATCGCTGCGTTGGTTCGGACATATGGAGCGCCTGGATGGAGAAATAATGGTTAAGAAAGTATACGTCAGCGATGTAAATGGAATACAGAGTCAAAAAGGACACGCCATGACCAAATTAATCAAATCTAGTGCCAACGTAAAGCTTGGAGCTGGCAAAAAAATGATAAAAATAGGATAAATGCCGAAGAAATGAGATCACTGAGAAGAACTGTAGAGGAAGCCCGAGAGGTATGCCAGGACAGAGCATTGTGGCGATCCATCCTCTCTGCCTACCCCTCCGGGGAAATAGCGTGATGATTAGTTAGAAATGAGATCTCTAAGACGAACGTGTGTCAATTTTGTATCTTGGAAGCATGTTTACAAGAGACGGAAAAATGGAGAAAAACATCGAAAGGAGGGTCGGTGCTGGGAATAAAAAAATGGCGCAATCAAAGTCATTACTGCAAATAGAATAATATCCACAGAAGCAAAGATGGCAGTACACAATGGAGTTCTAGTGCCAACCCTCATGTATGGAAGTGAAGCTTAAAGCTGGCAAAAGAAGGATGAAAGCAGGATAAACGCCGTTGAAATGAGATCACTAAGAAGAATGTGTGGAAAATGGTGTAGGATAGAATACCGAACGATAAAATAAGAAAGAAATGTAAGGCAGATGACTGCATCATGGATAAAATTAAAAAAGGATCCCTGAGATGGTTTGGAAATATGGAACGAATGGATGAGAGTGGAATGGTTAAAAAGTTGTACACAAGCAGCGTGAGTGGAAAAAGATGCCGAGGACGATCGAGGAAAATATGGCATGACCAAATTAATCAATTACTAAAAGGCGGTTACATTCGAAGTCGGAATAATCGACGAGAGTGCATGTTACGATGTATGAATGTGGAGGAAGCTAAAGAGGTGTGTCCGGAAAGAACGATGTAGCGGTCTATCCTCTCTGCCTACCCCTCAGGGGAAACGGCGTGATGTTTAGTTAGTTAATTAGTTCATACAAAAGACAAGATATGATAAGTTCTATGTTATCAAAAACGTTATCTGAAGAGAAATCTTTGGCCAAATCATTTAGATAAATATATACATAATAATATATAAAATAATAACCATGGTTGCGTAATTTTCCTGTGGTTATTTAATCTCTATATGGACAAGTGTACGAAAGAGCTGAAAGAGTTGGATGCAGGTGCCAAAATGAGCAGAGTGTCATTAAACTGTCTCTTGTATGCGGTGACGCTGTCCTACTTGCAGACAACGAGCATGAACTACAAGTCCTGGTGAATAGTATGTATGAGGTATGCATGCGAAATGATCTGATGATGAATGTTAATAAGTCCAAGGTAATGATTTTTGAAAAGGAAGAAACCACGACAGTCTGCAACAGTAGCGCGAATGGTGAAAATTTGGAGCAAGTAGATGAGTTTGTGTATTTGGGTAGTATGTTTACAGTGGAGAGGGATATTGAAAGAAGGGTTGGGGCAGGCAACAGAGTGAATGAAATGGCAGTTCACAATGGTGTCCTTGTACCGACCATTATGTATGGAAGCAAAGCATGGAACTGGCAAAAGAAGGAAGAAGGCAAAATAAATGCAATAGAAACAAGATCTCTAAGACGAGTGTGTGGATACTCTGTGTATGATAGAGTGTCGAATGAAAATATAAGAAGTGAATGCGGTGCGAATGATGGTGTTATGAACAAAATAATGAAAGGATCATTAAGATGGTTTGGACATATGAAAATAATGATTAAAAAAATATATGTTAACGATGTAAATAGAACCAGAAATAGAGGAAGACACTTATCAATCCTGACACACATCTCTAGCTTCCTTCACATTCATACAGTAGCATGTAACACAGGCACGTCGATTCTTCCGACTTCAAACATGAAGAACCTTTAAAATTTGATTAATTTGATCATGCCATGTTTTCATCGTTCTGCCTCGACTCCGTACTCCATTTACTTTCTTAACCATTATTTATCCATCCATACGCTCCATGTCCGAACCAACGCAGCGATCCTTTCATAATACCTTCTTCCGCTCTACATTCCTTTCTTATATCAGCATTTGAGATTCTGTCGTACATCGTTCTACCACACATACGTCTTAAGGATCTCATATACATTACATTTATTCTGCTCTCATCCTTATTTTGCCAGTTCCATGTTTCGCAATGAATGGTAAAAAAAAATAAAAAATTATATGTTAACGATGTAAATGGAACTAGAAATAGAATCGGAAGACCAAGGAAAACGTGGCACGATCAAATAAATCAAATATTGAATGTCGGCCACGTGAGGAGTCAGAGAAATCGACGCGTGTGCATGACATTTTGTATGAATGTTGAGGAAACTATAGAAATATGTCATGGAAAGAAAGGTGTGGCAGTCCATTCAAACTGCCTATAGCGTGTTAATATGTATCCAAATGGTCGCCTGGATGTTCTGTTTGTATGCCAACTCTGCTCCAGTGGATATATCTCTATTGGCAGTGAGTGCACCATCTCTCTTCCAGTGATTATGCCCCTTGCACAAGACTGCCTATAGCGTGTTAATATGTATCCAAATGGTCGCCTGGATGTCCTGTTTGTATGCCAACTCTGCTCCAGTGGATATATCTCTATTGGCAGTGAGTGCACCATCTCTCTGCGCCACAAACCCCCCTTCCAGTGATTATGCCCCTTGCACAAGACTGCCTATAGCGTGTTAATATGTATCCAAATGGTCGCCTGGATGTTCTGTTTGTATGCCAACTCTGCTCCAGTGGATATATCTCTATTGGCAGTGAGTGCACCATCTCTCTGCGCCACAAACCCCCCTTCCAGTGATTATACCCCTTGCACAAGACTGCCTATAACGTGTTAATATGTATCCAAATGGTCGCCTGGATGTTCTGTTTGTATGCCAACTCTGCTCCAGTGGATATATCTCTATTGGCAGTGAGTGCACCATCTCTCTGCGCCACAAACCCCCCTTCCAGTGATTATGCCCCTTGCACAAGACTGCCTATAGCGTGTTAATATGTATCCAAATGGTCGCCTGGATGTTCTGTTTGTATGCCAACTCTGCTCCAGTGGATATATCTCTATTGGCAGTGGGTGCATCATCTCTCTGCGCCACAAACCCCCCTTCCAGTGATTAAGCCCCTTGCACAAGACTGCCTATAGCGTGTTAATATGTATCCAAATGGTTGCCTGGATGTTCTGTTTGTATGCCAACTCTGCTCCAGTGGATATATCTCTATTGGCAGTGAGTGCACCATCTCTCTGCGCCACAAACCCCCCTTCCAGTGATTATGCCCCTTGCACAAGACTGCCTATAGCGTGTTAATATGTATCCAAATGGTCGCCTGGATGTTCTGTTTGTATGCCAACTCTGCTCCAGTGGATATATCTCTATTGGCAGTGAGTGCACCATCTCTCTGCGCCACAAACCCCCCTTCCAGTGATTATGCCCCTTGCACAAGACTGCCTATAGCGTGTTAATATGTATCCAAATGGTCGCCTGGATGTTCTGTTTGTATGCCAACTCTGCTCCAGTGGATATATCTCTATTGGCAGTGAGTGCACCATCTCTCTGCGCCACAAACCCCCCTTCCAGTGATTATGCCCCTTGCACAAGACTGCCTATAGCGTGTTAATATGTATCCAAATGGTCGCCTGGATGTTCTGTTTGTATGCCAACTCTGCTCCAGTGGATATATCTCTATTGGCAGTGAGTGCACCATCTCTCTGCGCCACAAACCCCCCTTCCAGTGATTATGCCCCTTGCACAAGACTGCCTATAGCGTGTTAATATGTATCCAAATGGTCGCCTGGATGTTCTGTTTGTATGCCAACTCTGCTCCAGTGGATATATCTCTATTGGCAGTGAGTGCACCATCTCTCTGCGCCACAAACCCCCCTTCCAGTGATTATGCCCCTTGCACAAGACTGCCTATAGCGTGTTAATGTGTATCCAAATGGTCGCCTGGATGTTCTGTTTGTATGCCAACTCTGCTCCAGTGGATATATCTCTATTGGCAGTGAGTGCACCATCTCTCTGCGCCACAAACCCCCCTTCCAGTGATTATGCCCCTTGCACAAGACTGCCTATAGCGTGTTAATGTGTATCCAAATGGTCGCCTGGATGTTCTGTTTGTATGCCAACTCTGCTCCAGTGGATATATCTCTATTGGCAGTGAGTGCACCATCTCTCTGTGCCACAAACCCTCCTTCCAGTGATTATGCCCCTTGCACAAGACTGCCTATAGCGTGTTAATATGTATCCAAATGGGTCGCCTGGATGTTCTTATGGAGTATTCTAACATTTATGTACGAGATTACTTATTTATCAAAGAAATAATTCCATATTTTTAAGTATACAGTATTTGGACAGTTAAAGTTTACAAACACAATACCGGCTCTGTTTGATTTCTTTAATTACATAAGCGTACGCCGAGTATCGAACTTGGTATCTCTGCTTTGATAGCAAGGCGCGCTTATCTTCTGACCTCTGAACATATATTGGGTAACTCGTAGCATCACACACATAAATAGAAAAGAAAAACTTTCCCCAAAAACATACTTCTCTAGCCTTCGCATTCATACAGCGTTTCATGCACCGTTTCTAACTCAATAGGCAGAGACGGTGGACCGCCACACTCTTCCATCCTGACTCGCTTCTCTAGCCTTCACATTCATACAGCGTGTCGTGCACTGCTCCTACTTTTAACACGATAGGCAGAGACGGTGGACCGCCACACTCTTCCATCCTGACACACTTCTCTAGCCTTCACATTCATACAGCCCATCGTGCACTGTCGCTTCTCACACAATAGGCAGGGACGGTGGACCGCCACACACTTCCATCCTGACACGATTCTCTGGCCTTCATTCATACAGCGTGTCATGCACTGTTTTAGCTTCCAACACAATAGGATGAGACGACAGACGCCACACTCTTCCATCCTGACACACTTCTCTAGCCTTCACATTCATACAGCGTATCGTTTTACGTTAATAATAATAAATTACTATGTGATCGAAATTTAACCTGTTTTTTTATGTATTTACTAAAGATTTTGTACTGAATGTTCTAATTTAGAGGTATGAGTGTATAATTATGGTTAATTTTGTGTTAATTGATATTTTTAAGTGTGTATAAATGGTTGGTGTAACTTTTTATTGGTATGGCATTGAAAACTTTGCATCAAAACATTGTTTTGTATATATTTTGTTTACGGTTTATTATAAAGGCGAGTCTTGTGGTTTAATCGTAAGTTATGTATCTTTTTTATGATCAGTTGGTTCTCAAGAGCGAGTGGATGACACACTTGGTTTTATCTTTCGGGAACAACGCCCAGTCGATACTGCGGCCACTGCACCAAGAGGCAAAACCCATTAAAAATGAATTGAACGCTTCCTCTAGCACAACGGACGTACAACGAATTATACGGCGATAAAATCCACCCGAGATCACGCAGCTACGATTATTTTCGCCGCGCCATTTCGCCGGTTGGATTTCAAAACACAATTCTGTCATTTCTAAAAATGGGTTATTTTTTTGGCGCTAGACACACCCCTGGGCGTAAAAAACGCGTTAAAAGGCATGGTTTTGGTGTGTGTATGCGTAAATTGTAGTTTTAAACGTGTTTAAGCGTGTTTTTTAATGAAATAACTCACCAATAGCGTAATCCAAATGAAATTCTACACAATTTTTGTATCACTTGTCACTGAGTGGTCGGCGCACTATGAAATGTCGCGACTTTGGCTGCCGTTATCCGGCTTTTTCACAGGTTTCCCGTTGCGATTTGCGGCCCGTGGTACGCGACACAGTTCGCGGTGGTAGCCGGCGGTCACTTTGTGTTATAACATTTATGACGAGCTCTGGGAGGCTGGTTTAGCGGTGATGGATGCACGATTGCACGGGCTGGCCGGAGCGTCTGTGCCAGTAGTGGCTCCTTCCATTTCCGCTGCCGAGGGTGCGCGCGCAGCGGCCGCAGCGCCACCGCGCGCGGTCCGGCGGCCGGCCGCCGAACTAGCGCCATAATGAGTCGTTCACATAGACGTATTTTCAAATTTAAAACCAACTAACTAACCATCACAGAAAGGATGGATCGCCACAATGCTCTGTCCTAGCATACCTTTCAGGCTTCCTTTACATTCATACATCGTACCATGCACGAACGTCGATTATTCAAATCAAATCAAATCAGTTTATTAAATTAATAGACATTACAAACAGGAAAATGTTTAAGGCATCTATTAAGTACAGGTAAAATATTATAAAAATACAACAAAGTACCAGGAACGCATTAGAGATGGTTCGACATTAGGAAGACAAGATACTTTCTAAAGTCTTGACTTTAGAAAGTATCTTGTCTTTGTCCCCTGAACGTACTTTCACTAACATGAAAGACGTCTATCTCCGAGGAGACCGCGTTCAGCGGACTAATTGCTCTTCCCACCGGTGTCACAAGAGGCAGATTGGTTCTGGCGGCCCGATTTCGAATGTGGCTGCCTTTTAGTAATTGATTAATTTGGTTTTTAAATTGACTATCCAAAAAAGCTAAGATGGCAGTGCACAATGGTGTTCTTGTGCCGACCCTTATGGATGGAAGTGAAGCATGGAACTGGCAAAAGAAGGATAAAAGTAGAATAAATGCAGTAGAAATGAGATCTCTAAGGCGAATGTGTGGCAAATCTGTGTATGATAGAGTGACAAATGCAAGTATAAGAAGTGAATGCGGTGCGAATGAAAGTGTTACGAACAAAATAAGGAAAGGGTCATTAAGATGGTTTGGACACATGGAAAGAATGAGTGAAGACAGAATGGTAAAGAAGGTATATGTAAACGGCGTGAACGGAGCTAGAAATAGAATCGGAAGGCCGAGGAAAACGTGGCACGATCAAATCAATCAAATATTGAATGTCGGTCACGTGAGGAGTCGGAAAAATCGACGTGCGTGCATGACAAGATGTATGAATGTAGAGGAATCGAGAGACGTATGTCAGGACAGAACAGTGTGGCAGTCCATTCTTTTTGCCTACCCCTCCGGGGAGACGGCGTGATGGTTAGTTAGTTTAGTTAGTTAACTAACTAACCATCACATCGTGAGGATGGATCGCCACAATGCTCTGTCCTGGCATACCTTTCAGGCTTCCTTTACATTCATACATCGTACCATGCACGAACGTCGATTATTCCGACTTCGAATGTGGCTGCCTTTTAGTAATTGATTAATTTGGTTTTTAAATTGACTATCCAAAAAAGCTAAGATGGCAGTGCACAATGGTGTTCTTGTGCCGACCCTTATGTATGGAAGTGAAGCATGGAACTGGCAAAAGAAGGATGAAAGTAGAATAAATGCGGTAGAAATGAGATCTCTAGGACGAATGTGTGGCAAATCTGTGTATGATAGAGTGACAAATGCAAGTATAAGAAGTGAATGTGGTGCGAATGAAAGTGTTATGAACAAAATAAGGAAAGTGTCATTAAGATGGTTTGGACACATGGAAAGAACGAGTGAAGACAGAATGGTAAAGAAGGTATATGTAAACGGCGTGAACGGAGCTAGAAATAGAATCGGAAGGCCGAGGAAAACGTGACACGATCAAATCAATCAAATATTGAATGTCGGTCACGTGAGGAGTCGGAAAAATCGACGTGCGTGCATGACAAGATGTATGAATGTAGAGGAAGCGAGAGACGTATGTCAGGACAGAACAGTGTGGCAGTCCATTCTTTCTGCCTACCCCTCCGGGGAGACGGCGTGATGGTAAATTAGTTTAGTTAGTTAACTAACTAACCATCACATCGTGAGGATGGATCGCCACAATGCTCTGTCCTGGCATACCTTTCAGGCTTCCTTTACATTCATACATCGTACCATGCACGCACGTCGATTATTCCGACTTCGAATGTGGCCGCCTTTTAGTAATTGATTAATTTGGTCATGCCATGTTTTCCTCGGCTTCTTTTTCCACTCACGCTGCTTGTATACAACTTTTTAACCATTCCATTTTCATCCATTCGTTCTATATGTCCAAATCATCTCAGGGATCCTTTTTTAATTTTATCCATGATGCAGTCATCTGCCTTACATTTCTTTCTTATTTCATCGTTCGGTATTCTATCATACAACGTTTTCCCGCACATTCTTCTTGGTGATCTAATTTCAACTGCATTTATTCTACTTTCATCCTTATTTTGCCAGTTCCATGCTTCACTTCCATACATAAGGGTCGGCACAAGAACACCATTGTGCACTGCCATCTTAGCTTTTTTGGATAGGCTTTTGTTTGCGATGACAACTTTAAGTGCACCATTTATTCTGTTGCCTGACCCAACCCTTCTTTCAATATCCTTCTCCACCCTCCCATCCTTTGTAAACATACTAACTAAGTCTTTCAATATATTGAAAACTCCAGCCTGGAAATGAAGGTTAATGGGTTATTATTATTGTAAATAACATCAGGTATGCTGATGACACAGTTATTTTAGCTGATAGTATACCCGATCTTCAAGAACTCCTTAAAAAATGGATATAGCAGAAGTGGATCTGGGCTTGAAAATCAACGTTAAGAAGACCAAATGGATGACATTTGGGCGACATAATCCACTCTGTTCTTCATCCACTCTGCAACTGAATGGCGCGAATGTTGAAATGGTCGACCAATTTAAATACCTTGGCAGCATTATCGCTAAAACGCTTGTCCCAGACATTGAAATAAAATGCAGAATTTAATAAAATGAGAACAGCATTTTGCAACGATGATCTTAACTTGAAACTCCGACAAGGGATGATTAAATTTTATATTTGGTCTGTTCTACTATATGGCTGCGAGACCTGGACTCTGAAAGTGAATGTAATGAACCGGTTGGAACATCGTTAACATGTAATTTTTTTACCATTCTTTCTTCATTCATTCTTTCCATATGTCCAAACCATCTTAATGATCCTTTCATTATTTTGTTCATAACACCATCATTCGCCCCGCATTCACTTCTTAAATTTCCATTCGACACTCTATCTTACACAGAGTATCCACACATTCGTCTAAGAGATCTCATTTCTACTGCCTTTATTCTACTTTCAACCTTCTTTTGCCAGTTCTATGCTTCGCTGCCATGCATAAGGGTCGTAAGAAGAACACAATTGAGCACTGCCATTCTAGCTTTTTTGGATAGGTTTTTGTTTGCGATGATAACTTTAAGTGCATCATTCACTTTGTTGATTACCCCAACCCTTCTTTCAATATCCCTCTCCACTCGCCCATCTCTTGTAAACATACTACCTAATGTAATGTCTATTAATTAAATAAACTGAATTGATTTGATTCTCCACGTATCCCTGTCTTGTGCCTTTCGCATCCAATCGCCAGCAATTCTTCTAACGTCATCGGACCATTGTGTGAGGGGTCTTCCTCTGTTTCTTTTGTCTTCTCGGGGTCTCCACTCCACCACCCTTCTGGTCCATCTATCATCTACCAATCTGGCTACATATCCCGCAAATTACCATTCAAGCTTAGCTGCATTTATCCTACTTATTACTTTCAAGCGAAAACGGTCGTTCACAATTGAGTTTTGGTCCCAATCCTAATGTTTGGAAGCGAAGCATAGAACTGGCAGAAGAAGGATAAACACACTACTTGTACAGGGTGTTTTTTTAGAGGTTTGGTTTTTAAACTGTCAACATTGTTTCTAGAGACTGTAAATTTGATAGTTGACAGTTGATTTGTAGTCAGCACGTTTTGCCATTTCACCATGAATAGACTGACGTCAGAACAGTGCCTATAAATTGTGCAAATTTATTTTATAAATAGTGGTTATGTTCGCCAAACTTATCGTGTACTACGCCCATTTTACGGTCGACACAATCGTCCATTCGAGCAAGTTATTCGGAAGACCGTGGATCGTTTTCGCACCACGTACACTCTAGTGGATAATACGCATCCACAAAGACGACAATTGTCGAAAATTGGACTTCCCGATTGCGCTTCATTGGAGCTAGCCGTGGCGCTCATATGCCCGAAATTAATATTTAAACAATAATGGCATAAAATTATCTATTAAATAAAGCCAATATCATAGACATTAACATTATTTTAATGTTTTGTTTTTTTCATTTTGAATATTATGTATTAAATACCTCTTAAAAAAATACCCTATACATATTTTACCATTCTTACCTTCATCCATTCGTTCCATATGTCCAAACCATCTTAACAACCCTTTCTTAGCGACCTTGAGATGATTAATTCATAAAAATGGGGCTCTATAAATCATCCAATTCATTATTATTACATATAAAGTTCTGGTCCCAACCCTAATGTATGGAAGCGAAGCATGGAACTGGCAGAAGTAGGGTGAGAGTAGAATAAATGCGGTAGAAATGAGGTCCCGAAGACGATATACGACAGAATCTCAAATGCTGATGAAAGAAATGTAGAGCGGACGAAGGTATTATGAAATAATCGCTGCGTTGGTTCAAAGAATGGTTAAGAAAGTATACGTTAATGATGTAAATGGAGTGCGGAGTCGAGGCAGACCGAGGAAAAACATGGTATAACCAAATTAATCAATTACTGAAAGGCGGCCATTTTCGAAGTAGGAACAATCGACGAGCGCATGTCACGATGTGTAGATATAGAAGAGGCGCAAGAGGATAGAACAGTGTGGCGATCCATCCTCTCTGCCTATCCCTTTGGAAAACGGCGTGATGGTTAGTTAATAAGTTATTTTTTAACCAAATAAGTGCAATGTGAACTTAGCTTTATAATCTGCACAAAAAGCGCCCTCCACAAAAAGCCAAGTTCACTCGCTTTCATTTTACTATGGAACACAAAGGAGCAAAAACTGTTCTTTCAAACGCCGTTTGGTGCTTGACGAATTGGTTACTCCATCACGCAAAGTCCAGCGAATCAAAACAGTAAACAGATGTCATTAATTGACACTAAAATCTGCGTAAATAGTGTATTTCTCACCGTAATTAAATGTCATCATACGTACTATTCATTTAAAGTACTTAAAATTACATTATAACACCATCTAGCGGTAAAATTACACATTAAATAATTAAATTACTTTAACAATGATGTAAGACTCCATATTAAATAATTAATTCGAATGAAAACGTCTGTTTTATACTAGTTTTATTATATTCTATGGGAATGACACGTCTGTCCTTGCTAAGGCTCAAATGTAGCGAGAATCAAACTGTTTATATACCCGAGCTAATGGAGCAGAATAAGGTGATTGGAGTGGCTTCATACATTGTTAACTGTCTATTGTATCTTGAACAATGATGTAAAACTCCATATTAAATAATTAATACGAATGAAAACGTCTGTTTTATACTAGTTTTATTATATTCTATGGGAATGACACGTCTGTCCTTGCTAAGGCACTATCAAATGTAGCGAGAATCAAACTGTTTATATACCCGAGCTAATGGAGCAGAATAAGGTGATTGGAGTGGCTTCATACATTGTTAACTGTCTATTGTATCTTGAACAATGATGTAAAACTCCATATTAAATAATTAATACGAATGAAAACGTCTGTTTTATACTAGTTTTATTATATTCTATGGAATGACACGTCTGTCCTTGCTAAGGCACTATCAAATGTAGCGAGAATCAAACTGTTTATATACCCGAGCTAATGGAGCAGAATAAGGTGATTGGAGTGGCTTCATACATTGTTAACTGTCTATTGTATCTTGAACAATGATGTAAAACTCCATATTAAATAATTAATACGAATGAAAACGAGCTTGGAGTTGGCAGAAGGATGAAAGAAGGATAAATGCCGTAGAAATGAGGTCACTTAGAAGGAGTGCATAAAAACAATGTACGATAGAATATCTAATGATGAAGTAAGAAAGGAATGTAAGGCGGATGAATGCGTGATAAATAAAATTAAGAAAGGTTCACTAAGATGGTTTGAACATATGGAATGAATGGAGAAAGGTTAAAATGATATATTCAAGTAGTGTGAATGGAAAAAGAAGACCGAGGAAGACATTGCATGACCAAATTAATCAGTTTATTTTCTCAAAAGATATTACAAACAACAATTATAGTTTAAGACATCTATTGAGAACAGGTACTAACTAACTAACCATCACGCCATTTCACCGGAGGGGCAGGCAGAGAGGATGGATCGCCACACTGGCCTGTCCTGGCATACCTCTCGAGCTTCCTCTACATCCATACATCGTACCATGCACACAGGACGAGAACAGGTAAAATATAATAAATATATAATACCAGGAACGCATGAGAGATGGTTCGACATTAGGAATACAAGATACTCTCCAAAGTCAAGAGTATTTGTCTTCTGAACGTACTTTCACGAATATGAAAGACATCGATCTCCGAAGCGATCTTGTTCAGCAGTTTGATTCAATTACTGAAAGGCGGTCATGTTGGAAGTATCACAAACATTTGACTAACGAACATGTCACGATGTGTGGATGTAGAAGAGGCGCAAGAGTTATGTCAGGATAGAACAGTGTGGCGATCCATCCTCTCTGCCTACCCCTCCGGAGAAATGGCGAGATGGTTAGTTAGTAAGTTAGATTTGTAAAGTTTCAGTCCATTGTTCCATATCCTTGATTGTCCTGTCTTAGTTCGTGCATTCGGTAAGTGATATCTGTCGCAGTTCCTGGTCCAGTGTCTGTGTATGTCTGAATTATCAGTTAATTTGTAGCTGCTGTCTGTTGTCTCTTCCATGGTCACTCTGTGTACAATTTTCAAGGTCTCAAATTTGGTCAGGTCTGATATGTCCATTTGTTTTGTTTGTCTCTATACTTGGATGGTCGGGGTAAGATAGTTAATGTTACAAGCTAACTAACTAACTAACCATCACGCCGTCTCCCCGAAGGGGTAGGCAGAAAGAATGGACTGCTACACTTTTCTTTCCTGACATATTTATCTCGCTTCCTCAACATTCATACATCGTGTCATGTACCCGCGTCGATTTCTATGACTCCTCACATGGCCGACATTCAATATTTGATTTATTTGATCGTGCCACGTTTTCCTCTATTTCTGGTTCCATTTACATCGTTAACAAATAATTTTTTTTACCATTCTTTCCATATGTCCAACCCATCTTATTCATCCTTTCATTATATTGTTCATGACACCATCATTCGCACCGCATTCACTTCTTATATTTACATTCGACACTCTATCATACACAGAGTATCTACACATTCATCTAAGAGATCTCATTTCTACTGCATTTATTCTACTTTCATCCTTCTTTTGCCAGTTCCATGCTTCGCTTCCATACACAAGGGTCGGTAGAAGAACACCATTGTGCACTGCCATTCTAGCTTATTTGGATAGGTTTTTGTTTGCGATGACAACTTTAAGTGCACCATTCACTCTGTTGCCTGCCCCAACCCTTCTTTCAATATCCCTCTCCACTCGCCCATCTCTTGTAAACATAAAACAAACAAACCATCACGCCGTTTCCCCGCAGGGGTTGGCAGAGAGAATGGACCGCCACACTACTCTATCCTGGCACACCTCTCTAGCTTCCTCCACATTCATACACGCACGTCGTTTTCTCCGACTTCTAACATGGTCAACCTTTAAAATTTGATTAATTTGGTCATGCCATGTTTTACTCGGTCTGCCTCGACTTCGTACCCCATTTACATCATTAACGTGTCTTGTAAACATACTTCCTAAATACACGAACTCAACTACTTGCTCCAAATTTTCACCATTCACGCTAATGTTGCAGACTGTCGTGGTTTCTTCCTTTTCAAAAATCATTACCTTGGACTTGTTAACATTCATCATCAGATCATTTCGCATGCATACCTCATACATACAATTCACCAGGACTTGTAGTTCATGCTCGTTGTCTGCAAGTAGGACAGCGTCATATGTTATAAGCTAATTTTATTTTTTTATTTTGCTGTCTTTTGAGTCTGGAGATGTCCTTTTAATTTCCTGTCCTCCAGAAAGGAATCATATATTTCTTATTCTTTTTCTTCAGCCTATTCCCGTCTTCTCTTGGACAAAGGCCTCCTCAATTCGCTTCCATGTCACTCTGTCCTGTGCAGACTGCATCCAGGTTATTCCGACGTGTCTGTTCAGATCATCCTTCCACCGTAGTTGCAGTCGCCCTGCACTTCTCTTTGCCGTCCACGGTCTCTAAGTCAGCAGTCTTCTAGCTTCTGGCTACGTGACCTGCCCATTGCCATTTTAGAGTCGCCACCCGGTGGATGATGTCAGCGACCTTTGTTTTTTCTCTCACCGTAACGTTTCTGACTCTGTCTCTTAGGCTTATTCCTAACATGGCTCTTTCAATGGGTCACTCGTAGTTTCTGGGCACTTTGTTTGGACAATGTTACAGTTTCAAGACCATAAGTACCAACTGGCAGAACGCAGGCTTCATAGTATAAAATATGTCAGTCGGCTTTTAACATATCGCATCGTGAATGTAAAACCGACGTAATTGCAAATATACAGTTTGAGGATATGGGAGTTTAAAGATTTCATATTGCTTGGAAAAACGTTTGGAATGGTTTTCGGTTTATAGTAATAAACCTATAAACCGAAATAATTGGTTTATTAAAAAAAAAACAGTTTTTCCAAGCAAAATGAAATCTTTAAACTCCCATATCCCCAAACTGTATATTTGCAATTACGTCGGTTTTACACTCACGGTGCAATATGCTTTTCATTGGTTCGGAGCAGGCTCGAAAGTGGTTCTGTGATATGGAGTCCTCACGAGGCGAGATATTCCGTTATGCTGGAGAGGGTTCAGAAAAAATTTCTGAGGTATCTCTACATGAGGGAGTATGGTAGTTATCCGTGGCTCTATTTCTTTTAAGAATGCTCTGAACCAATTCTTTACAGCTTCGAAGAGATGGGTATCTCATTACCTTAGTAACTAACTAACTAACTAACCATCACGCCGTCTCCCCGAAGGGGTAGGCAGAAAGAATGGACTGCCACACTTTTCTTTCCTGACATATTTCTCTCGCTTCCTCAACATTCATACATCGTGTCATGCACGCGCGTCGATTTCTCTGACTCCTCACATGGCCGACATTCAATATTTGATTTATTTGATCGTGACACGTTTTCCTCGGTCTTCCTCTATTTCTGGTTCCATTTACATCATTAACATATAATTTTTTTACCATTCTTTCTTTCAATATGTCCAAACCATCTCAATGATCCTTTCATTATTTTGTTCATGACACCATCATTCGTACCACATTCATTTCTTATATTTTCATTCGGCACTCTATCATACACAGAGTATCCACACATTCTTCTAAGAGATCTCATTTCGACTGCATTTATTCTACTTTCATCCTTCTTTTGCCAGTTCCATGCTTCGCTTCCATACATAAGGGTCGGTAGAAGAACACCATTACCCATTTCTTTAAATTAATCAGGGGATATTTCACAGGCCGTGCTGGAGGGTGTTGGTCTTTTTGTCCCCGATAGATATCTCCGACAGCGACAGCACAGATTGTTTTACCTACCGGCCGCCAGAACCAATCTGCCTCTGGTGACGCCGGTGGGAAGAGCAATTAGTCTGCTGAACGCGGTCTCTTCGGAGATCGACGTCTTTCATATTAGTGAAAGTACGTTCAGGGGGCAAATACTATTGACTTTAGAAAGTATCTTGTCTTCCTAATGTCGAACCATCTCTAATGCGTTCCTGGTACTTTGTTGTATTTTTATAATATTTAACCTGTACTTAATAGATGCCTTAAACATTTTCCTGTTTGTAATGTCTATTGAGTTAATAAACTGATTTGATAAATGAGGTAAAAATGAAACAAAACATCTTAATACAATTTATTTTTCCATAGATTAAAAAAAAGGAACAGAATTGAAACATTATATCTATGGAATCATAATAATACTTTTTATTCATAATTAATATTTATTTATTTATTGTATATACACAAATTTGTAACATTTCTATTATTCTATCAACATTCTCTACAAATATTTAATATTTTCATAAAGGCTCTTCGGAACATGAGCACAGACGCGTTGGGCGTCTTACCCTTCAAGGATTAGTATAGCAAGGTACAGTCGCCGACAATATTATTGCTTATATGAACATCGTCTTAACAATTGTTTTAATCTGTTTGTTTGTCTCACAGGACGGATCGTAAGAGCTCATTTCATCAGGACAGATATTTCCATGATGATTCCCGAAGTAACCAGCTCTAATGACCTCCCCAGAGAAGTAAGGTCACAGGTGGATAAGGCTGCAGCGGTTGCAGGCTGCCTGAAAGATGTCATACGGAGAAACAAGGACATGAGGACTGACAGCAAGGTACGCATCTACAAGACCTGTGTGCGACCAATCCTCACATATGGCATTGAATCGAGGGCAGACACCGTCAAGACAAAGAGCATGCTCAGGACAACCGAGACGAAAACACTCCGCGCTATAGCTAGCAAAACCCTACGTGATCGAGTTAGGAATACAGCAATCCGAGAAACTACAAGGTCGAAGATGTGGTCAGATGGGGACGTCAAAGACGGCGATACTGGCATCAACACGTAGAAAGGATGAGCTCAAATAGGATACCACACATAGCTCTCCACGGAACGCCAAACCGACAACGCCGACCAGGAAGACCCCCGAAACGGTGGAGAAAAAGCTGCAGTTCAGCGTCTCAAGAGGACCCGCCTGAAATAACAGACTCCTGAGTCTACCAATAGTGAAGAAGAAGATTATAATTTGGAAGAATTAATTTAAGACTTGCAAATTAATTTAAATGCAGAATTGAGGCAGCAAGAGCTACGTTTAATAAAATGAAATCACTCTTCTGCAATGATAAACTTAACTTGAAACTCCGCCAGGGAATGATCAAATGCTATGTGTGGTCTGTCTTTTTGTACGGATATGAAACGTGGACCTTAAAACCATTAAATTTCACAAGAATTGATTGGCTACGCCAATATCCCATAATCTAACTCTTCCATCTAAGTTTTACTTGCATAATTATAAGAAGCGTGTCAGGATGGAAGAGTGTGGCAGTCCGTCTCTGCCTATTGTGTTAGAACCAGTGCACGACACGCTGTATGAATGTGAAGGCTAAAGAAGCGTGTCAGGATGGAAGAGTGTGGCGGTCCATCTCTGCCTATTGTGTTAGAACCGACAGTGCACGATACGCTGTATGAATGTGAAGGCTAGAGAAGCGTGTCAGGATGGAAGAGTGTGGCGGTCCACCGTCTCTGGTTGTGTTAGAAGGGGAAACAGTGCACGACACGCTGTATGAATGTGAAGGCTAGAGAAGCATGTCAGGATGGAAGAGTGTGGCGGTCCGTCTGCCTATTGTATTAGAAGCAGTGCACGACACGCTGTATGGATGTGAAGGCTAGAGAAGCGTGTCAGGATGGAAGAGTGTGGCAGTTCGTCTCTGCCTATTGTGTTAGAAACGGTGCACGACACGCTGTGTGAATGCGAAGGCTAGAGAAGCGTGACAGGATGGAAGAGCGTGGCGATCCATCGTCACTGCCTGCCCCTACTGAAGACGATACTGAAATACTGAACTTATTAATTATTAATTTATTTTATATACATTCTTCGTCCTATACATGGTATTTACATATTAATCAAGTTTTCCATAACTTGTCCTATTTTCAAATTTCTTTTTTTTATAACTTTTATATTGGAACGTTCATAATAAATAATTGTTAACTAAAGACTTCGAATACCGCTGCGTTGGTGACAAATTTTGAGTCTCTTAAAATACTAAAATCATAAGCAAAATAAACATACAGTGAAACTCGTATTTTAAGTTTTTTAATGGTCTGGGAAAAACCTCTTCTATTCTACCTGCGAAATGTGAAATAGTGGAAAGAATCGATGTGCGCATATGACTAGCTGTACGAATGTGTTGTAAGCTAGAGAGGTGTGCGTCGGTCCATTCTCTCTACCCACCGATTCCGGTTAACCGTCGCGTTGCCATGTGGTCAATTGAGTTTCCACTGCCAATTTAAAGTTGATTATCTTAAAACCTATGGACCCTAATATTATAAAAAAAAATTGTAATCCTCCATTGAAGTGTTCTCAATATTTCGTAATAAAAAAAATATGTTTTAAGACTGCCCTCACCTTCATTGGTGTTAAGGTAGAATTTGTTTTGCTAATATTTACAACTTTATCAAAAGTGACAAATACTTACTCGCTGTTTTGAACGTATTATAAATTATATGTTTGGCCTTTTCTCATACGTAATAATACCGACTGTGGATGGAAACGCAGCACGCAACTTAATAATATCAGAACTGCGAAAATATTAACACTTTACCAAAAGGGACAAATATTAATACGTACTCGTTGTCTTGAACGTAGTATACATTTTGCCTAGGTGCCTTTATCATACGTAAAATTATAGCTACACGGCGCGGCGGGGCGAGACAAGTTCATACTTGGTGTCAGTTGTTCATATGCCGTCTCGCATTCTATATCAGAAATCGCATGGTTCCAAAAAAAAATTAATAATGTTTTTCAAATAATCCATGTATGTTATGGATATCGATCTATTCCTAATGAAATTCCCTACAAGATGACATAAATTAAATTTCGATTCATCGAGACATATGCTTGATATTTAGATAAAGTTAGCGGTAAACTGAATTGACCACATGGGAGCGAGCGTTTTGTTTTGAACACGGTACGTTAAGGGTTAAACGACGTGACAGTTTGTTCGTTAAAATAAAATAAAAACTGATTTTTTACGTTAAGGCAAATCGATAAACATATATTTTTAAATCCGAGACTCGTCCTTCGAAGATCAGAGCCGAACGGACATCTATTCCGAGGTGTTAATGGTGATCGTTTTCCCCTTAGGGTCGTCGAATCTGTCCATCGTGCGGATGTCCATCATGAAGGTTATACCGAGCGTCGTGATGAATATAACGAGGAAGACGACGAACAGACCGGACCAGATAGGCACCGACGTGAATCCTACGCAGTCGTACGCGAGATTATATCGCACGTTCGTTGGGACCTCGTTGAAGAACGGCTGGGTCTGAAAAAAGATTAAAAACATTAACGTGCTATCATCAAATAAAATATAATCAAATATCAGCTGAAAGGGTTGGATGTAGGTGCCAAAATGAGCGGAGTGTCAGTAAGCTGTCTCTTGTATGCGGATGACGCTGTCCTACTTGCAGACAACGAGCATGAACTACAAGTCCTGGTGAATAGTATGTATGAGGTATGCATGCGAAATGATCTGATGATGAATGTTAACAAGTCCAAGGTAATGATTTTTGAAAAGGAAGAAACCATGACAGTCTGCAACATTAGCGAGAATGGTGAAAATTTGGCAGTCACCTGCCTTACATTCCTTTCTTATTTCATCGTTCGGTATTCTATCATACGTTTTCCCGGGCAGAGATGGACATCTCTTGATTCTACGGAGTATTCTGCCTCCTTAACATCAGATAATAACTCTTGTGCTCCTGGTATAATGTGTCATCTACCCCACTGCATTCCTCTCGGGCAGAGATGGACATCTTTCATACGAATGGAGCAATGTCCACTCTTGATTCTACGGAGTATTCTGCCTCCTTAACGTCGGACCATTGCTCTTGTGCTCCTGGTATAATGTGTCATCTATCCCACTGCATTCCTCTCGGGCAGAGATGGACATCTTTCATACGAATGGAGCAATGTCCACTCTTGATTCTACGGAGTATTCTGCCTCCTTAGCGTCATACCAAATAGGAAATAAATGATATACTAACCTGGAAGTCAGCTAAGCTGAGGGTAAAATTATCGCTGGAGAAGACACTCCTTGGTGAGCAGTGATAGGAGAACGAAGGAGGAGCGTATATCTTGTTAGCAGCGCTATCATCGTTAACGGAAACCTCTGCAAGTGGAAAAAAACTACATTAACATATGCCACAATTAAGGAATAGTGCACAACACGCTGTATGGATGTGAAGGCTATAGAAGAAGCGTGTCAGGATGGAAGAGTGCGGCGGTCCACCGTCTCTGCCTATTGTGTTAGAAGCGGGAACAGTGCACGACACGCTGTATGGATGCGAAGGCTAGAGAAGCGTGTCAGGATGGAAGAGTGTGGTGGTCCACCGTCTCTGCCTATAGTGTTAAAAGCAGTGCACGATACGCTGTGTGAATGTGAAGGGTAGAGAAGCGTGTCAGGATGGAAGAGTGTGGCGGTCCACCGTCTCTGCCTATTGTGTTATAAGCGGGAACAGTGCACGACACGCTGTATGGATGTGAAGGCTAGAGAAGCGTGTCAGGATGGAAGAGTGTGGCGGTCCACCGTCTCTGCCTATTGTGTTAGAAGTGGTGCATAACACGCTGTATGGATGTGAAGGCTAGAGAAGCGTGTCAGGATGGAAGAGTGTGGCGGTCCACCGTCTCTGCCTATTGTGTTAGAAGCGGTGCACGACACTCTGTATGGATGTGAAGGCTAGAGAAGCGTGTCAGGATGGAAGAGTGTGGCGGTCCACCGTCTCTGCCTATTGTGTTAGAAGCAGGAACAGTGCACGGCACGCTGTGAAGGCTAGAGAAGCGTGTCAGGATGTCTGCCTATTGTGTTTGAAGATATACTGACCTAGCCACCAGTAGCCCTTGTTGTCTGGGGTGTAGATGAATTCAACCGTGTTGGCTCCAAACACCAAGGACACGGTGAGACCACTGGAGGTGTTGGTAGAGAGCGTGGCAACTCCTTCGACGAGAGAAATGGGCTCTCCGTCGGACTTGGTAAGAGACATGTTGGAAGAGTAGATGAGGACTTTGTTGTCTACGTTGTAGAAGCCAGTCTTGGGGTTGGCTTCGCCTTCTGGACGAGACAGCAGCGCTCGGCGTGACCTAGTAAAAACAATAGATTAACCTCCTCATACTTATATTTTCATTCGACACTCTATCATACACAGAGTATCACACATACGTCTAAGAGATCTAATTTCTAACTAACTAACCATGACGCCGTCTCCCCGGAGGGGTAGGCAGAAAGAATGGAACGCCACACTGTTCTGTCCTGACATACGTCTCTCGCTTCCTCTACATTCATACATCTTGTCATGCATGCACGTCGATTTATCCGACTCCTCACGTGTCCGACATTCAATATTTGATTGATTTGATCGTGCCACGTTTTCCTCGGCCTTCCGATTCTATTTCTAACTCCGTTCACGCCGTTTACATATACCTTCTTTACCATTCTGTCTTCACTCATTCTTTCCATGTGTGCAAACCATCTTAATGACCCTTTCCTTGTTTTGTTCATAACACTTTCATTCGCACCACATTCACTTCTTATACTTGCATTTGTCACTCTATCATATACAGATTTGCCACACATTCGTCTTAGAGATCTCATTTCTACTGCATTTATTCTACTTGAGGTGATTACATCACAAAAACGGCGCTTTAAAAGTTAGCATATTATTATTATTATAGAATATCCGCATGGGCGAGAAATTGGAGCAAGTTACTGAATTTACGTATCTGGGAAGCATGTTTACAAGAGACGGAAAAATGGAGAAAGACATCGAAAGGAATAAAATAAATGGCGCACTCAAAGTCATTACTGCAAATAGAAATATATCCACAGAAGCAAAGATGGCAGTACACAATGGAGTTCTAGTGCCAACCCTCATGTATGGAAGTGAAGCTTGGAGCTGGCAAAAGAAGGATGAAAGCAGGATAAACGCCGTAGAAATGAGATCACTAAGAAGAATGTGCGGGAAAACGTTGTATGATAGAATACCGAACGATGAAATAAGCAAGAATTGTAAGACAGATGACTGCATCATGGATAAAATTAAAAAAGGATCCCTGAGATGGTTCGGACATATGGAACGAATGGATGAGAGTAGAATGGTTAAAAAGTTGTACACAAGCAGTGGCGTGAGTGGGAAAAGAAACCGAGGACGACCGAGGAAAACATGGCATGACCAAATTAATCAATTACTAAAAGGCGGCCACATTCGAAGTCGGAACAATCGACGTGCGTGCATGGTACGATGTATGGATGTAGAGGAACCTCGAGAGGTATGCCAGGACAGGCCAGTGTGGCGATCCATCCTCTCTGCCTACCCCTCCGGAGAAATGATGGTTAGTTAGTTAGTTAGAATATCCGAACATTCGTCTAAGAGATCCCATTTCTATTTATTCTTTTGCTAGTTACATGCTTCGCTTCCATGCATAAGGGTCAGTATAAGAACACCATTAGCTTTTTAAATGTTGTAAAAATTACCTGGAATGCTCTTCCGATATTTCCCACGAAGGGTATCGGGCCGTGTATATAGCGAGGACGTTGTCATGCTTCTTGAGGAGCTTGTCGAACATGGAGGTCATGAAGGCGTCGTGCCTCGCCAGCATATGAAGCCTGTCTTCCCCTTCGCGTGCATCCTTCAAACTGATGTACAGGAACTTCCCAGCGCCCGGGATAACGTCCGCGGAGAGACCCTCGTCGGAGAGATGGATCCTGTCCACTTTATCAGCATCAGCTAGCTTATTAAGAGTGTGTAAAGAAGAGGCCACGAACGGAAGATACAAAACTGATTCGCTGGATATTTTTTCGTGTAGTCCTGGATACGCCGTGCGGCCTTTCGAGTCTTTTGCGGAGAAATCTTCTACGCTGAGCGTTTCTTCTATAAACACGACAGTGAAAGGACTGCTGTCTAGTTGTTCAGACAGTATATCGTTGTATTGAATAGCGTCTACCTTCTTCAGGGCTGCAGGATTACCTGTGTTGGTGGTAGCTCCCCACATAAAAACTGGAACATACTCAGTCGATTGCGCGTTCTGGAACAAAACCCCGACACTCAGCAACAGCAGAAGATGGCTCGGCGACATTTTTAAAGTTATTTTCAAACGTCAGAACATTCGAAGCGATTTTATCTAGTTTGGGATTCGTATAGTTCAGGGAGTGAATTCAGTGAATGACAATCGGTAGCCTCGGTCACAGATAATGGTCACGTGAATCATATGATCATATGATCCGCCTACCGCCTTGTCTATGGCCACCATAAATATAAAGTAAGGTTCTCACTTCTAAACAATTATGCAAAAAACTAACTAACTAACTTACTTACCATCACGCCGTTTCCCCGGAGGGGCAGGCAGAAAGAATGGAACGCCACACTGTTCTGTCCTGACATACGTCTCTCGCTTCCTCTACATTCACACATCTTGTCATGCACGCACGTCGATTTTTCCGCCTCCTCACGTGACCGACATTCAATATTTGATTGATTTGATCGTGCCACGTTTTCCTCGGCCTTCCGATTCTATTTCTAACTCCGTTCACGCCGTTTACATATACCTTCTTTACCATTCTGTCTTCACTCATTCTTTCCATGTGTCCAAACCATCTTAATGACCCTTTCCTTATTTTGTTCATAACACTTTCATTCGCACCACATTCACTTCTTATACTTGTATTTGTCACTCTATCATATACAGATTTGCCACACATTCGTCTTAGAGATCTCATTTCTACTGCATTTATTCTACTTTCATCTTTCTTTTGCCAGTTCCATGCTTCACTTCCATACATAAGGGTCGGCACAAGAACACCATTGTGCAAAATGCTTTGCATAATGCTTTACACAATTTATTTGTTATATCATTCGGATAATACAGGTAAATCTTTAATCATTTTGACAATATAAATAAACCAGAAATAATTTATATAATCCGAGATTTAACACCAGAATTATATGTGAATATGAACTTACAATACAGATAAATTTAAATACCAATTTAAATACCTTGGCAGCATTATCATTAAAGCGCTTGACCCGGACATTGAAATAAAATGCACAATTGAAGTTGCACGAGCTGCATTTAAAAAAATGAGAAGCTTCTTTTCCAACGATAATCTTAACTTGAAACTCCGACAAAGAATGATTAAGTGTTATATATGGTCTGTTCTACTATATGCCTGCAAAGAATGTAGTGAGGCGTTTGAGATGTGAATATACCGCAGAATGCTCCGTGTACCGTGGACCGATAGGGTCAGTAATGCAAACGTACTACAGATACCCAGAGCCAATAGAAAACTACTGTCCAGTGTGAAAATTAGAAAGGTCTAATATTTAGGTCATGCGCTAAGGGGAGAAAAATACCATCTCCTTGGACTGATTTTAATGGGTAAAGTGGAGGGATGTCGGGGAGTGGTTAGAAGACAGCTGTCCTGGTTGCGGAACATCAAAAAGTGGACAGGAATTACAAGAGTTCAGAACCTGTTCCAAGTGGCGCAGGACAGAGATGTCTTGGCTGCAGTGATCGCCAAAATAGAGGGGACCTGACACGGCACCAAAAGAAGAAGAAGATGAACTAACAAGAGAAAGGCACAACATAGAAAATTTGCTTCGGAATGGATTTTACAAGATTGTAGTAGGTAACACCTAAGAAGCATCCGTAGTCAAAGAAGCGCGAGAATTATGTCAGGATAGAACAGTGTGGCGATCCTTCCTCTCTGCCTACCCCTCCAAGGTAGCGGCGTGATGGTTGGTTAATTAGTTTAAAAGTTTTTTTTTAACTAACTAACTAACTAACCATCACGCCG
Source organism: Lepidostoma basale (assembly GCA_022606425.2). Classification (NCBI taxonomy): domain Eukaryota; kingdom Metazoa; phylum Arthropoda; class Insecta; order Trichoptera; family Lepidostomatidae; genus Lepidostoma; species Lepidostoma basale. Next base: position 279,455 of record JAHDVF020000921.1, on the reverse strand, counting down.
TCTCCCCGAAGGGGTAGGCAGAAAGAAAAGACTGCCACACTTTTCTTTCCTGACATATTTCTCTCGCTTCCTCAACATTCATACATTATACACAGAGTATCTATACACATTCATACATCGTGTCATGCACGCGCGTCGATTTCTCCGACTCCTCACATGGCCGACATTCAATATTTGATTTATTTGATCGTGCCACGTTTTCCTTGGTCTTCCTCTATTTCTGGTTCCATTTACATCATTAACATATAATTTTTTTACCATTATTTCTTCATTCATTCTTTCAATATGTCCAAACCATCTTAATGATCCACCATCATTCGCACCGCATTCACTTATTATATTTTCATTCGGTACTCTATCATACACAGAGTATTATTTACACATTCTTCTAAGAGATCTCATTTCTGCTGAATTTATTCTACTTTCATCCTTCGTTTGCAGGTGCATGCTTCGCTTCCATACATAAGGGTCGGTAGAAGATTGTGCCACCATTGTACACTGCCATTCTAGCTTTTTTGGATAGGTTTTTGTTTGCGATGACAACTTTAAGTGCACCATTCACTCTGTTGCCTGCCCCAACCCTTCTTTCAATATCCCTCTCCACTCGCCCATCTCTTGTAAACATACTACCTAAATACACAAACTCAACTACTTGCTCCAAGTTTTCACCATTCACGCTAATGTTGTTTTAAGTGTCTAATTACTGCTAATTAAAAAAAAACTGTGGATACGTGACACATAAATTAAACATACAATATGTGCACCATCTAAAAATAACATTTTGTATTGAATTATTTTTATTTCGTCATTTAATTAATTTTAAATTTATATTATTTGTTTTAGATTTTTTGTGGATGTTGAACGATCGAAGTGTGCGCGGGAGATGCCTATTGGTGGCGATGAGGTTCGCAACCCATCACACCGCGTCTCCCGCGGGGCGAAAAGAGAAGGATGGAGTACCGCATCGGTTAAAGTGTGACAGTCTATTCTTTCTGCCTACCCTTTCGGGAAGACGGCGTGATGGTTAGTTAATTAGTTAGTTGGTTAGGAAAGAACAGTGTGACACTCCATGTTTCTGCTTACTTTTTTGGATATACGGCGTGATGATTAGTTAAAGATATTTTTAAACTAATGTGTATTAACTAAACAGCACCGGTAAAATAAAGTATTATTAATAAATTAATTAGTCTATGGTTTCATTGTTGTCTATTGTAGCTAGCTTCAAGTCGTATGCTACCCGCCTTTTCAAATTTATTTGACACTTGTCGTTCGAGTTTGTTTCCGATTTTTCGACTAAAATGTCAAATTTAAACGAAATATTGGGGAAGTTAAAGACATTTGGAAAGGAAAAGGTGAAGCATAAGAAGGTTCTGATAGAATTCGTCGACAAAATAAGATGGCAACAGGTAAAATTGTTTTTAAAAATGACACTCTTTTGTTATTTATATTTTGAATTTCGACCGACAGGTTTCTACAAGTTTGGGTTTTTAAAATCTGTTTTTACGATAAATTTTGTGTAGATGCTTCGTGTGAATAGAAAATTGTTTAGAAATAAGATCAAATAACAGAATGATACACGTATTCGAAAATGTACAAATTAATAAAGAGCTGAAAGGGTTGGATGTAGGTGCCAAAATGAGCGGAGTGTCAGTAAGCTGTCTCTTGTATCCGGATGACGCTGTCCTTCTTGCAGACAACGAGCATGAACTACAAGTCCTGGTGAATAGTATGTATGAGGTATGCATGCGAAATGATCTGATGATGAATGTTAATAAGTCCAAGGTAATGATTTTTGAAAAGGATGAAACCACGACAGTCTGCAACATTAGCGTGAATGGTGAAAATCTGGAACAAGTGGATGAGTTTGTATATTTAGGAAGTATGTTTACAGTGGAGAGGGATATTGAAAGAAGGGTTGGGGCAGGCAACAGAGTGAATGGTGCACTTAAAGTTGTCATCGCAAACAAAAACCTATCAAAAAAAGCTAGAATGGCAGTGCACAATGGTGTTCTTCTACCGACCCTTATGTATGGAAGCGAAACATGGAACTGGCAAAAGAAGGATGAAGTAGAATAAATGCAGTTGAAATGAGATCTCTTAGAAGAATGTGTGAATACTCTGTGTATGATAGAGTGCCGAATGAAAATATAAGAAGTGAATGCGGTGCGAATGATGGTGTCATGAACAAAATAATGAAAGGATCATTAAGATGGTTTGGACATATGGAAAGAATGAATGAAGAAAGATTGGTAAAAAAATTATATGTTAATGATGTAAATGGAACCAGAAATAGAATCGGAAGACCGAGGAAAACGTGGCACGATCAAATAAATCAAATATTGAATGTCCGCCATGTGAGGAGTCAGAGAAATCGACGCGCGTGCATGACACGATGTATGAATGTTGAGGAAGCGAATTGAAAATATAAGAAGTGAATGCGGTGCGAATGATGGTGTTATGAACAAACAAAAAAAAACTAACTAACTAACCATCACACTGTCTCCCCGACGGGGTAGGCAGAAAGAATGGACTGCCACACTTTTCTTTCCTGACATATTTCTCTCGCTTCCTCAACATCCATACATCGTGTCATGCAAGCGCGTCAATTTCTCTGACTCCTCACATGGCCGACATTCAATATTTGATTTATTTGATTGTGCCACGTTTTCCTCGGTCTTCCTCTATCTCTGGTTCCATTTACATTCTTTCCATGTGTCCACACCATCTTAATGATCCTTTCATTATTTTGTTCATAACACCATCATTCGCACCGCATTCACTTCTTATATTTTCATTCGACACTCTATCATACATAGAGTATCCACACATTCGTCTAAGAGATCTCATTTCTACTGCATTTATTATGCTTTCATCCTACTTTTGCCAGTTCCATGCTTCGCTTCCATACATAAGGGTCGGTAGAAGAACACCATTGTGCACTGCCATTTTAGCTTTTTTGGATAGGTTTTTGTTTACGATGACAACTTTAGGTGCTCCATGAACAAAATAATGAATAGAAAATTAGGATGGTTTGGAAAGAAATGAATAGAATGATAAAAAAATGTATATGTTAACGATGTAAATGGAACTAGAAATAGAGGACGACTGAGGAAAACGTGGCATAATCAAATATTGAATGTCGGCCATGTGAGGAGTCGGAGAAATCGACGCGCGTGCATGACACTATGTATGAATGTTGAGAAAGCGAATTGAGAAATATGTCCGGAAAGTAAAGTGTGGCAGTCCATTCTTTCTGCCTACCCCTTTGGAGAGACGGTGTGATGATAAGTTATTTTTTTTTTATTAAGATACTAATCTACTGCGCTTATTGTAATTTCATCCTTTTGCCAGTTCCATGCTTCACTTCCATACACAAGGATTGGTAAAAGAACACTATTTTGCACTGCCATCTTTAGCTTGTAAGATAGATTTTTTAAATATATTTCTTTGCTTTTAGCTGGAAGAATTGATAACCTCAGAAATAATCGGCTCATCAGGTCCTGATCTCCTGGATTCCCTCTTCTCTGGACTATCTGGCTCTCCTCAGCGGTTGTCTACGAAGCTAAAAGTGAGAATAATTTTATTTTGTGTATTTAGGAAGCATGTTTACAGTATATTTACCGGATACATAGGAAATTAACTCGTAAAATGTTTAAAATATTTCATAACTGTTAATGAAAAAACTTTGTTTTTGTATCACAATTGTATTTTATTTTAGGCGACAGCTGTTTCATCAACAATTGTGTTACAATCATATATCAAATGTCAAATTTTCGTGATTTTTCAAATCTTTATGTGTTTTGTTCCTATGTCTAAGTAACTAACTTAGTAACCATCACGCCGTCTCCCCGATGGGTAACTTCAGTCTCCATAATAGGTTCATCTTCATTGTCACTAGGTTGCGTAATAAAATCTGAGTCATCCTCACTTTCCTCAAGTTCAGAGTCTTATTCTTCTTCGATGGCCCTACAGCCCATATCGAGCCTTAGCCTCCAGTATTCTTCGCCTCCAACTCCTCCTGTCCTCCACTTCGACCCTCCAATCTGACACTCTTAACCGTCGCGTTGCCATGTGGTCAATTGAGTTTCCACTGCCAATTTAAAGTTGATTTTCTTAAAACCTATGGACCCTAATATTATAAAAAAAATTGTAATCCTCCATTGAAGTGTTCTCAATATTTCGTAATAAAAAAAATATGTTTTAAGACTGCCCTCACCTTCATTCGTGTTAAGGTAGAATTTGTTTTGCTAATATTTACAACTTTATCAAAAGTGACAAATACTTACTCGCTGTTTTGAACGTATTATAAATTATATGTTTGGCCTTTTCTAATAGGTACGTAATAATACCGACTGTGGACGGAAACGCAGCATGCAACTTAATAATATCAGAACTGTGAAAATATTAACACTTTACCAAAAGGGACAAATATTAATACGTACTCGTTGTCTTGAACGTACTATACATTTTGGCTAGGTGCCTTTATCATATGTAAAATCTCGTAAAGTCTCGCCCCGCCGGCCGCGGCGCGGAGACAAGTTTATACTTGGTGTCCAGTTGCTCGTATGCTGTGACGCATTCCATATTAGAAATCGCATGGTTCCAGAAAAAAATTAATAATGATATGTTTTTCAAATAATCCGTGTATGTTATAGATATCCATCTATTCCTAATGAAATTCCCTACAAGATGACGTAAATTAAATTTTGATTCATCGAGTCATATGCTTGATATTTAGATAAAGTTAGCGGTAAACTGAATTTACCACATGGGAGCGAGCGTTTTGTTTTGAACACGGTACGTTAAGGGTTAACAATCTTGTTCCATCTCTCCCAACTTCATCCTCCCATCGCAGCCCTGGTCGTCCAATTGGTCTTCTACCACCTGGGTGCCACTCCAGCAATCTTTTTGGGGTTCGCGATGACGGCATCCTCTGCACGTGACCGGCCCATCTCAGTCTATTCAGTCTGACCTGTGTGGAGAGACTGGGAGCTTTGTAAATATGGTACAGCTCGTCATTATGCCGCACTCTCCAGCCTTCACCGTCATCCACAGGCCCCAGAATTCTGCGCAGCACCCTTCTCTCAAAAGTATCCAGTCGCGTTCGCAATTTCAGAGTCAAGATCGAGAATGAATTCTCTTATCTTCTTCACTGAGATTACGTCTCGACATATTTAGGAATATAATAATAATAATAATAATAATTAGGCTAATTTGTATAGCGCCGTTTTCGTGAATAGCTCACCTCAAGGGCGCTTTGACAATGTTTTTAGTCATGAGAGCTGCATGTGACACCAGCAATCAGATAACCGTTGTTTACATTTTATGGGATATTTTGAAAAGGTGTGTTTTTGTATGTTTCTTTCCGTTTCAAAAATGTTTGTATAACAGCACACTCAAAATGAAATATCGAAATAAATTTGAAAAAAAAAACACAAATAATATTGTGGAATAAAAACACAAGTCCATATTTCCAATTTATATTCTGAACCACATCATTGAAAGTTTGTGTGAATCAGCGAAAGAATCGTGTGTTGTGTGTGTACAAGGAAGAAGGAAAGGGGATGCATGGTGGAATGATGACGTAAAGAGTGCTGTTAAAGAGAAGAAAGATGCTTGGTAGTATAACTGTTATCCTTTTATGTACTCCTCACTGTTTCTCTCAGGAGTGTTGGGTTTCATCACTCTTGAAGCTCGTAGAATGATCTTTCTGGGAAAGCATTTTTTTAAACTGTTATCCGGAGGTGTTTTCAATCCAGGAGTGCTGAGAGAGCTTAATCTGTACGTTCCCCATAGTTATAGCAGAGCAAGGGGGCATATATTATTTTATGCCCCAAATTGCCGCACAGAGGCCCTTCGAAGTTCTCCTGTATTGAAGGCGATTCGTCTCTTAAATGAGGTTGCAAAAGAGATGGACCTCTTTGGATGCAATTATGGCGAATTCGTAAATGCCCTTATGATAAAGGCAGCAAGCAGATAACTGGCTTTTCCTATTCATATGGTTCTATGTATATTTCCTTTGATATTCTTTTATTTCACCCTTTACATCGATTTGGCTTGCGCTGTAATGATGTAAGGAGTTTTTTCAACAAAATAGTAATAATAATAATATGTTGTCGATAAATGACACGATGTATGAATGTTGAGGAAGCGAGAGAAATATGTCAGGAAAGAAAAGTGTGGCAGTCCATTCTTTCTGCCTACCCCTTCGGGGAGACGGCGTGATGGTTAGTTAGTTAGTTAGTTAGTCACCACATCACATCCACACACACGACTTTACGATGGCGGGAGATTTAAACAACTGAGCCAAGAAATCAGACCTTTTTTGTATGCTGCTTTTCATAATATAAACAATATAAATTATCAACTTTTTTTAGAGATGTCGCTAAGAAATACTTCATAATATTTTTAAGAAATAATATTTAGCCCCATCTACCATTAGAACTTGATAATTTCTTCATCGAAACTTCATACCCGCGATTTACGTGGTACGGCGTAAATGGCAGTTGTGGCACGGATTGCTCGTACGCCGATACGCGTATTTGGCATTAAAATATAGTACATTAAAAACTTTTCCCCTGAACAAACTAGCTCCATATCTATAAACAATGTGATATGGAGTCCTCATGAGACAAGATATTCCGTTATGCTGGAGAGGGTTCAGAAAAAAATTCTGAGGTATCTCTACATGAGGGAGTATGGTACTTATCCGTGGCTCTATCCCACGGCATTTCTTTTAGGAATGTTCGGAACCAATTCTCTATAGCTTCGAAGAGATGGACATCTAATAATCCATTTCTTTAGATTAATTAGGGGATACTTCAAGAACTCGGCCGTACTGGAGGATGTTGGTCTTTTTGGCCCTGATAGATTTCTCCGACAGTGACAGCACAGATTGTTTTACCTTCCGGCCGCCAGAACCAATCTGCTTCTGGTGACACCGGTGGGAAGAGCAATTAGTCTGCTGAACGCGGTCTCCTCGGAGATTGACGTCTTTCATATTAGTGAAGGTACGTTCAGGGGACAAATACTCTTGACTTTAGAAAGTATCTTGTCTTCCTGCAGTGGAACCATCTCTAATGCGTTCCTGGTACTATGTTGTACGTATATAATATTTGACCTGTACTCAATAGATGCCTTAAACATGTTCCTGTTTGTAATGTCTTTTGAGTAAATAAACTGATTTGATTTGATTTGAAGATGGTTTGGACACATGGAAAGAATGAATGAAAAAATGTATATGTTAACGTTGTAAATGTAACTAGAAATTAAGGAAAAAGTAGCATGACCAAATCAATCAAATATTGAATGTTGGCCATGTAAGGAGTCGAAATCGACGTGCGTGGATGACACAATGTGTGAATGTTAAGGATGCGGGAGAAGTAAGTCAGAATAGAAATGTGTGGCAGTCCATTCTTTCTGCCTACCCCTTTCGTAGAGACAGCGTGATGGTTAGTTAGTATTTAAAAATATGTATTATTTCTTTAATGAATATCATCAAAGTTGTTGAATATTTCAGTTAATGCGAACGCTGTTAACATGTCTGAGAACATCGGACTGTCCGTCAACGACGGCCCAGTCTCTCGTCACCGTCGTGCTGCTGGAGCTCCCGAGGATGCCGTCTGACGGAGTCGCCAGGCTAGCCGAGGACTGCGTCGACAGCATCACGAAAAACAATGATAAACATAATACGTATGTTAATACTTTATATTAATCAAGATGAAAGAGTGTCTGCGTATTGTGTTAGAAGCAGAAACAGTGCACAACGCGCTGTATGGATGTGAAGGCTAGAGAAGCGTGTCAGGTTGGAAGAGTGGGGCAGTCCACTGTCTCTGCCTTTTGTGTTAGAAGCAACAGTGCATGATACGTTGTATGAATGTGAAGGCTAGAGAAGCGTGTCAGGATGGAAGAGTGTGGCGGTCCACCGTCTCTGCCTATTGTGTTAGAAGTGACGGTGTACGACACGCTGTATGAATGTGAAGGCTAGAGAAGCGTGTCAAGATGGAAGAGCGTGGCGGTCCACCATCTCTTTTAGTAGCCTTATTGTGTTAGTAGCGACAGTGCACGACGCTGTATGAATGTGAAGGCTAGAGAAGCGTGTCAGGATGGAAGAGTGTGGCGGTCCACTGTCTCTGCCTATTGTGTTAGAAATGGGAACAGTGCACAACACGCTGTATAGATGTGCGTTATAACGTTTTTTTTTTCAGTTGGAAAGACCTGCTTCCTGAATGTCTGCGTCTGCTATCCAGCGAACCAGGGTCGGTGGTGAGGGACGGAGCGGAGATAGCTTGTGCCGACTTCCCCTCACGCTGTGTGGCAGCCCTGTGCCACTTCAACTGGGATCTCTCCAGCGTCACAGCCCTGGCGGCAATGTTCCGGTGTGTATGATTCTTTCATATAACAGAGTTTTATCTTCTTCTTTCGGTGCCGTGTCAGGTCCCCCCAACGTTGGCGATCACCACAGCAAAGGCATCTCTATCCTGCGCCACTTGGAACAGGTTCTGAACTCTTGTGATTCCTGTCCACTCTTTTATATTCCACAGCCAGGACAGCTGCTTTCTACTAACTCCCCGACATCCCTCCACTTCACCCATTAATATCAAATCAAATCAGTTTATTAACTCAAAAGACATTACAAAAAGTCAAATGTTTAAGGCATCTATTGAGTACAGGTCAAATCTATATATATAAAACAAAGTCAAAAATCGTGTTAGTTACACCATTTATAACTCGAGAACGGCTGGACCAATTTTGAAGATCTTATATTAGCTGGATTTGTCTCCGTTCCGGATAACAGAATAATCATTAAAACATTTGAAAAAATCACTTAAATGATTTAAAATTAATTATATTTGTCGTAAATTTGACTATATTTGACTTCTGAGACAAAGTACAAAAAACATCATGGCTTCCATTTTAGTTTCGAAAACGCCCGTAGGTGGTGTATTGTTGATGCCAGATGTCAATACTCAATGTGAAAGATTTGAGGTTATTTTTTAATCGTCACCGGGATTTTTGTTTTTTGGTTTTCTTTATTAATTTTAGATTAACAATGCCCAAAGTTATAAAAATCAGTATAAGAGAGACTATTCTAAAAGTTAAACCCCTTTTGTGAAGGAGAGCAGAGAATATTTGCGCCATTAATACCTACCATTCGAAAAAGATGACAGATGAGTGTTCCGTAGAGATTAAATAACCGATTTATGATTAGTGAATAATAATAAAAATACGTATTGTATATTTTGTATTGATTTTATAGGTGTATCTGTGTACATTCGGTCCAGAGAATTGTTACCATAGGAAATTCAGCCGCGAGTACTTAATAAACGAAATATTTGGCTAGATGAAGACGAGGAATTTCTTTTTTCAATTGATAGGGACACTGAATCATCAAACTCTTCAGATGATGAATATGATGATGCTAATGATGAAAACGGAGTTCATTGATGGATCACACTTATTCAAAATTATGTTGTCTGCTATTTAATTGTTTTAACGTGTTTTGATGAATGTCGGAAAGTCAAAGGTGTTAGTTTTTGAAAGGGAAGAGCAAATGACAGTTTGTAATATAAGTGTAAATGAAGAGAACTTGGAACAGGTGAGGGAATTTGTGTATTTAGGTAGCATGTTCACAGCGGATGGCCGAACGGACAGTGATGTTGAAAAAGGGTTGGTGCGGGTAACAAAGTGAATGGAGCTTTAAAAGTAGTTATTGGAAACAAGAATTTATCAATGAAAGCGAAAATGGCCGTTCACAATGGAGTTCTGGTCCCAACTCCTATGTATGGAAGCGAAGCATGGAACTGACAGAAGAAAGATGAGAGCAGAATAAATGCGGTAGAGATGAGGTCCCTAAGACGTATGTGTGGTAGAACGATGTATGACAGAATCTCAAATGCTGATATTAGGAAGGAATGTAGAGCGAAAGAAGGTATTATGAACAAAATTATGAATGGTTCGTTGTGTTGGTTCGGACATGTGGAGCGCATGGGTGAAGAAAGAATGGTTAAAAAAGTATACGTTAACGATGTAAATGGAGTAAGGAGTCGAGGTAGACCGAGAAAAACATGGCATGTCCAAATTAATCAAATATTAAAGGTTGGTCATGTCAGAAGCCGGAAGAATCGACGTGCGTGTATGACTCGATGTATGAATGTGGAGGAAGCTAGAGAGGTGTGCCAGGATAGAGTCGTGTGGCGGTCCATTATCTCTGCCTACCCCTGCTGGAAACGGCGTGATGGTTTGTTGTTGTTGTTGTGTTGTTGTATGAAATTCATTTATTTATAATAATAAAATAATAAGAATGATAATAATCATAATAATAATTCAAACAATTATTAGAAGGAACAATCATACATAATATAGAGTCAAAAACGATGAATCATAATATATTAAAGACGATAAACATTATAAGGAAGCAGATTACATTAGTAAGAAAAGGACAAAAATGGAAGGTAGTATTAATATTTTTTTGGTAGATTGTATAAAGGAAAAGTTTTTAATGTACTACATATATACTAAGGGGGAATAAGCTGGAATTTGGTTATTTATAACATTCAATTCACGTGCCTTTGCTTTAAAAATTTCTAAATTTTCTAATTTATCATTTTTTTTTTAAATTGTTTGTTATATGCAAAAAAAAATGTGTTTTTGGAATTGAAATGATGGTCAAAATTCACACAATGATTCTGTTTTTGTATTAAATGTTGTGTTCATATAACCTCTTCAAAATGATCGACCCGTCTTTCCAATATACAGGGCATCACAATCCTCACAATTAATCTGGTAGATTCCACTTTGGTTGAATATATTGTCGCGAAAAAATAAAAACACAATTGTGATACATAAAACAAAGTTTTTAATTAACAATTTATAATTCATTTTAAGTAGGTATTAATGCAGGCTTCCACGTGAATTATATTCCATTGTAATTCATATTTTTAATTTTGACTTTTGCACATTTCATGAACTTAATTCATTTTAAGTATTAATTGTAATTCAATAAAAAGGTGAATTAAATTTAGCTTATAAGTTAACACAACATTTATTGATTCTGAGGCGGTACGAAGTTCGTCGGGTCAGCTAGTATTATATACATACAACATAGTACCAAGAACGCATTAGAGATTAGGAAGACAAGATACTTTCTAAAGTCAAGAGTATTTGTCCCCTGAACGTACTTTCACTAATATGACAGACGTCGATCTCCGAGGAGACCGCGTTCAGCAGACTAATTGCTCTTCCCACCAGTGTCACCAGAGGCAGATTGGTTCTGGCGCCCGGTAGGTAAGACAATCTGTGCTGTCGGAGATATCTATCGGGGACAAAAATACCAACAACCTCTAGCACGGCCGAGTTCTCGAAGTATCCCCTGATTAATCTAAAGAAATGGGTTATTAGATGTCCATCTCTTCGAAGCTGTAGAGAATTGGTTCCGAGCATTCCTAAAAGAAATGCCGTGGGATAGAGCCACGGATAATTATCATACTCCCTCATGTAGAGATACCTCAGAATTTTTTTTCTGAACACTTGGTACCATTCTTAAGACTGTCCAGCAGAGTTTATACTGGATTCTTTCTGGACTTTCAAGCCAGTGAAGTTCTTTGAGATGTTGTGTTATATGGGAATTTTGGTGATGGCTAGGTTATCATATCTTCATAATATATTTATTATATCTTTCTCCATAATTTTACAGGGAGATACAGCTTGGAAAGGAGGAGCATACCCTTGTCGTTAGCAAGCTGACCAGCGCCATGGACTCTCTTCCTCCAGAATCCTTGCCACCTCTGCTGCATCAGCTCTTGAGGTACCGTCTCTGCCTATTGTGTTAGAAGCGGGAACAGCGCACGACACGCTGTATTGATGTGAAGGCTAGAGAAGCATATCTGATGGAAGAGTGTGGCGGTCCACCGTCTCTGCCTATTGTGTTAGAAGTGGGAACAGTGCATGACACGCGACGTGAAGGCTACAGAAGCATGTCAGGATGGAAGAGTGTGGCGGTCCACCGCCTCTGCCTATTGTGTTAGAAGCGGAAACAGTGCACGACGAGCTGTATGAATGTGAAGGCTAGAGAAGCGTGTCAGGATGGAAGAGTGTAGCGGTCCACCGTCTCTGCCTATTGTGTTAGAAGTGGAAACAGTCCACGACACGCTGTATGAATGTGAAGGCTAGCGTGTCAGGATGGAAGAGTGTGGCGGTCCACCGTCTCTGCCTGTTGTGTTAGAAGTGGGAACAATGCACGACATGCTGTATAGATATGAAGGCTAGAGAAGCGTGTCAGGATGGAAGAGTGTGGCGGTCCACCGTCTATGCCTATTGTGTTAGAAGCTGTGCATGACACGCTGTATGGATGTGAAGGCTAGAGAAGCGTGTCAGGATGGAAGAGTGTGGCGGTCCACCGTCTCTGCCTATTGTGTTAGAAGCTGTGCATGACACGCTGTATGGATGTGAAGGCTAGAGAAGCGTGTCAGGGTGGAAAAGTGTGGCAGTCAATTGTTTCTACTTGCCTGAATTTTGCAGATTGTGCAAACAGCAGAATGCGGCGATGGTTTACTTTGCCGTGAGCGATTACTTCACAGCTCGGCTATATCCTGAGCTTTTGGCTGCCGGGAACCAGGACTCGGAGAGCCCAGACCTTGATCATGAAATCGTCGGTAGGTCTGAACAATGATGTAAAACTCCATAATAAATAATTAATACGAATGAAAACGTCTGTTTTATACTAGTTTTATTATATTCTATGGGAATGACACGTCTGTCCTTGCTAAGGCACTATCAAATGTAGCGAGAATCAAACTGTTTATATACCCGAGCTAATGGAGCAGAATAAGGTGATTGGAGTGGCTTCATACATTGTTAACTGTCTATTGTATCTTGAACAATGATGTGAAACTCCATATTAAATAATTAATACGAATGAAAATGTCTGTTTTATACTAGTTTTATTATATTCTATGGAAATGACACGTCTGTCCTTGCTAAGGCACTATCAAATGTAGTGAGAATCAAACCGTTTATATACCCGAGCTAATGGAGCAGAATAAGGTGATTGGAGTGGCTTCATACATTGTTAACTGTCTATTGTATCTTGAACAATGATGTGAAACTCCATATTAAATAATTAATACGAATGAAAATGTCTGTTTTATACTAGTTTTATTATATTCTATGGAAATGACACGTCTGTCCTTGCTAAGGCACTATCAAATGTAGTGAGAATCAAACCGTTTATATACCCGAGCTAATGGAGCAGAATAAGGTGATTGGAGTGGCTTCATACATTGTTAACTGTCTATTGTATCTTGAACAATGATGTAAAACTCCATATTAAATAATTAATACGAATGAAAACGTCTGTTTTATACTAGTTTTATTATATTCTATGGGAATGACACGTCTGTCCTTGCTAAGGCACTATCAAATGTAGCGAGAATCAAACTGTTTATATACCCGAGCTAATGGAGCAGAATAAGGTGATTGGAGTGGCTTCATACATTGTTAACTGTCTATTGTATCTTGAACAATGATGTAAAACTCCATATTAAATAATTAATATGAATGAAATCGTCAGTACACAATGGAGTTCTAGCGCCAACCCTCATGTATGGAAGTGAAGCTTGGAGCTGGCAAAAGAAGTATGAAAGCAGGATAAATGCCATAGAAATGAGATCACTTAGAATAATGATAGAATACCGAATGATGAAATAAGAAAGAAATGTAAGGCAGATGACTGCATCATGGATAAAATTAAAGAAGGATCCCTGAGATGGTTTGGACATACGGAACGAACGGATGAGAGTAGAATGGTTAAAAAGTTGTACACAAGCAGCAGCGTGAGTGGAAAAAGAAGCCGAGGACGACCGAGGAAAACATGGCATGACCAAATTAATCAATTACTAAAAGGCGACCACATTCGAAGACGGAATAATCGACGTGCGTGCATGGTACGATGTATGAATGTAGAGGAAGCCCGAGAGGTATGCCAGGACAGAGCATTGTGGCGATCCATTCTCTCTGCCTACCACTCCGGAGAAATGGCGTGATGGTTAGTTAGTTTTATGAAATTGTTTTATTTTATTCTATGGGAATGACATATTTCACCTTTCTTAGGCATTTGATAATGCCTTTGCTAGGCAAAACATAGGATGTAATAAACTAACATAAAACAGACGTGAATGTGAACAAGTCCTAGGTAATGATTTTTGAAAAAGAAGAAATCATGACAGTCTGCAACATTAGCGTGAATGGTGAAAATTTGGAGCAAGTAGATGAGTTTGTGTATTTAGGAAGTATGTTTACAGTGGAGAGGGATATTGAAAGAAGGGTTGGGGCAGGCAACAGAGTGAATGGTGCACTTAAAGTTGTCATCGCATATAAAAGCCTATCCAAAAAAGCTAAGATGGCAGTGCACAATGGTGTTCTTGTGCCGACCCTTTCATACGGAAGCGAAGCATGGAACTGGCAAAAGAAGGATGAAAGTAAAATAAATGCAATAGTAGAAATGAGATCTCTTAGACGAATCTGTGGATACTCTGTGTATGATAGAGTGACGAATGAAAATATAAGAAGTGAATGCGGTGCGAATGATTGTGTTATGAACAATACTATGAAAGGAACATTAAGATGGTTTGGAAAGAATGATAAAAAACGTTTATAATATGTTAACAATGCAAATGGAATTAGAAATAGAATTGGAAGACCGAGGAAAACGTGGCACAATCAAATAAATCGAATATTGAATGTCGGCCACGTGAGGAGTCAGAAAAATCGACGCGCGTGTATGACACGATGTATGAGTGTTGAGGAAGTGAATTGAGAATGAAAGAAAAGTGTGTCAGTCCATTCTTTCTGCCTACCCCTTCGGAGAGACGGCGTGATGGTTAGTTAGTTAATTATTTTTTTATTATTATATTTATCCACGTAGAAGCGGGAGGTTGGGCTTCGCACGCTACTTGCATCCTCTACCTCCACGGAGACCAGGTCCTGACCATCCTGCGGCCGTTGGCGCGGAAGCCGTCATCGCTGCTCCGAGCTCCGACCCTCCTTCATGTCCTGCTATCGTACGACCGCCAGCGAGATGGTTGTATTCAGGTGAGATGGGTTCTTCTTCTTGAGGCAGGGTCTTCACACACTTTTTCCGCAATGGAACCCTTCACAAACCAGGGAAAAAATTATTAAATAAAGTCAGAACAGGTTCTTATACTATTTTATTAGATGGAGAGAAAAGGTTCCCCTACTTTACTCTTCTATTGCCCCCAATGGAGAGAACAAGTTCCCCTACTGTACTCTCCTATTGCCCCCAATGGAGAGAACAAGTTCCCCTACTGTACTCTCCTATTGCCCCCAATGGAGGACAAGTTCCCCTACTGTACTCCCCTACTGTACTCTCCTATTGCCCCCAATGGAGGACAAGTTCCCCTACTGTACTCTCCTATTGCCCCCAATGGAGGACAAGTTCCCCTACTGTACTCTACTGGATTCCCCTACTGTACTCTCCTATTGCCCCCAATGGAGGACAAGTTCCCCTACTGTACTCTCCTGGATTCCCCTACTGTACTCCCCAATGGAGGACAAGTTCCCCTACTGTACTCTTCTATTGCCCCCAATGGAGAGAACAAATTCCCCTTCTGTACTCTACTATTGCCCCCAATGGAGAGAACAAGTTCCCTTACTGTACTCTTCTATTGACCCCAATTATCCACCATCTACTTTGTCTCCTGAACCGACCCTTAGTTCAAATTAATTCTTTCATGTCATAAATCTTATTTCCAGTTGATCAAAACCTTTCTCCTCAACAATCTGGCCGAAACCTCGATGAGGAAGGGATTCACCTGGTGTACAGATGCCCTGCCCAACCCCGTGGATACTCAGCTCCTCTTCAGACTTCTCGTTGATAGCAGGTGAATAGAGAAGTGTGTCAGGATGGAAGAGTGTGGCGGTCCACCGTCTCTGCCTATTGTGTTAGAAGCGGAAACAGTGCACGACACGCTGTATGGATGTGAAGGCTAGAAATAAAGATTTATCTCTTGTTTTACAGCAGTGAGCACTGTTACCGAAGTGTCCCGGGACTCTTGGCCCTGTTTCTATCCCTGTTGGGGTCCCCTGCTCCGTTATCAACCACGGCCCGCAAGGCCTTGCTGCGTGTGATCAGTGGGGATTCGGCCGCGGCTCGTGAGGCCATACGTTCACTAGCTGCCGCATCACTCCATGTGGTCCCAGGTATGTTGACTTATATGAGGTGTGATAACACAGCATCCTAAGGAGCTCCAACCTTCTTCTCTTCCTACCCCTCTAAAAAACGGCGTGATGTTATGTTTGTGAACCCTAATCAAATGTTATTTCAGGGGTCCTCGAAGCCCTGGACCGCCGCCCTACGGAGGCCTCTGCTCTGCTGGCCGCGTGCTTCGAACCGGGGGCGCCGATTGCGGCCGCTGCACGGGTGCTGCGCGTGTTGGCCCCCGCGCACAGAGACGCCCTGTTCATGTTGTGTCGCAAGGGGCAGTTTTCCGGGTGAGTCCCTCATACCAGTCAGTTCTTCAGTCAGAGAACTGTAGTTTTTGTAGGTGATTGGGGAAATTATCAAATCAAATCAGTTTATTAACTCAAAAGACATTACAAACAGGAAAATGTTTAAGGCATCTATTGAGTACAGGTCAAATATTATATACATACAACATAGTACCAGGAACGCATTAGAGATGGTTCCACTGCAGGAAGACAAGATGCTTTCTAAAGTCAAGAGTATTTGTCTCCTGAACGTACCTTCACTTATATGAAAGACGTCGATCTCCGAGGAGACCGCGTTCAGCAGACTAATTGTTCTTCCCACCGGTGTCACCAGAGGCAGATTGGTTCTGATGGCCGGTAGGTAAAACAATCTGTGCTGTCGGAGAAATCTATCAGGGACAAAAAGACCAACACCCTCTAGCACGGCCTGTGAAATATCCCCTGATTAATTTAATGAGATGCCCATCTCTTCGAAGCTGTAAAGAATTGGTTCCGAGCATTCCTAGAAGGATAGAACCACGGATAACTACCATAATTCCTCGTGTAGAGATACCTCAGAAATTATTTCTGAACCCTCTCCAGCATAACGGAATATCTAGCCTCGTGAGGACTCCATATCACAGAACCACTTTCGAGTCTGCTCCGAACCAACGTGTTGTATAGGACTCTGAGCACATTGGGATCTCTGAAAACTCTTCCGGTCCGAATGATGAAGCCCAACATCCTCAGTGCAATGTCACAAATTCTCTCCATATGTGTACGAAAAGTCAACCTACTCTCATAGATGATTCCGAGATCTCTCATCGTAGATACATGTGCTAGTTGCTGGTTGTTCATTGTGTATCTATGATATACAGTTCTCAATGCTCTAGTAAAATATAGCATAACGCATTTAGAGACATTGAAGTGCATTCTTATGTGTCGTTTTCCCCCCTTCAGAGACCCGGGGGTGGGCCGTGTTGCCGTGTGCGGCCTGCTGTGCCTGCTGCGGACCCTGCCAGCCGGATCCCTCGCCGCAGCCATCCCCGATAGCTCCTCGGACAGCCAGCGCCACTCGGCGCTCACGCAGATCTCCATCGATGTCCACTCTGGACAGCCGGGCCGGTGAGAACCATCCTTACTAAATATATATTATGTTCTTCTTATCCGTGGTGCATAGGGCCTCAAGGAACCTTCTCCACCCGACTCTATCGCATGCCTGATGCCTAACATCATCCCAAGTGACTGCCGCTTTAACCTCGTCCTACAGGGCTCTTCTCCAGGTGGCTCTAGGGCTGCCTCGCTTCCTCTTTCGTCCCATAGGGGACCAGTCTAGTGCGCCCTGAGCGATGCAGGCTGGGCTCCGTCTCAGAGTGTGACCGATCCACTGCCATTTGCGTCTAGCGACTTGTTCTCTAATTGGCATTTCGCCTGCCATGGTCCAGAGAACGGCATTTGACACTGTTTGGGGCCAATAGACCTTAAATATTAAGCGAAGGCAGCTATCTATAATATAAACACCTGGAGCTTACTTCCAACCTGTTGTATACATAAAAAAAAAAATAGGGTCAGGACTAGACTCCATTGTGCACTGCCATCTTGTACAGTTGTCCTGGCAGCAGGATAAACGCCGTAGAAATGAGATCACCAAGAAGAATGTGCGGGAAAACGTTGTATGATAGAATACCGAACGATGAAATAAGAAAGAAATGTAAGACAGATGACTGCATCATGAATAAAATTAAGAAAGGATCCCTGAGATGGTTCGGACATATGGAACGAATGGATGAAAGTAGAATGGTTAAAAAGTTGTACACAAGCAGTGTGAGTGGGAAAAGAAGCCGAGGACGACCGAGGAAAACATGGCATGACCAAATTAACCAATTACTAAAAGGCGGCCAAATTCGAAGTCGGAATAATCGACGTGCATGCATGGTGCGATGTATGAATGTGGAGGAAGCCCGAGAGGTGTGCCAGGACAGGCCAGTGTGGCGATCCATCCTCTCTGCCTACCCCTCCGGGGAAATGGCGTGATGGTTAGTTAGTTAGTTAGACTAGAGTTGAGAAGTGGCGCAGGACAGAGATGCTTTCGCTGCAGTCTGATCGCCAACGTTGAACCTGACACTGGAAATAGAAGAATCACATGATCTCGTCACCCTGACTATCCCTGAAGATGATGATTTTTTCTGTTCTTATAGGTCCCGAGTGAGTAATGCAGCCGTGTGCTCGGAAATAGTGTTTCTGCTTAGAAAATGCCTCGGATACTCGTGGGAAGTTCGTGAACAGCTTTACCTCGGTAAGTCAAGATGCTTTATAATAATAATAACTAACTAATTTAATCTGTATATGAACAAATGTATGAAAAGCTGAAAGGGTTGGATGCAGGTGCCAAAATGAGCGGAGTGTCAGTAAGCTGTCTCTTGTATGCGGATGACGCTGTCCTTCTTGCAGACAACGAGCATGAACTACAAGTCCTGGTGAATAGTGTGTATGAGGTATGCATGCGAAATGATCTGATGATAAACTTAACTAACTTACCATCACGCCGTCTCCCCGAAAGGGTAGGCAGAAAGAATGGAACGCCACACTGTTCTGTCCTGACATACGCCTCTCGCTTCCTCTACATTCATACATCTTGTCATGCACGCACGTCGATTTCTCCGACTCCTCACGTGGCCGACATTCAATGTTTGATTGATTTGATCGTGCCACGTTTTCCTCGGCCTTCCTTTATTTCTAGCTCCGTTCACATATACCTTCTTTACCATTCTGTCTTCACTCATTCTTTCCACGTGTCCAAACCATCTTAATGACCCTTTCCTTATTTTGTTCATAACACTTTCATTCGCACCACATTCACTTCATTTGTCACTCTATCATAAACAGATTTGCCACACATTCGTCTTAGAGATCTCATTTCTACTGCATTTATTCTACAATCATCCTTCTTTTGCCAGTTCCATGCTTCACTTCCATACATAAGGGTCGGCACAAGAACACCATTGTGCAAAATGCTTTGCATAATTTTGTTTGTACCATTTTTTATACCATTCTGTCTTCACTCATTCTTTCCATGTGTCCAAACCATCTTAATGACCCTTTCCTTATTTTGTTCATAACACTTTCATTCGCACCACATTCACTTCTTATACTTGCATTTGTCACTCTATCATAAACAGATTTGCCACACATTCGTCTTAGAGATCTCATTTCTACTGCATTCTGCATCTAGTTCCATGCTTCACTTCCATACGTAAGGGTTGGCACAAGAACAGCATTGTGCACTGCCATCTTGGCTTTGTTTGCGATGACAACTTTAAGTGCACCATTCATTCTGTTGCCTGCCCCAACCCTTCTTTCAATATCCCTCTCCATCCACTATTAACATTAATAATTAGTTTCCCTATATTTTTTCACAATGAAAACCATTTTTATTTACAAGGAGCAATACATCATTAGAAAGCTTAGACTTTCAGCTACTTTTCTACATAGCCCCGTCGACTTCGGTGCACTTTTTCATCCGGTTCACCGTCTTTTTGATTCCCTGGTCATGGAAGTCTCCCGCCAGGCCGCGAAGGTAGCTCAGAACCTCTTCTTTCAGCTCCTCTTCGTCTGCATAGGATCTTGTCTCTTAAAAATATGAAGAATATTGTGAATAAATAAATAAGCGTGGAATGCAGTAGATCTTAGACGAATGTGTGGATACTCTGTGTATGATAGAGTGTCGAATGAATATATAAGAAGTGATTTAATTAGAAGAACAAAATAATGAAAGGGTCGTTAATATTTAATTATTGGTTATTTAATCTGTATATGGACAATTGTATGAGAGAGCTGAAAGGGTTGGATGTAGGTGCCAAAATGAGCGGAGTGTCAGTAAGCTGTCTCTTGTATGCGGATGACGCTGTCCTACTTGCTGACAACGAGCATGAACTACAAGTCCTGGTGAATTGTATGTATGAGGTGTGCATGCGAAATGATCTGATGATGAATGTTAATAAGTCCAAGGTAATGATTTTTGAAAAGGAAGAAACCACGACAGTCTGCAACATTAGCGTGAATGGTGAAAACTTGGAGCAAGTAGTTGATTTTGTGTATTTAGGTAGTATGTTTACAAGAGATGGGAGAGTGGAGAGAGATATTGAAAGAAGGGTTGGGGCAGGCAACAAAGTGAATGGTGCACTTAAAGTTGTCATCGCAAACAAAAACCTATCCAAAAAAGCTAGAATGGCAGTGCACAATGGTGTTCTTCTACCGACCCTTATGTATGGAAGCGAAGCATGGAACTGGTAAAGGAAGGATGAAAGTAGAATAAATGCAGTAGAAATGAGATCTCTTAGACGAATGTGTGGATACTCTGTGTATGATAGAGTGTCGAATGAAAATATAATAAGTGAATGCGGTGCGAATGATGGTGTCATGAACAAAATAATGAAAGGATCATTAAGATGGTTTTGACATATGGAAAGAATGAATGAAGAAAGAATGGTAAAAAAATTATATGTTAATGATGTAAATGGTACCAGAAATAGAGGAAGACCAAGGAAAACGTGGCGCGATCAAATAAATCAAATATTGAATGTCGGCCATGTGAGGAGTCAGAGAAATCGACGCGCGTGCATGACACGATGTATGAATGTTGAGGAAGCGAGAGAAATATGTCAGGAAAGAAAGGTGTGGCAGTCCATTCTGGGAGACGGCGTGATGGTTAGTTAGTTAGTTAGTCGTTAATATGGTTTGGACATATGGAAAGAATGAATGAAGAACCAACTAACTAACCATCACGCCGTCTCCCCGAAGGTGTAGGCAGAAAGAATGGACTGCCACACTTTTCTTTCCTGATATATTTCTCAATTCGCTTCCTCTACATTCATACCGCATGTCATGGACGCGCGTCGTATTCTCAGACTCCTCACGTGGCCGACATTCAATATTTGATTTATTTGATAGCGCCACGTTTTCCTCGGTCTTCCGATTCTATTTCTAGTTCCATTTACATCGTTCACAAATACAGTTTTTTTTTACTATTCTTCGCATGTGTCCAAACCATCTTAATGATCCTTTCATTATTTTGTTCATGACACCATCATTCGCACCGCATTCACTTCTTATATTTTCATTCGACACTATCATACACAGAGTATCCACACATTCGTCTAAGAGATCTCATTTCTACTGCATTTATTATAATTCATCCATCTTTTGCCAGTTCCGTGCTTATTTATTTATTCACAAAATTCTTCTTCTTCCTTATTGTAGACCTATGTGGCCTGTTCTCCAGAGTGTTGCTCCTCCTGTGAGGTAGACTCCCAGCTGTCCTTCCATCTTTTAGGAAGTCTTCCACGAGGACGTGTCCCATGAGGCTGATTATGCAATGGAATATAGGGGAGTCTGGTGGTGTCCATTCTTTGAACGTGACCGTACCAGTTCTTTTTCCGCTGTCTGCTCCATCTTACGATAATCTCAACCTCACATATCTCTCTTGTTCTGGTGTTCCTCCTGCGATCTCTCAGTGTCTGCCCTTGCTTATAATAATAAATGTAGGATACGCACGGAAAGAATGAATGAAGAAATAATGGTAAAAAAAAGTGTATGTTAACGATGTAAATGGAACTAGAAATAGAATCGGAAGACCGAGGAAAACGTAGCACGATCGAATAAATCAAATATTGAATGTCGGCCATGTGAGGAGTCAGAGAATTCGACGCACGTGCATGACATGGTTCGGAGCAGGCTCGAAAGTGGTTCTGATTCCGCTATGCTGGAGAGGGTTCAGAAAAAATTTCTGAGGTATCTCTACACGAGGGAGTATGGTAGCTATCCGTGGCTCTATCCCACGGCATTTCTTCTGGGAATGCTCGGAACCGATTCTTTACAGCTTCGAAGAGATGGACATCTAATAACCCATTTCTTCAGATTAATTAGGGGATACTTCGAGAACTCGGCCGTACTGGAGGATGTTGGTCTTTTTGTCCCCGATAGATATCTCCGACAGCGACAGCACAGATTGTTTTACCTACCGGCCGCCAGATCCAATCTGCCTCTGGTGACACCGGTGGGAGGAGCAATTAGTCTGCTGAACGCGGTCTCCTCGGAGATCGACGTCTTTCATGTTAGTGAAAGTACGTTCAGGTGGAAAATACTCTTGACTTTAGAAAGTATCTTGTCTTCCTAATGTCGAACCATCTCTAATGCGTTCCTGGTACTATGTTGTATTTTTATGATATTTGACCTGTACTTAATAGATGCCTTAAACATTTTACTGTTTGTAATGTCTATTGAGTTAATAAACTGATTTGATTTGATTTGATTTGACACGATGTATGAATGTGTCGAGAAATGTGTCAGGAAATAAAAGTGTGGCAGTCCATTCTTTCTGTCTACCCCTTCGGAGACACGGCGTGATGGTTAGTTAGTTAATTTGGTATAGATATATATCTTTTTATTTTCATTGCTCGTCTGTCAGGGTTGCCGGATGCTGTGGCCCGCAAGCCGGAGCTGCTGGACGGGGTGTTGGAGATGCTGATGGACCATCTTGCAGTTGGGTTTCTCGCTCCAACCGGGGCTGAATGCCCCCTCGTCTTCGACAAGTGCCACGTCGTCAGAAACGGGGCCGCTGTTTTGCAGGTTTGTGCTGAGTGTTTATGAGCTGACTCTTAAAGCTGTGCTACTTGCAGACATCGTCTAGTATGCGGGACTTATGTTAAAAAATAATAATAATAATATCTGTATATTTGCAACCAAGGGGGACCCAGACCACATTTAAGCGTCGCTACCCTCCCTCGATGTCCCGCCGTACACACATAGCAATACAACAGCTAAAGAAAATACACAATTGATACATAAATAATGTATGTTAGAGAAAGAGGAAGGGAGTAGACAAAATGCAGGATGGGGGAAATAGGGAAATGTATTTAATATGTGAAATAGGGAATCAATTGTATCTCAATAGAGACGAAGATGCATATTGGAAACAGAATATGGTTGATCAAGGTGTTTCAGGACTTATGACCTGTCATTGGTTGGGTTAAGCGCACACATTATGTAATTACAACATCCCCATTCCACTTAGAATAAATGCAGTAGAAATGAGATCTCTAAGACGAATGTGTGGCAAATCTGTTTATGATAGAGTGACAAATGCAAGTATAAGAAGTGAATGTGGTGCGAATGAAAGTGTTATGAACAAAATAAGGAAAGGGTCATTAAGATGGTTTGGACACATGGAAAGAATGAGTGAAGACAGAATGGTAAAGAAGGTATATGTAAACGGCGTGAACGAAGCTAGAAATAGAGGAAGGCCGAGGAAAACGTGGCACGATCAAATCAATCAAATATTGAATGTCGGTCACGTGAGGAGTCGGAAAAATCGACGTGCGTGCATGACAAGATGTATGAATGTAGAGGAAGCGAGAGACGTATGTCAGGACAGAACGTGTGGCAGTCCATTCTTTCTGCCTACCCCTCCGGGGAGACGGCGTGATGGTTAGTTAGTTAGTTAGTCCCATTCCACATAATTTTTCTTATGACCACCATGTCTGACAAATTTTTGGAAGTTGTATACATGTTAATCTCCAACACCACCCTTTACATGGTAGTATATTCTATCTACACACTAACGCCATCTATGAATATTGTATTTTAAGCATTATAAAAAAGGATCCCTGAGATGGTTCGGACATGTGGAACGAATGGATGAGAGTAGAATGGTTAAAAAGTTGTACACAAGCAGTAGCGTGAGTGGGAAAAGAAGCCGAGGACGACCGAGGAAAACATGGCATGACATTACTAAAAGGCGGCCACATTCGAAGTCGGAACAATCGACGTGCGTGCATGGTACGATGTATGGATGTAGAAGAAGCTCAGGACAGGACAGGCCAGTGTGGCGATCCATCCTCTCTGCCTACCTCTCCGGGGAAATGGCGTGATGGTTAGTTAGTTAGTTAGTTAGCAGAAGATCTTTTTAACACAATGTGAAAGGCTACCGCCATTTAGCGCATTGCTAGAAACCGCCTGGAGATGTCCCTCCAATCTATATGCTATAATTTCGACCAAAAATTTGTCAGGCATGGTGGTCATAAGAAAAAATAAGGTAAAATGGGGAATGTTGTATTACATAAAGCGTGCGCTTAACCCAACCAATGACAGGTCATAAGTCCTGTAAACACCTTGATCTACCATATTCTGTTTCCAATTTGCATCTTCGTCTCTATTGAGATACAATTGATAGCCCGCAATGGGTGAAATCCAGATGTTCGTCTACAAGTATTTGTATACATTCAAAATGTTGTATGAAATAGGGAATAATAATGAAATTGAAGTAAGGAAGAAGAGGACGAAGTCCGGCATTGCGGGTCAGTCTCCCCTCCCCCCAGCAAAATAATCCGCACCCCCTCAAAGGGGCAAGTGTCGCGAGGCACAAAGAACCCCTGATTGATTCAAATTTTTCTTCTGTTTAGGAACCCATCGGAACTCTCCTCTTCTGCACCGTGAGGATGGTCCAGTCCGCCAGTGCCGAAGAGATTGAAGACGGTGGCTTCGTCTCCAAGTTCGCTTCCCTTCTGCCAGACATCGCCCGGAAAATGGCAGACCGCACGGCGGCCGCGTTCAATCTTGTGAGTATCACGGTAACAGATTGCATCGCTGACTCGGCGATGCCTGTTGGTAGAGCGAGCTCGCTGGAATATGCCTTCGCATAACTTGTTTTAATCCAATGGATTGGATGAAAGTTGTATTGCATTTCGTAAGCTTGGAGCTCACAAAAAAGGATGAATGTAGGTAAAATGCCGTAGAAATGAGATCACTGAGAAGAATGTGCGCAGAAATGATATAAGAATACCGAAAGATAAAATGTATTAGAGATGATTACATTAAAGTAAAATTAAAAAAGGATCATTTAGATAGTTTAGATATATGGAACGAATGGACGAGAGAAGAATGGTTTAACCCTTAGCACTCGAATGCCGCCATGGAGGCGGCATGCATGGTTTGTCGTATCACTCAAGTGCCGCCATAGAGGCGGCATGCATGGTTTGCCGTATCACTCGAGTGCCGCCATAGAGGCGGCATGCATGGTTTGCCGTATCACTCGAGTGCCGCCATAGAGGCGGCATGCATGGTTTGCCGTATCACTCGAGTGCTGCCATAGAGGCGGCTAGAAAATAAAGTCTTATTCCTCAATATTAGTATAATGTTTTTTTTTTACTTATCAATATACTGGTAATTAAATTTGTTCATAACATATTTATTTATTTTGTTCATGACACCATCATTCGCACCGCATTCACTTCTTATATTTACATTTGACACTCTATCATACACAGAGTAACCACACGTTCGTCTAAAAGATCTCATTTCTACTGCAAAACAAACAAATCATCACGCCGTTTCTCCGCAGGGGTAGGCAGAGAGAATGGACCGCCACACTACTCTATCCTGGCAAACCTCTCTAGCTTCCTCCACATTCATACAACGAGTCATACACGCACGTCGATTCCTCCGACTTCTAACATGACCAACCTTTAAAATTTGATTAATTTGGTCATGCCATGTTTTCCTCAGTCTGCCTCGACTTCGTACCCCATTTACATCATTAACGTATACTTTCTTAACCATTCTTTCTCCATCCATGCGCTCCATATGTCCGAACCAACGCAGCGATCCTTTCATAATACCTTCTTTCGCTCTACATTCCTTTCTTATATCAGCATTTGAGATTCGGTCGTATTTCGTTCTACCACACATACGTCTTAGGGACCTCATCTCTACCGCATTTATTCTGCTCTCATCCTTCTGACAGTTACATGCTTCGCTTCCATACATTAGTGTTGGGACCAGATGCATCTGTGATGGTATGCATCTGTGACATCATCACTTTCCTGTCGCTTGTCAACCTTTTAACATAATATCACATGGGTGAAGATAGAATACGTTAACAATTTAAATGGAGTATGGAGTCAAGGCAGACCGAGGAAAACATGGCAGTACCAAATTAATCAAATTTTAAAGGTTTGGTCATGTTAGAAGTCGGAAGAATCGACGTGCGTGTATGACTCGCTGTACGAATGTGAAGGAAGCTAGAAAGGTGTGTCAGGATAGAGTAATGTATATAGCCTTGAGTCCCCATTAATATATAACGACATTAATTGCGAAAGACAAACTAATGTATGGGCATCGCTGCGTCCAATAACAGTTTCGGATGCGTAGCAGACCTCTACATAAGTTCTCCTTTTTCTAATATAATGTTTATCGTTTGCATTGCAGCGAAGGGACATGGTGTAAATTCTAACTAACTAACTAACTAACCATCACGCAGTCTCCCGAAGGGGTAGGCAGAAAGAATGGACTGCCACACTTTTCTTTCCTGACATATTTCTCTCGCTTCCTCAACATTCATACATCGTGTCATGCACGCGCGTCGATTTCTCTGACTCCTCACATGGCCGACATTCAATATTTGATTTATTTGATTGTGCCACGTTTTCCTCGGTCTTCCGATTCTATTTCTGGTTCCATTTACATCATTAACATATAATTTTTTTACCATTCTTTTTTCATTCATTCTTTCAATATGTCCAAACCATATTGAAAGAATGAATGATAAATTCTTGTTTCCAATATCTATTTTTAAAGCTCCATTCACTTTGTCTGCATACTCGTATATTCTGATTTCATCACCATTCACCCTGTTGCCTGTCTGAACAATTAGTTTTTAATTTAATTTTTATTATTTTTCACAGGACGAAGCGTTGCTCCACTCCGAGGGCACGGTGGAAGCCTCCTCGATGATGATAGAGACGAGGCAAGTGATGCTGACCTGCGAAGCCCTCATGGCGTCGTGCTTCACGTTTGACGGTGGTGAACCTGAGCGCGTGGACGTCGCCACGCTCCTAGGGCTGCACAAGACATACAGCAGATTGTTGGATTTCACAAAGGTAAATATCTTTTCTATAAACTCCAAGAACGAAGCAGAATAAATACAGCAGAAATGAGATCTCTTAGATGAATGTGTGGAAAATTTGAGTAAGATAGAGGTGTCAAATGAAAGTGTTATGAACAAAATAATGAAAGGATCATTAAATGGAATTAGAAATAGAATCGGATCAGGAACTAGAAATAGAATAATGAAATCTCTTAGACATGTGGAAAAAACAATGTTTAATGTATTATAGATATAAGAAGTTAAAGTATTTATGAGTGATAGAATGTGGGTACGTATGGGGATTGTGGATAATTAGAGAAATTGTGGGTTATTAGGGGGTAATGGGTAATTAGAGAAATTGTGGATAATTAGAGGGATAGTAGTAGG
The DNA here is from genome assembly GCA_022606425.2 of Lepidostoma basale. NCBI lineage: Eukaryota > Metazoa > Arthropoda > Insecta > Trichoptera > Lepidostomatidae > Lepidostoma > Lepidostoma basale. Next base: position 251,662 of record JAHDVF020000921.1, on the reverse strand, counting down.
TAATTGGGGATATTATGGGTAATTAGGGATATTGCGGGTAATAAAGGATATTGTGGGTAATAAGAGATATTGTGGATTGTTAGGGGGTTTATGGGTAATTAGAGAAATTGTGGGTTATTAGGGGGGTAGTGAATAGTTGGGGATATTATGGGTAATTAGGGATACTGGGGGTAATTAGGTATATTTTGAGAAATTAGGGATATCGTGGGTAATAAGGGATATTGTAGATTATGGGTAATAATATAAATTAGGGGGATTATGGCTAATTAGGGAAATTGTGGGTAATAAGGGGGTTGTGGTTAATTGTGGATATTATGGGTAATTAGGGATATTGTGAATAATTAGATTTATTGTGGGAAATAGGGGATATTGAGGGTAATTAGATAAGTTATGGGTTATTAGGGATACTGCGGGTACTTGGAGAAATTGTTGGTTGTAGGGTGTAGTGAGTAATTGGGGATATTGTGGGCAATTAGGGATATTGTGGGTAATAAGGGAGGTTGTGGATTATTAGGGAGATTATGGGCAATTAGGGATATTGTGGGTAATTAGGGAGGTAGTTAATAGTTGGGGATATTATGGGTAATTAGAGATGTTGTGGGTAATTAGGTATATTGTGGGTAGTACGTAGAATTGTGGGTAATTATGGGATACTATGGGTACTATGTAAATCCAACAAGAAACAGAGAAAGTGCGAGGAAAACGTGGCACAATCAAATATTAAATGTCTGGCCACGCGAGGAGACGGAGAAAACGACGTGTGTGCATAACATGATGTATGAATGTCCAGAAACCGAGAGAACCCTTTGAATCTCCCAATTTCATTGTAATATCAGCAGTCCTTCGATACACGAGTTAGGCCTTCTCCAAGAGCGAGCAGGTGACCAGCTCTGGTCATGATATTCGAGGGGTTCTTGCCCATGGTATATACACATCTCTTATCAAAGCTTAGCACGTTATTGACGAGTCGTTTTCACCCGCGTTTAGGGCAAATCTCGGGGTAAGAAACAGACGGAGAAACGCAAGCAACGGAAGGACCCCGACGAATCTGACGATAAGGGGAAGAAGAAGAAAACCGCGACTGTGGAAGTCAAGCAGCCTGGCACCGTCTGGAACCTGACCATGATACACTCCTTCTTGCGGATACTTCACAGGTGAGTGACATAAATCAAATCAAATATTATGTCAACAGATATTACAAACAATATTAATGTATAGAAGCGAAGCACGGAACTGGCAGAAGAAGGATGAGAGCAGAATAAATGCGGTAGAGACGAGGTCCCTAAGACGTATGTGTGGTAGAATGATATGCGACAGAATCTCAAATGCTGATATAAGGAAGGAATGTAGAGCGGAAGAAGGTATTATGAAAGGATCGCTGCGTTGGTTCAGACATATGGAGCGCATGGATGGAGAAAGAATACGTTAACGATGTAAATGGAGTATGAAGTCGAGATAGACCGAGGAAAACATGGCATAACCAAATTAAACAAATTTTAAACGTTGGTCATTTTAGAAGTCGAAAGAATCGACGTGCGTGTATGACTTGCTGTATGAATGTGGAGAAGGCTAGAGAGGTGTGTCCTTATTTATATATAACGACAAGTCAGTCCTACACAGAAGGTTCTAGGAATTGCGAAAGACAAACTGATGTATGGGCATCGCTGCGTCCTAAAACAGTTTCGGGTGCGTAGCAGGCCTCTGCATAAGATCTCATTTTTCTAATATAATGTGTATCGTTTGCATTGCAGCGAAGGGAGTTGGTGTTCTCTCGAGGAATCCAACCAGATCCGATCGAGCGTGACCCTCCACCGGCAGATGCTGGTTGCCGCTGTAGCGGCCATCAAATCAATGGACTTCAATCCTTCCCAGGACCTGGACATCATTACGAAGATAGCCGCTTTGCTGTACCAGAGATGCTTGACTAGGTGATGATCATTTCATTTCACGGCAGTAAGAGACTCAAAACGCACCTTTTCAAAGTATCATTTCCTGACAGGAAGAACTGATCGGCTTCGTCAGGTGCAGCCCTCATACTAAATATGTTTATTATTATTATTATTATCTAGTTGATAAAACGGAGCATCTTCTACAGCGCCCTTGAGATGAGTACTTCATAAAAATGGCACTCTATAAATTATACTATTTATTATGGCAGTAATGTCTGCTTGGGCACCATCTACTGAGTTAGTTTGTAAAATAATATGTTTGTCTATGTAATCTATAGGTTGGAAGACTTTTCCACATTTGACCAGGAGTGCGCCCAACTGGCCATCGAATTGATCCAAGAGATATTCCGTCTCGTCTCCGACTGCGAAGAATTCCAAGACTTCATCGCTCAATTAGGTATGTAACCTTACCCTTCTGCTAACTAAACTAACTTACCAGGCAGAAAGAATGGAACGCCACACTGTTCTGTCCTGACATACGTCTCTCACTTCCTCTACATTCATACATCTTGTCATGCACGCACGTCGATTTTTCCGACTCCTCACGTGGCCGACATTCAGTATTTGATTGATTTGATCGTGCCACGTTTTCCTCGGCCTTCCGATTCTATTTCTAGCTCCGTTCACGCCGTTTACATATACCTTCTTTACCATTCTGTCTTCGCTCATTCTTTCCATGTGTCCAAACCATCTTAATGACCCTTTCCTTATTTTGTTCATAACACTTTCATTCGCACCACATTCACTTCTTATACTTGCATTTGTCATTCTATCATAAACAAAGCTAAATGCTAAAGCTAAACCCTTTTGCTAAATGCTAAAAATTAATCTCCATAGATGGCGTTAGTGTGTGGATTATATAGATTAATCTTAAAAAAGATTAACATATGTAATCAAAAATCTACATAGATGGCGTATTGAAACTGACATGTGAAGTTAAGCATAGATTTGTAACATATATACAACCTCCAAAAAAATTTGTCTTACATGGTCATAAAGAAATAGGTGGAATGGGGAATTTTGTAATTACATAAAGCGTGCGCTTAACCCAACCAATGACAGGTCATAAGTCCTGTAAACCCCTTGATCAAATTTCATGTAACCTTTGTGCCGCTTATTCAAACATGACGATGGACCTTCACATTCTCACTTCTTTGGCCTTCACGTTCATACAGCTTCTCAGGATGGAAGCCATTCATATGTTGCACTGTTTAACTAACTAACTAACCATCACACCGTCTCCCCGGAGGGGTAGGCAGAAAGAATGGACTGCCACACTTTTCATTCCTGACATATTTCTCTAGCTTCTCTACATTCATACATCGTGTCATGGACGATGCAGGCAGTGGTGTTCTTGTGCCGACCCTTTTGTATGAAAGTAAAGCATGGAACTGCAAAAGAAGAATAAATTCAGTAGAAATGAGATCTCTAAGACTAATGTGTGTTAAATCTATATATATATGTTAGAGTGTCAAATGCATATATTAGAAATGAATGCGGTGCGAATGAAAGTGTCGTTAAGATGGTTTGGACACATGGAAAGAATTAATTAAGAACAAACCAACAAACCATCACGCCGTTTCTCCGCAGGGGTAGGCAGAGAGAATGGACCGCCACACTACTCTATCCTGGCAAACCTCTCTAGCTTCCTCCACATTCATACAGCGAGTCATACACGGACGTCGATTCCTCAGACTTCTAACATGACCAACCTTTGAAATTTAATTAATTTGATCATGCCATGTTTTCCTCGGTCTGCCTCGACTCCGTACCCCATTTACATCTTTAACATATACATTCTTAACCATTTTTTCTCCATCCATGCGCTCCATATGTCCGAACCAACGCAGCGATCCTTTCATAATACCTTCTTCCGCTCTACATTCCTTTCTTATATCAGCATTTGAGATTCTGTCGTATATCGTTCTACCACACATACGTCTTAGGGACCTCATCTCTACCGCATTTATTCTGCTCTCATCCTTCTCCTGCCAATTCCATGCTTCGCTTCCCTACATTAGTGATGGGACCAGAGCTCCATTGTGAAAATTAATGAAGAAGGTATATTGTAAACGACGTGAACGGAGCTAGAAATAGAGGAAGGCCGAGGAAAACGTGGCACAATCAAATATCGAATGTTTGCCACGCGAGGAGTCGGAGAAATCAACGTTTGTGCATGACCCGATGTATGAATGTAGAGGAAACAAGAGTGGTATGTCTGGAAAGAAAAGATGGTTAGTTAATTAGTTATGAAAAAGATATGACTGTCGATCCACTCGCCTCTGCGCACAGGCAGGGAATAGGCGTGAGTGTTATGCACGCAAAACAATCTAATGTATAATGCTTCAAGATCCAGAAGCTCCTTTGTCACTGCGTAGCATCCTGGAGACGGTGTCTTCGTCCATCTCATCGTTCATCGAAGGGGGTCTACCGGCAGCCCTGCTGAAGCTGCATTCGGCACTCTTGGACAAGCTTCCGCAAGAGACACAACTCTTCGACAAGGTAATGACATCTTTTGATCATCTTATCACTGGATGGGGTTTAATACCATTCACAGATTCTTATTAGTATATTTTTAGTAGGTGAAGCTTGGAACTGCCAAAAGAAAGATGAGAATAGTAGATGAAATGAAAGGCGGATGATTGCATCATCTACGACCTTCGTGGCCGAGTGGTCAGTGCTTTGACTGTCGCATAGAAGGTCCCGGATTCGATTCCCGGCAATGGCAGTGCGATTGTCACACTTTCTTTGGTCTAGTGTAGAATTCACGACAATCAAAGAAGGAAGCATGACAGTCTGCAACATTAGTGTAAACGGTGAAAATCTGGAACAAGTGGATGAATTTGTTTATTTAGGAAGTATGTTTACAGTGGAGAGGGATATTGAAAGAAGGGTTGGGGCAGGCAACAGAGTGAATGGTGCACTTAAAGTTGTCATCGCAAACAAAAGCCTATCCAAAAAAGTTAAGATGACAATGCATAATGATGTTCTTGTGCCGACCCTTATGTATGGAAGTGAAGCATTTACCTACCAGCCACCGGAACCAACCTGCCTCTGGTGACACCGGTAGAAGAGCAATTAGTCTCCTGAACGCGGTCTCCTCGGAGATGGACGTCTTTCATATTAATGGAGGTACGTTCAGGAGACAAATACTCTTGACTTTAGAAAGTATCTTGCCTTCCGAATGTGGAACCATCTCATCTGACCTGTACTCAATAGATGCTTTAAACATGTTGCTGTTTGTAATGTCTTTTGAGTTAATTAATTTGATTTGATTTGATAGTTAGTTTAAAATTTGATTGTTCATATCGGGTGCAGTGGACGGAGTGGCTGACGCAGCTGTGCTCCGACAACCCCCCGTGGTTGGGCTCCTCGGCCGTGGGGCCCCTGCTGGCGACCGCGGCCCGCTCAGGGGAGCCGTGGAGGGCGCAGGACGCCATCATGGCCGCCCTCGCGGGGCTGCTGGGGCGCACCGACTCCGATGAGCAGGTGGGCTACGTTCATTATATATGCATTTCTGGTGTCTGTGTGCAATTCTGATATTCGTGCGCAATTATGACATTCGTGTGCAATTGTAGTAATAATAGAATTCATAATTCATCCAGCAAATTGGTCTTATTAATATAATTATATGTTTACGAATAATTCATTTGGACTTTGTGTCCAATTCTTATATTGATGTTGAAATGGTGGTATTTGTGTGCTATTTTCCATTTGTGTGCTATTCTTGCATTTATGTGCAATTCGTACAGTAGTTTGCAATTCTATTATTAGTGTGTAGTTCTTGTATAAGTGAACAATCATTGTATTTTGAGCAAATTCTAGCATTTATAATATGTATAAGTGTGATGTTCTTGTATAAGTGTGCAATTCTTGTATTAGTGAGAAAATTCTTTCATTTATGTGCGATTCCGTATTAGTGTACAATTATTGTATTAGTGAGCAAATTCTTGCATTTATAATATGTATCCTTGTGATGTTCTTGTATAAGTGGGCAGTTCTTAATTCTTGCATTTATGTGCAATTCTGTATAAGTGTACAATTATTGTATTAGTGAGCAAATTCTTGCATTTAAAATATATGTATTAGTGTGATGTTCTTTATTTATGTGCAAATCTGTATAGTGTGCTGTTCTTGTATGAGTGTGCTATTCATAAGAATAGCACACTCATACAAGAACAGCACACTAATACAATAATTGTACACTAACACAAGAGAAGCACAGTTATACAATAACTGCACACTATACAGACTCGCATTTCCGTGCAATTCTGGTATTTGTGTGCAATTCTTGCATTACTGTGGAATTCGTGCATTAGTGTGCAATTCTTTTATTCATAATAGCGATTCACCTTTCGTTGCAGACCACCCCAGACCCGGATTACCCCGGCCTCGCAGGCCCCGCGTCCCTCACGGCCGTTCTGACCCACCTCACGCACAGGCTGGCTGCCGTGGAGCTGCTGCTAGCTCGCCTGCGTGCGGAGCTGACTGCCCTCCACAGCAAGCGAAGCCCGTCCGATCACCCGGGTAATTCATTTTTATTTATGCTCCTGGCAGCATGCTCTCTGGTCTATCCTTCATTAGGGAGTATAGTAGCTATCCGTGTCTCAATCCCACGGCATTTCTTTTGTAAATGCTCGGAACCAATTCTTTACAGCTTCGAAGAGATGGGCATCTCATAACCCATTTCTTTACATTAATCAGGGGATCGCTTTATGTAATACAACATTCCCCATTCCGCACTTCTTACGACCACCACGTCTGACAAATTTTTGAAAGATGTATCTATGCTAATGTTCTTGTTTTAATGTGCAGCTCTTGCATTTATATGCAAGTCTTTAAAGTGTGCAGTTCTTGTATTAGTGTGCTATTCTTATGAATAGCACACTAATACAAGAACAGCACACTAATACAAAAGAAGCACAGTAATACAAGAACTGCACACTATACAGACATGCACATTAATGCACCGAAACGCAAAATTGCATACTGATATAAATCAGTATGCAATTTTGCATTTCGGTCGATTCTTGTATTTGTGGGGAATTCTTACATCTCTTGCGTTTCAGTGCAATTGAATGTTGAGGAACACTTCACATATATTATTTCAATGTACACTAGCGCCATCTATTAAGATTAGGTGTAAGCATTAAGCAGAAAATCTTTATTAATGCAATGTGAAAGGCTACGCAATTATCTTACATTGCTAGATAACGCCTTTTTCCACAGGTAGTGCTGGAGAATGTTGGTTTTTTTGTCCCTGATCTCCGACAACACAGATTGTCTTACCTACCGGCCACCAGAACCAATCTGCCTCTGGTGACACCAGTGGGAAGAGCAATTAGTCTGCTGAACGCTGTCTCCTCGGAGATCGACGTCTTTCATATTAGTGAAAGCACGTTCAGAAGACAAATACTCTTGACTTTAGAAAGTATATTGTCTTCCTGTTAACGTATACTTCCTTTACCATTCATTCTTTCCACGTGTCCAAACCATCTTAATGATCCTTTCATTATTTTGTTCATGACACCATCATTCGCACCGCATTCACTTCTTATATTTTCATTCGACACTCTATCATACACAGAGTATCCGCACATTCGTCTAAGAGATCTCATTTCTACTGCATTTATTCTACCTATTTTGCCAGTTCCATGTTTCGCTTCCATATATAAGGGTCGGTACAAGAACACCATTGTGCACTGCCATTCTAGCTTTTTTGGATAGGCTTTTGTTTGCGATGACAACTTTAAGTGCAGTATTAGTAAAGATGTTCATCTCCGAAGCGATCGTGTTCATCAGTTTGGATGCTCTCCCCGCCGGCATCACCAGAGGCAGGTTGGTTCTGCATATTGGGAGATAAAACAGTCTGTGCTGACGCTGCCGATGATAAATGCATTCCGTTGCAGGTGAAGTTATCAAACAAACAAACCATCACGCCGTTTCTCCGCAGGGGTAGGCAGAGAGAATGGACCGCCACACTACTTTATCCTGGCACACCTCTCTAGCTTCCTCCACATTCATACAATGAGTCATACACACACGTCGATTCCTAGGACTTCTAACATGACCAACCTTTAAAATTTGATTAATTTGGTCATGCCATGTTTTCCTCGGTCTGCCTCGACTTCTCTCTCCATCCATGCGTTCCATATGTCCGAACCAACGCAGCGATCCTTTCATAATACCTTCTTCCGCTCTACATTCCTTTCTTATATCAGCATTTGAGATTCTGTCGTATATCGTTCTACCACACATACGTCTTAGGGACCTCATCTCTACCGCATTTATTCTGCTCTCATCCTTCTTCTGCCAGTTCCGTGCTTTGCTTCCATACATTAGGGTTGGGACCAGAACTCCATTGTGAACGGTCGTTTTCGCTTTCGTACATGAAGCTATCATCGATAATAATTAAAAGAAGTGTCCACATTCAACGCAGGTTGGAGTTCGGTGCGTTCGCGCTTCGTTTCCTTATGCGCTGAGTTCTCTCACTGCTGCACCGCTTGGAGACAGCTGGCTTCGCTGCGAGTGGCAGCCGGCCCCGCCTCGTGGGGCGCTCTGAGGCTGCTGACCAGGGCCCACGCCGCTCTGGCATCCGCGGCCGCCCTGCATCTGATGCAGAGGGCCCCCTCGCCACTGCAGACCAGGCGAGACCTAATTATAAACTAATCACCTTTTGAACAGCTCTCCGCAACCTTTTACTGCATTGATGCCAATCCTCACATATGGCATTGAATCGAAGGCAGACACTGTCAAGACAAAGAGCATGGTCAGGACAACCGAGATGAAAACACTCCGCGCTATGGCTGGCAAGACCCTACGTGATGGAGTTAGGAATACAGCAATCCGAGAAATCTGCGAGGTCGAAGATGTGGTCAGATGGGGACGTCAAAGACGGCGATACTGGCATCAACACGTAGAAAGGATGAGCTCAAATAGGATACCACACATAGCTCTCCATGGAACGCCGACCAGGAAGACCCCCGAAACGGTGGAGAGAAAGCTGGAGTTCAGAGTCTCGAGAGGACCCGCCTGGAATAATAGACTCCTGAGTCTACCAAAAGTGAAGAAGATGCCATATCCAAATGGATGGTATCAAACAAACTTAAACTAAATCCATCCAAAACAGAATTTCTCTGGACTGCTTCCGCAAAGCGTCAAAATCCTATCGATCATTCTTCAATTTCAACAGCTGACAATGATATTGTTCCCAAAAACTCCACAAAGCTTCTTGGTGTTTATCTTGACGCAAATCTGTCTCTAAAATCCCAAATTAATAACACGGTCAGCGCTAGTTTCTTCCACCTAAGACGATTAAAATCCGTCAAAAGGAGTATTCCCCATGACACTTTCAAAACTCTTGTAAATTCCTTCGTTGTGTCACGACTTGATTATTGTAATGGAATTTATGCAAACATTCCAAAACAACAAATAAACAAACTTCAATCTGCGTTCAATGCAGCAGCAAGGCTCATTAAAGGCATTCCAAAAAGTCCCATATAACACAACATCTCAAAGAACTTCACTGGCTTAAAAGTCCAGAAAGAATCCAGTATAAACTCTGCTGGACAGTCTTCAAAGCGCTACATGGAATGGCTCCAAATTATGTATCCGAACTCTGTATAACGGACAGCCTAAATACAAGGAAATCCACACTTCGCTCGGCCAACTCCTCGGCAATAGGAAGATTAGTTGAGCCGAAGCGTTGCCCCAGTACAAATGTCGGGGATCGAGCGTTCGCGGTAGCCGGTCCATCAGCTTGGAACAATCTCCCTTCACACCTCAGATGCATAAATGATCCGACAGACTTCAGATCTAACCTGAAAATCGTTTTCATATTTCATGTGTCTTCCTCAGGTTTGACCGAGTGGTAAAGGTGGCTGGTCGCCCACTTTCCAAGGCTGTGGACTGCCTCATCGAGCACGCGGAGAGCGTGCGTAACCTGGACTCGAACCCTGGTGAGTACGCAGAGTGTAAAGGTCCATCGTCTCTGCCTATTGAATGAAGAACAAAATAGACGCAGACAGCCTCTGAGATTTATAGAAAAACTAACTAACTAACCAACCATCACGCCGTTTCTGTGGAGAGGTAGGCAGAGAGGATGGACCGCCACACAACCTCTTGAGCTTCATACCTACGCTCTTCAAATGCTTTCCTTGGTCTTCCATTACTTGTATTTCCACCCGCACCGCTTTTATACAACATTTTAACCATTCTTCTCTTGTCCATTAATTCAATATGTCCAAACCATCTTCTTCATCTTGGCCTGTCTCACCTCCGTGGTGCATAGGGCCTCAAGGAACCTTCTCCACCCGAATCTATCGCATGCCTGATGCCTAACATCATCCCAAGTGACTGCTGCTTTAACCTCGTCCTGCAGGGCTCTTCTCCAGGTGGCTCTAGGTCTGCCTCGCTTCCTCTTTCCCCCCATAGGGGACCAGTCTAGTGCGCCCTGAGCGATGCAGGCTGGGTTCCGTCTCAGAGCGTGACCGATCCACCGCCATTTGCGTCTAGCGACTTGTTCTCTAATTGGCTTTTCGCCTGCCATGGTCCAGAGAACGGCATTTGCCACTGTTTGGAGCCAATGGATCTTGAATATTGAGCGAAAGTAGGATAAATGCCATAGAAATAAGGTCACTAAGAAGAATGTGCGGAAAAACAATGTATGATAGAATATCTAATGATGAAGTAAGAAAGGAATGTAAGGCGGATGAATGTGTGATAAATAAAATTAAGAAAGGGTCATTAAGATGATTTGGACATATGAAAAGAATGGGTGAGGGAAGAATGGTTAAAAAGACATGACCAAATTAATCAATTACTAAAAGACGGCCATGTTGAAAGTAGGACCAATCGACGAGCGTGCAATTCACGATGTGTGAATGTAGAAGAGGCGCGAGAATTATGCCAGGAAAGAAAAGTGTGGCAGTCCATTCTTTCTGCCTACCCCGGAGGGGAAACGGCGTGATGGTTCGTTTCCATTATTTCACACCCAGATAGCTATAGTATAACTGTTGTGGTTGAAGGCGTGAACAAGCGGAGGGTCCAGCAGGACACGAAGAACATCCCGCGCCTGGTCTACCAGCTGGAGCTCTTCTGCAAGAGGGTGGTGCAGCTATCCACCAGAACCAAGGTAACTTCCGTCATTGACCCATTGCAACACAAAGTCGGCCAAGGTCACTTTGTCGCCGATTCACTAAGCCGGCGATTCGCCGGTTTATCATTTATTTTATTTTTTAACAACAACTAACCATCGCGCCGTTTCCCCGCAAGGGTAGGCAGAGAGAATGGACCGCCACACTTCTCTATCCTGACCAGTGGCGTGTCTAGGGTCGACCAGTAAGGCAAGCCCGTCTGACTTTTAGTGTTATTATATTAGTAGAGGGTCACGATAATGTATTTTTCCAGATTAAAACAGTTTTATCTTTCTAAATTAATTTCGTGAATTAATTGATTTTAAATCTATACAAAAAAAAAATTTTCTGTGTCATCAAACTCATGTTCTTGTATAATATAATAATGTAGAGAGGTGTGCCAGGATAGAGTAGTGTGGCGGTCCATTCTCTCTGCCTACCCCTGCGGAGAAACGGCGTTGATGGTTTGTTGTTGTTGTAAGAATGGTTAAAAAAGTATACGTTAACGATGTAAATGGAGTACGGAGTCGAGGTAGACCGAGGAAAATATGGCATCACCAAATTAATCAAATTTTTAAATGTTGGTCATGTCAGAAGCCAGAAGAATCGACGTGCGTGTATGACTCGCTGTATGAATGTGGAGGAAGCTAGAGAGGTGTGCCAGGATAGAGTAGTGTGGCGGTCCATTCTCTCTGCCTACCCCTGCGGAGAAACGGCGCGATGGTTTGTTTGTTTTGATTTCACAATATTTATTACAAAATATTACGATATTTTAACATCTGTCAATACATACGAAATGGCAGAATGCGCTCGTAAACAAACTCGCCGCGCTTGTAATATTACATCAAATGAGGGTGAAATACAGACAATACTTTTGGAAAATGGCAGTGAGGATGAAGTTGTTTAGAGAGGTAAACTATTTGAATATTCTTTCAGGTTGATCTGGTCTGTCACCTCTCCGTGGGGAGCGCTCGGGACTTCAGGATAAAGGCATCCGCAGTCCGGGAAGCCCTCATGAAGGAAGAATCCAATGAATCCAACAGCGATGGTACGTATAGTTTTATTCCTCTCGGGCAGAGATGGACACATTTCATACGAATGGAGCAATGTCCACTCTTGATTCTACGGAGTATTCTGCCTAGTTAACATCAGATAGTAACTCTTGTGCTCCTGGTATAATGTGTCATCTATCCCGCTGCTTTCCTCTCAGGCAGAGATGGACACCTTTCATACGAACGGAGCAATCTCCACTCTTGATTCTACGGAGTATTCTGCCTCCTTAACGTCGGATCACTGCTCTTGTGCTCCTGGTATAATGTGCCATCTATCCCGCTGCTTTCCTCTCAGGCAGAGATGGACACCTTTCATACGAATGGAGCAATGTCCACTCTCGATTCTACGGAGTATTCTGCCTCCTTAACGTCGGACCATTGCTCTTGTGCTCCTGGTATAATGTGTCATCTATCCCACTGCATTCCTCTCGGGCGGAGATGGACATCTTTCATACGAATGGAGCAATGTCCACTCTTGATTCTACAGAGTATTCTGCCTCCTTAACGTCGGACCATTGCTCTTGTGCTCCTGGTATAATGTGTCATCTATCCCACTGCATTCCTCTCGGGCAGAGATGGACATCTTTCATACGAATGGAGCAATGTCCACTCTTGATTCTACAGAGTATTCTGCCTCCTTAACGTCGGACCATTGCTCTTGTGCTCCTGGTATAATGTGTCATCTATCCCACTGCATTCCTCTCGGGCGGAGATGGACATCTTTCATACGAATGTATTGATTCTACAGAATATTCTGCCTCCTTAACGTCGGACCATTGCTCTTGTGCTCCTGGTATAATGTGTCATCTATCCCACTGCATTCCTCTCGGGCGGAGATGGACATCTTTCATACGAATGGAGCAATGTCCACTCTTGATTCTACGGAGTATTCTGCCTCCTTAACGTCGGACCATTGCTGTTGTACCAACTAAATGTGGAGTAATTTTATAATTCTTAATTGTCTTCTAGGGGAAGCTTCTAATGCTCAGATGGAGATGGAAGAAAATTCAGCAGAGAGTTCTTCGGAGGAATGCAGTCAACCCAAGAAGAAGAAGAAGAGAACTCGTCAGCCAACAGAATAAAACCACCATAAAAAATACGCTTTATCAGTTACCAAATGATTTCTGGTCGCTGTTGCAGCGGCCACTACACCAGGCGCTTGTTATAAGGGGCTGCCGGGTTATGGAGCGTATCTCTCCATTGCTCCTGGTCGCTGTTGTAGCGGCCACTACACCAGGCGCTTCAATTGAACTTAAAAATATATATAAATAAAATTGCTTAATTGTGGTAATAAATAATTTATTTTTCAACATATAAATTGTATAAAAAATTAACAAGTAATTATAAAATAGAACCATTTGAACCTTTTTGTATAATTCTCAGTATTCCCTGCCCCAACGCTTCAATACCCCTCTCCACTCGCACATCTCTTGTAAACATCCTTCATAAATAAACATATCAGACTGCGGTGATTCTGCTCCTTCAAAAGCTGTTCCCTTGGACTTGTTCACATTCAACGGTACTATCCTCTATTGGCAGTGAGTGCACCATCTCTCTGCGCCACAAACCCCCCTTCCAGTGATTATATCCCTTGCACAAGACTGTCTATAGCGTGTTAATATGTATCCAAATGGTCGCCTGGATGTTCTGTTTGTATGCCAACTCTGCTCCAGTGGATATATCTCTATTGGCAGTGAGTGCACCATCTCTCTGCGCCACAAACCCCCCTTCCAGTGATTATGCCCTTGCACAAGACTGCCTATAGCGTGTTAATATGTATCCAAATGGTCGCCTGGATGTTCTGTTTGTATGCCAACTCTGCTCCAGTGGATATATCTCTATTGGCAGTGAGTGCACCATCTCTCTGCGCCACAAACCCCCCTTCCAGTGATTATGCCCCTTGCACAAGACTGCCTATAGCGTGCTAATATGTATCCAAATGGTCGCCTGGATGTTCTATTTGTATGCCAACTCTGCTCCAGTGGATATATCTCTATTGGCAGTGAGTGCACCATCTCTCTGCGCCACAAACCCCCCTTCCAGTGATTATGCCCCTTGCACAAGACTGCCTATAGCGTGTTAATATGTATCCAAATGGTCGCCTGGATGTTCTGTTTGTATGCCAACTCTGCTCCAGTGGATATATCTCTATTGGCAGTGAGTGCACCATCTCTCTGCGCCACAAACCCCCCTTCCAGTGATTATGCCCCTTGCACAAGACTGCCTATAGCGTGTTAATATGTATCCAAATGTTCGCCTGGATGTTCTGTTTGTATGCCAACTCTGCTCCAGTGGATATATCTCTATTGGCAGTGAGTGCACCATCTCTCTGCGCCACAAACCCCCCTTCCAGTGATTATGCCCCTTGCACAAGACTGTCTATAGCGTGTTAATATGTATCCAAATGGTCGCCTGGATGTTCTGTTTGTATGCCAACTCTGCTCCAGTGGATATATCTCTATTGGCAGTGAGTGCACCATTTCTCTGCGCCACAAACCCCCCTTCCAGTGATTATGCCCCTTGCACAAGATTGCCTATAGCGTGTTAATATGTATCCAAATGGTCGCCTGGATGTTCTGTTTGTATGCCAACTCTGCTCCAGTGGATATATCTCTATTGGCAGTGAGTGCACCATCTCACTGCGCCACAAACCCCCCTTCCAGTGATTATGCCCCTTGCACAAGACTGCCTATAGCGATGAATGGATGTGAGGCTTTCTCCTTGTCTTCAGTTGTCTGCCGGCGGTCTCCTTACCACGCGAGCTGCGTCAGTTGCGGCCACAAGCTTGCCCATCTCGGCCTCTGGTTCAGATGGGGAAGTCGACTCCGATTGGCTTATGTATGTCTTGAAGACGAAGCCATGCAGAATGGCGTGGAGGATCGCCGCTAAGAGAGCGAGCACAGAGAAGTAGTGAAATGATTCTCTTCCACCAATGTACTTATACATGACTCCACCCAGCATAGACCCAAGAGTGAAACCTGTAAAGAACAATATAGTATGTTACAGAAGCGTGTCAGGATGGAAGAGTGTGGCGGTCCACCGTCTCTGCCTATTGTGTTAGAAGCGGTGCACGACACGCTGTATGAATGTGAAGGCTAGAGAAGCGTGTATATCTTACCGAATCCATCGTCCATGCCAGCGACTATCCCTTGCAGCGTGGCGGAGAGTCCAGGAGGAGCCACAGCCGCTGCATATCCGACTATGGTTGAATAGCACAGAGCGTAAGTAGGTCCCTGCATGACCAGCTGCAAATATATAAGAAACGTAAGTACTATACATGAAGATTCATATACCAGGAACACAAGAGCAATGGACGGCGTTAAGGAGGCAGAATACTCCGTAGAATCAAGAGTGGACATTGCTCCATTCGTATGAAAGATGTCCATCTCTGCCCAAGAGGAGTGCAGTGGGATAGATGACACATTATACCAGGAGCACAAGAGTTATTATCTGACGTTAAGGAGGCAGAATACTCCGTAGAATCAAGAGTGGACATTGCTCCATTCGTATGAAAGATGTCCATCTCTGCCCGAGAGGAGTGCAGTGGGATAGATGACACATTATACCAGGAGCACAAGAGCAATGGTCCGACGTTAAGGAGGCAGAATACTCTGTAGAATCAAGAGTGGACATTGCTCCATTCGTATGAAAGATGTCCATCTCTGCCCGAGAGGAATGCAGTGGGATAGATGACACATTATACCAGGAGCACAAGAGTTATTATCTGACGTTAAGGAGGCAGAATACTCCGTAGAATCAAGAGTGGACATTGCTCCATTCGTATGAAAGATGTCCATCTCTGCCAGAGAGGAATGCAGTGGAATAGATGACACATTATACCAGGAGTATGGTGGTTCACTCACCTCGATACCGAGGATGTGCCAGGGGTTGGTGATGAGTGAGATGAGGAACAGGCGGAGAGCGTAGCAGGCCATGCAGAAGGTCAGCGTATGTCCGAACCCAAATCGTTTAAGAATCTTTCCTGAAAACAAACAATACTATTGAAAATAGAAGTAGCGAGTGATGCGCTAAGTGTGTGAGACACTCGTCTACTCTTCTTCTTCTCAGCCACGTGTCCACTGCTGAAAGTATGCCTCTCCCACGTTCACACCACTGCCTTCTACTCGTTCCCAATCTCATCCATCCATGTCCAGCAATCCTTACACGCACTGGTTGAAGACTTTATAATTGCAGAACTTACTGGCAATTACAGAACTTAATGACAATTGCAGAATTTACTTATTAATACAGAACATTCTGACAATTGCAGAACTTACTGGCAATTACAGAACTTAATGACAATTGCAGAATTTACTTATTAATACAGAACATTCTGACAATTGCAGAACTTACTGGCAATTACAGAACTTAATGACAATTGCAGAATTTACTTATTAATACAGAACATTCTGACAATTGCAGAACTTACTGGCAATTACAGAACTTAATGACAATTGCAGAATTTACTTATTAATACAGAACATTCTGACAATTGCAGAACTTACTGGCAATTACAGAACTTAATGACAATTGCAGAATTTACTTATTAATACAGAACATTCTGACAATTGCAGAACTTACTGGCAATTACAGAACTTAATGACAATTGCAGAATTTACTGATTAATACAGAACATACTGATAATTGCAGAATTACTGACAATAACAGAACTTACTGGCAATTTTATAGAACTTACTGACAATAGCAGAATTACTTACAATTTCGGAACTTACTGACAATTTGAAGTTACTTACAATTGCAGAACTTCCTGACAATTGCAGAACCAACTGACAATTTGAAGTTACTTACAATTGCAGAACTTACTGTCAATTTGAAGTTACTGACAATTGCAGAACTTACTGACTATTTTAGTTACTGACAATTACAGAACTTACTGACAATTTGAAGTTACTTACAACTGAAGAACTTACTGACAATTGCCGAACCTACTGACAATTTGAAGTTAGGTACTTACAATTGCAGAACTTCCTGACAATTGCAGAACCTACTGACAATTTGAAGTCACTTACAATTGCAGAACTTCCTGACAATTGCAGAACCAACTGACAATTTGAAGTTACACACAATTGCAGAACTTCCCGATAATGACAATGACTTGATGATTTTCAATATGTCTCCGGTTTTCAATAAAACACTTATTATTCTTCAGTAAAATTGAGTATTGAATTACCGGATATGGCAAAGAAAATGAGCTCTCCACCGAAGGACTCCGCAGCGACTGTCAGCCCTTCCAGAAGCTTGATGCTGCCCATGTGGCCTGTCTCCGTAGCCAGTTCTTCCAAGAACCTAAAATATTAACGTCAATGTTTATACTTGTTAATGACGATGGACCGCCACAATCCTCCATCCTGACACGCTTCTCTAGCCTAAAATAAACTCACCAAAACATGTAGTAGATGATGAAGCTATCGAACATGCCGACTATGACGGCGAAGAGTAGGAAGATTAGCACCGACGGACGCTGCAGCAGCTCCGAAAGGGTCCCCCGGGCGTCTGAAGGGCGAGACATGCTCGGCAGCTGCGAAGCAAAGGAAGATTTCACTCGTTGATACAACATCCTTCATGGATTTGGGTTACTAAGGCACATTACTACCAGACGACAGACAGCCCATCAATATAATGAGAGACTGAGGA
This sequence comes from Lepidostoma basale, assembly GCA_022606425.2. NCBI lineage: Eukaryota > Metazoa > Arthropoda > Insecta > Trichoptera > Lepidostomatidae > Lepidostoma > Lepidostoma basale. The sequence continues at coordinate 233,872 of JAHDVF020000921.1, read as the reverse complement.
AAGCTGACATAAGATCTAAAGAACAGCCCTTTTAACACAGATTAAAACCTACTTTAGGCCATGCAATGTTCCCATTTAAGAAGATATAATCCTACTTTAGGTCATGCAATGTTTCCATTTAAGACAGATAAAAACCTACATTAAGCCTTGCAATGTTCCCATTTAAGGCAAATATAAGCCTACTTAGTACGGTTAGTATTCTACTTTGAGCATTACATTGTTCCCATTTAAGGCAGATATAAGCCCACTTTAGACCTTGCAATGTTCCTATTTAAGACAAATAAAACCCTACTTTAGACCTTGCAATGTTCCCATTTAAGACAGATATAAGCCTACTTTAGGCCATGCAATGTTCCCATTTAAGACAGATATATGCCTACTTAGTACGGTAAGTATTCTACTTCAGGCCTTGCAATGTTCCCATTTAAGACAGATTAAAACCTACTTTAAACCTTGCATTGTATCCATTTAAGACAGATAAAACCCTACTTAAGACCTTGCAATGTTCCCATTTAAGACAGATATAAGCCTACTTAAGGCCATGCAATGTTTCCATTTAAGACAGATAAAAACCTACATTAAGCCTTGCAATGCTCCCATTTAAGGCAAATATAAGCCTACTTAGTACGGTTAGTATTCTACTTTGAGCATTACATTGTTCCCATTTAAGGCAGATATAAGCCCACTTTAGACCTTGCAATGTTCCTATTTAAGACAAATAAAACCCTACTTTAGACCTTGCAATGTTCCCATTTAAGACAGATATAAGCCTACTTTAGGCCATGCAATGTTCCCATTTAAGACAGATATATGCCTACTTAGTACGGTAAGTATTCTACTTCAGGCCTTGCAATGTTCCCATTTAAGACAGATTAAAACCTACTTTAGACCTTGCATTGTTTCCATTTAAGACAGATAAAAACCTACATTAAGCCTTGCAATGTTCCCATTTAAGGCAAATATAAGCCTACTAAGTACGGTTAGTATTCTACTTTGAGCATTACATTGTTCCCATTTAAGGCAGATATAAGCCCACTTTAGACCTTGCAATGTTCCTATTTAAGACAAATAAAACCCTACTTTAGACCTTGCAATGTTCCCATTTAAGACAGATATAAGCCTACTTTAGGCCATGCAATGTTCCCATTTAAGACAGATATATGCCTACTTAGTACGGTAAGTATTCTACTTCAGGCCTTGCAATGTTCCCATTTAAGACAGATTAAAACCTACTTTAAACCTTGCATTGTTTCCATTTAAGACAGATAAAACCCTACTTAAGACCTTGCAATGTTCCCATTTAAGACAGATATAAGCCTACTTAAGGCCATGCAATGTTTCCATTTAAGACAGATAAAAACCTACATTAAGCCTTGCAATGTTCCCATTTAAGGCAAATATAAGCCTACTTAGTACGGTTAGTATTCTACTTTGAGCATTACATTGTTCCCATTTAAGACAGATATAAGCCTACTAAGTACGGTAAGTATTCTACTTCAGGCCTTGCAATGTTCCCATTTAAGGCAGATATAAGCCCACTTTAGACCTTGCAATGTTTCCATTTAAGACTGATATAAGCCTACTAAGTACGGTTAGTATTCTACTTCGAGCATTAAAATGTTCCCATTTAAGACAGATAAAATTCTACTTTAGGCCTTGCAATGTTCCCATTTAAGACAGATGAAAACCCACATAGAGCCTTGCAATGTTTCCATTTCAAACAGATAAAAACCTACTTCAGGCCTTGCAATGTTCCCATTAAAGCCAGATAAAACCCCACTTCAGGCCTTGCAATGTTCCCATTTAAGGCAGATATAAACCCAGTTTAGACCTTGCAATGTTCCCATTTAAGACAGATATAATCCTACTTTAGGCCATGCAATGTTTCCATTTAAGACAGATAAAAACCTACATTATGCCTTGCAATGTTCCCAATTAAGGCAAATATAAGCCTACTAATTACGGTTAGTATTCTACTTTGAGCATTACATTGTTCCATTTAAGGCAGATATAAGCCCACTTAGGACCTTGCATTGTTCCCATTTAAGACAGATATAATCCTACTTTAGGCCATGCAATGTTTCCATTTAAGACAGATAAAAACTTACAATAAGCCTTGCAATGTTTCCATTTAAGGCAAATATAAACCTACTAAGTACGGTTAGTATTCTACTTCAGGCCTTGCAATGTTCCCATTTAAGGCAGATATAAGCCCACTTTAGACCTTGCAATGTTCCCATCTAAGATAGATAAAACCCTACTTTAGACCTTGCAATGTTCCCATTTAAGACAGATAAAAACCTACTTCAAGCCTTGCAATGTTTCTATATAAAACAGATAAAACCCTACCTTAGACCGTGCAATGTTCCCATTTAAGACAGATAATTCTAAATGCCTCCATTCTGAGGAGACATTCAAAGGTCATGAATTCTCCTATAAGAAAGGAAGAACTGAAGAAGATTAGAACTGATTTTTCAACACACCTTCAGCCTCTTGCAGAAGAACATATCCACGAATGTGAAGATGATAGTCAGTATGAAGGCGGGAGTGAAGTCCTTCCTCGCGGAGCCCCCGCTGGCCATATCCACGGCCCAGCCGGCCACCAGCGCCGTGAGGCCGTACCCCGCCGTGCCCCAAGCCCGTTGCCACCCGTATGACATGCTGCGATCAGGACCTGAAGACGAAAAAATGAGGAATTCATCACAGCTTATAGATTTAAATCAAATCAAATCAGTTTATTAACTCAATAGACATTACAAACAGGAAAATGTTTAAGGCATCTATTAAGTACAGGTCAAATATTATAGAAATCCAACAAAGTACCAGGAACGCATTAGAGATGGTTCGACATTAGGAAGACAAGATACTTTCTAAAGTCAATAGTATTTGCCCCCTGAACGTACTTTCACTAACATGAAAGACGTCCATCTCCGAGGAGACCGCGTTCAGCAGACTAATTGCTCTTCCCACCGGTGTCACCAGAGGCAGATTGGTTCTGGCGGCCGGTAGGTAAAACAATCTGTGCTGTCGCTGTCGGAGATATCTATCGGGGACAAAAAGACCAACATCCTCCAGTACGGCCGAGTTCTCAAAGTATCCCCTAATTAATCTGAAGACATGGGTTATTAGATGTCCATCTCTTCGAAGCTGTAAAGAATTGGTTCCGAGCATTCCCAGAAGAAATGCCGTGGGATAGAGCCACGGATAACTACCATACTCCCTCATGTATAGATATCTCTCCAGCATAACGGAATATCTCGCTTCGTGAGGACTCCATATCACAGAACCACTTTCGAGTCTGCTCCGAACCAATGCGTTGTATAGGACTCTGAGCACATTGGGATCCCTGAAAACTCCGGACGATGAACCCCAACATCCTCAGTGCAATGCCACAAATCCTCTCGATATGTGCACGAAAAGTCAGCCTACTCTCATAGATGATTCCGAGATCCTTCATCGTAGATACATGTGCCAGTTGCTGGTTGTTCATTGTGTATCTTTGATATACAGTTCTCAATGCTCTAGTAAATGATAGCATAACGCATTTAGAGACATTAAATCGATTCGAGCGCCATCTCTCAGTGACTCACATTACACACGTCAAATAAAATTTGTTCACACCAATATAGACTGTAACGCCCCTAGCGATAAGACAACTATTTGCATTTCTCCAGAGGGATAGGCAGAGAGAATGGACCGCCACACTGTCCTGTCCTGGCTTACCTCTCTAGCTTCCTTTACATACATCGTAATAAGCATACTCGTAGATTTTTCCGACTTCGAATGTATTTGATTAACTTGGTCTTGCCATGCTTTCTTTTCCGCTCACACTGTTGTTCGTCCATTCGTTCCATATATCCTAACCATCTCAGGGATCATTTTTTAATTTTACTTATGATGTAATCGTCTGCCTTATTTCGTCGTTCGGTATTCTATCATATACCCTTTTTGCCGCACATTCTTCTCAGTGAGAAGGATATTGAAAGAAGGGTTGGGGCAGGCAACAGAATAAATGGTGCACTTAAAGTTGTCATCGCAAACAAAAGCCTATCCAAAAAAGCTAAGATGGCAGTGCACAATGGTGTTCTTGTGCCGACCCTTATGTATGGAAGTGAAGCATGGAACTGGCAAAAGAAGGATGAAAGTAGAATAAATGCAGTAGAAATGAGATCTCTCAGACGAATGTGTGGCAAATCTGTATTTGATAGAGTGACAAATGCAAGTATAAGAAGTGAATGTGGTGCGAATGAAAGTGTTATGAACAAAATAAGGAAAGGGTCATTAAGATGGTTTGGACACATGGAAAGAATGAGTGAAGACAGAATGGTAAAGAAGGTATATGTAAACGGCGTGAACGGAGCTAGAAATAGAGGAAGGCCGAGGAAAACGTGGCACGATCAAATCAATCAAATATTGAATGTCGGACACGTGAGGAGTCGGAGAAATCGACGTGCGTGCATGACAAGATGTATGAATGTAGAGGAAGCGAGAGAAGTATGTCAAGACAGAACAGTGTGGCGTTCCATTCTTTCTGCCTACCCCTCCGGGGAGACGGCGTGATGGTTAGTTAGTTAGTTAGTTAGTTCTTCTCAGTGATCTCATTTCTACAGAATTTATCTAACTTTCATCCTTTTTTGCCTGCTCCAAGCTTCACTTCCGCACATAGCGGTTGGCACTAGAACTCCATTATGTACTGCCATATTTACTTAACCCTCATGATGAATGTGTCTAAATCTAAAGTGATGGAGAAAGAAGAATGTATGACGATTTGTGATATAAGTGCGATGGGCGAGAAATTGGAGCAAGTTACTGAATTTACGTATCTTGGAAGCATGTTTACAAGGGACGGAAAAATGGAGAAAGACATCGAAAGGAGGGTTGATGCTGGGAATAAAATAAATGGCGCACTCAAAGTCATTACTGCAAATAGAAATATATACACAGAAGCAAAGACGGCAGCACACAATGGAGTTCTAGTGCCAACCCTCATGTATGGAAGTGAAGCTCGGAGCTGGCAAAAGAAGGATGAAAGCAGGATAAACGCCGTAGAAATGAGATCACTAAGTAGAATGTGCGGGAAAACGTTGTATGATAAAATACCGAACAATGAAATAAGAAAGAAATGTAAGGCAGATGACTGCATCATGAATAAAATTAAAAAAGGATCCCTGAGATGGTTCGGACATATGGAACGAATGGATGAGAGTAGAATGGTTAAAAATTTGTACACAAGCAGTAGCGTGAGTGGAAAAAGAAGCCGAGGACGACCGAGGAAAATATGGCATGACCAAAAAAACTAACCATCATGCTGTCTCCCCGAAAGGGTAGGCAGAAAGAATGGACTGCCACACTATTCTTTCCTGACATATTTCTCTCGCTTCCTCAACATTCATACATCGTGTCATGCACACGTGTCGATTTCTCTGACTCCTCACATGGTCGACATTAAATATTTGATTTATTTGATCGTGCCACGTTTTCCTCGGTCTTCCTCTATTTTTGGTTCCATTTACATCGTTAACATATAATTTTTTTACCATTCTTTCTTCATTCATTCTTTCCATATGTCCAAACCATCTTAATGATCCTTTCATTATTTTGTTCATGACACCATCATTCGCACCGCATTCACTTCTTATATTTTCATTCGACACTCTATCATACACAGAGTATTCACACAGATCTCATTTCTACTGCATTTATTCTACTTTCATCCTTCTTTTGCCAGTTCCATGCTTCGCTTCCATACGTAAGGAAAGACATGACCAAATTAATCAATTACTAAAAGGCGGCCACATTCAAAGTCGGAATAATCGACGTGCGTGCATGGTATGATGTATGAATGTAAAGGAAGCCCGAGAGGTATGCCAGGACAGAGCGTTGTGGCGATCCATCCTCTCTGCCTACCCCTCCGCAGAAATAGCGTGATGGTTAGTTAGTTAGTTAAATTTGCTTAACTTGAATATACAAAAAAAACAAACAAATAAAGTTGTCATCGCAAACAAAAACCTATCCAAAAAAGCTAGAATGGCAGTGCACAATGGTGTTCTTCTACCGACCCTTATGTATGGAAGCGAAGCATGGAACTGGCAAAAGAAGGATGAAAGTAGAATAAATGCAGTAGAAATAAGATCTCTTAGACGGATGTGTGGATACTCTGTGTATGATAGAGTGCCAAATGAAAATATAAGAAGTGAATGTGGTGCGAATGATGGTGTTATGAACAAAATAATGAAAGGATCATTTAGATGGTTTGGACATATGGAAAGAATGAATGAAGAAAGAATGGTAAAAAAATTATATGTTAATGATGTAAATGGAATCAGAAATACAGGAAGACCGAGGAAAACGTGGCACGATCAAATAAATCAAATATTGAATGTCGACCATGTGAGGAGTCAGAGAAATCGACGCGCGTGCATGACACGATGTATGAATGTTGAGGAAGCGAATTGAGAAATATGTCAGGAAAGAAAAGTGTGGCAGTCCATTCTTTCTGCCTACCCCTTTGGGGAAACGGCGTGATGGTTAGTTGGTTATGTTTGCTTAACTTAAATATACAACTTACCCAGAACGTCGAAGCAGACAGCGTCACCGATACAGTTGGCGACATTGAAGGCTACGGTGCCCAAACACATCAAGATCACAAATCCCCAAAAGGTCACCGTTCCATAGAGATAATATTCATCATCAACGCCGCTCGTAACATTCTTCAGAACGCATGAAAACACCGCACACCCATCTTTAAAAAGGCACTTGTCTATGGACGAACGCCCATCTGCGCGTGAAACGTCCGTGGAATTCGAATTCGAATCCCGCGTTCCATTTGACACATTATAAGTCTTCATATCGAAATAATCACAGCCGTTTTTGAAGTCTTTGTAGAAAAAATCAGTCAGTTTGAAATCTAAAGATAAATCTTTTTTCGTAATGTATAATTGATGCTCTCTTGTGTCAGAGTTATCCTGTTGGCACAACCATTGGCAGGACGCAGCATACATAGTCTCTTCTATCGTTGAAAGGCACGACTCGTCCTGGAAAAATAATATATAATAAATGTAAAGGTGAGAGAAAGGGCGTGTCAGGATGGAAGAGTGTAGCAATCCATCGTCTCTGCCTATTGTGTTAGTAGCGACAGTGCACGACACGCTGTATGAATGTAAAGGCTAGAGAAGCGTGTCAGGATGGAAGAGTGTGGCGGTCCACCGTCTCTGCTAACTGTGTTAGAAGTGACAGTGCATGACACACTGTATGGATGTGAAGGCTAGAGGAGCGTGTCAGGATGGAAGAGTGTAGCAATCCGTCGTATATGCCTACTGTGTTAGTAGCGACAGTGCATGATACGCTGTATGAATGTGAAGGCTAGAGAAGCGTGTCAGGATGGAAGGGTGTAGCAATCCGTCGTATATGCCTACTGTGTTAGTGGCGACAGTGCATGATACGCTGTATGGATGTGAAGGCTAGAGAAGCGTGTCAGGATGGAAGAGTATGGCGGTCCACCGTCTCTGCTTACTATGTTAGAAGCGACAGTGCACGACACGCTGCATGAATGTGAAGGCTAGAGAAGCGTGTCAGGATGGAAGAGTGTGGCAGTCCACCGTCTCTGCCTATTGTGTTAGAAGCGACAGTGCACGACAAGCTGTATGAATGTGAAGGCTAGAGAAGCGTGTCAGGATGGAAGAGTGTGGCAATCCACCATGTCTCTGCCTATTGTGTTAGAAGCGACAGTGCACAAAGCTGTATGAATGTGAAGGCTAGAGAAGCGTGTCAGGATGGAAGAGTGTGGCCTCCACCGTCTCTGCCTATTGTGTTAGAAGCGACAGTGCACGACAAGCTGTATGAATGTGAAGGCTAGAGAAGCGTGTCAGGATGGAAGAGTGTGCGGTCCACCGTCTCTGCCTATTGTGTTAGAAGCGACAGTGCACAACGCTGTATGAATGTGAAGGCTAGAGAAGCGTGTCAGGATGGAAGAGTGTGTCATCCACCGTCTCTGCCTATTGTGTTAGAAGCGACAGTGCACAATGCTGTATGAATGTGAAGGCTAGAGAAGCGTGTCAGGATGGAAGAGTGTGTCATCCACCGTCTCTGCCTATTGTGTTAGAAGCGACAGTGCACGATACGCTGTATGAATGTGAAGGCTAGAGAAGCGTGTCAGGATGGAAGAGTGTGGCAGTCCACCGTCTCTGCCTATTGTGTTAGAAGTGACAGTGCACACGCTGTATGAATGTGAAGGCTAGAGAAGCGTGTCAGGATGGAAGAGTGTGGCAGTCCACCGTCTCTGCCTATTGTGTTAGAAGTGACTGTGTACTACACGCTGTATGAATGTGAAGGCTAGAGAAGCGTGTCAGGATGGAAGAGTGTGGCAGTCCACCGTCTCTGCCTATTGTGTTAGAAGTGACAGTGCACGACACGCTGTATGAATGTGAAGGCTAGAGAAGCGTGTCAGGATGAAAGAGTGTGGCAGTCCACCGTCTCTGCCTATTGTGTTAGAAGTGACAGTGCACGACACGCTGTATGAATGTGAAGGCTAGAGAAGCGTGTCAGGATGAAAGAGTGTGACAGTCCACGGTCTCTGCCTATTGTGTTAGAAGTGACTGTGTACTACACGTTGTATGAATGTGAAGGCTAGAGAAGCGTGTCAGGATGGAAGAGTGTGTCATCCACCGTCTCTGCCTATTGTGTTAGAAGCGACAGTGCACAATGCTGTATGAATGTGAAGGCTAGAGAAGCGTGTCAGGATGGAAGAGTGTGGCAGTCCACCGTCTCTGCCTATTGTGTTAGAAGCGACAGTGCACAATGCTGTATGAATGTGAAAGCTAGAGAAGCGTGTCAGGATGGAAGAGTGTGGCAGTCCACCGTCTCTGCCTATTGTGTTAGAAGTGACAGTGCACTACACGCTGCATGAATGTGAAGGCTAGAGAAGCGTGTCAGGATGGAAGAGTGTGGCAGTCCACCGTCTCTGCCTATTGTGTTAGAAGTGACAGTGCACTACACGCTGTATGAATGTGAATGCTAGAGAAGCGTGTCAGGATGGAAGAGTGTGGCAGTCCACCGTCTCTGCCTATTGTGTTAGAAGTGACAGTGCACTACACGCTGTATGAATGTGAAGGCTAGAGAAGCGTGTCAGGATGGAAGAGTGTGGCAGTCCACCGTCTCTGCCTATTGTGTTAGAAGTGACAGTGTACAATGCTGTATGAATATGAAGGCTAGAGAAGCGTGTCAGGATGGAAGAGTGTGTCTTCCATCGTCTCTGCGTATTGTGTTAGAAGCGACAGTGTACAATGCTGTATGAATGTGAAGGCTAGAGCAGCGTGTCAGGATGGAAGAGTGTGGCAGTCCACCGTCTCTGCCTATTGTGTTAGAAGTGACTGTGTACTACACGCTGTATGAATGTGAAGGCTAGAGAAGCGTGTCAGGATGAAAGAGTGTGACAGTCCACGGTCTCTGCCTATTGTGTGATGTAAAGTAGTTTTGAATTTCGTCACGTAATGTCGTTGACTCTAAACGATCATATCCGTTGACCGATCAAGCAAAAAATGCTTGTCTCATTATATGAGACGCTTAAATATCTATCCATAAAAACTGGATTCCTATATTTAGTAATTTATATAGATAATATATATAAAAACTATCAGTTATCTGTCCGCATTCTTGCTGTAATTACATGGGTACAGTGTATGACAATGATATGTACTTACACAGTTATTGACAAGACATACCGTTCCGCTTGAGTGCGTATAATTCAAGGTGAGGTATTTCATATCAGGTAATAACAGGGATACGCTGATACGACTCTTCCATCCTGACACGCTTCTCTAGCCTTCACATTCATACAGCTTGTCGTGCACTGTCGCTTCTAACACAATAGGCAGAGACGATGGATGACACACTCTTCCATCCTGACACGCTTCTCTAGCCTTCACATTCATACAGCGTTGTGCACTGTCGCTTTTAACACAATAGGCAGAGACGATGCGATTATTAGCACTCCATCCTGACACGCTTTCAGCCTCTATTATTATCATATTGTGCACTGTCGCTTCTAACATGGTTGAGACATGGACACACACTCTTCCATCCTGACACGCTTCTAGCCTTCACATTCATACAGCGCTGTACTGTCGTTCTAACATTATTGGCAGACGATGGAAGACACACTCTTCCATCCTGACACGCTTCTCTAGCCTTCACATTCATACAGCTTGTCGTGCACTGTCGCTTCTAACACAATAGGCAGAGACGAGATGGAAGGCCACTCTTCCATCCTGACACGCTTCTCTCTGCATCATATAGCCACAAATCATCAAGTTTTTAATGATGAGGTGAGACGATGGAAGACACACTCTTCCATCCTGACACGCTTTCTCTAGCTCTTCACATTCATACAGCTTGTCGTGCACTGTCGCTTCTAACACATTAGGTAGAGACGATGAAGACACACACTCTTCCATCCTGACACGCTTCTCTAGCCTTCACATTCATACAGCGTTGTGCACTGTCGCTTCTAACACAATAGGCAGAGACGATGGATGACACACTCTTCCATCCTGACACGCTTCTCTAGCCTTCACATTCATACAGCGTATCATGCACAACTTCTAACACAATATGCAGAGACGGTGGACTGACACACTCTTCCATCCTGACACGCTTTTCTAGCCTTCACATTCATCAGCATTGTGCACTGTCGCTTCTAACACAATAGGCATAGACGGTGGATGTCACACTCTTCCATCTTGATACGCTTCTTCTTCTAGCCTTCACATACATCCATACAGCATGTCTCCAAGTCCTGTTTTTGTACCTCGGATATAAGTAATTTATCATGTTACATTGTAAGATAAAAAAATGTTTTCCTACATAATGCGAATACAGCTTATATTATCAAATTAATTCGCTTATAATATAGGATTCGTAGAATAATACCATAACTATATAATATATACATAAACATTATAATGAAACCAGGAGCAATCGAGAGATACGCTCCGTAACCCGGCAGCCCCTTATAACAAGCGCCTGGTGTAGTGGCCGCTACAACAGCGACCAGGAGCAATGGAGAGATACGCTCCATAACCCGGCAGCCCCTTATAACAAGCGCCTGGTGTATTGGCCGCTACAACAGCGACCAGGAGCAATGGAGAGACACGCCCATGGGCAGCCCTTATAACAAGCGCCTGCAGTGGCTGCCAACAGCGACCAGAGCAATGGAGAGATACGCTCCAGAACTGCAGCCCCTTATAACAAGCGCCCAGGTACGCCACCAGGAGCAATGGAGAGACACGCTCCATAACCCGGCAGCCCCTTATAACAAGGGCCTGGTGTAGTGGCCGCTACAACAGCGACCAGGAGCAATGAGAGATACGCTCCATAACCCGGCAGCCCCTTATAACAAGCGCCTGGTGTAGTGGCCGCTGCAACAGCGACCAGGAGCAATGAGAGATACGCTCCATAACCCGGCAGCCCCTTATAACAAGCGCCTGGTGTAGTGGCCGCTACAACAGCGACCAGGAGCAATGAGAGATACGCTCCATAACCCGGCAGCCCCTTATAACAAGCGCCTGGTGTAGTGGCCGCTACAACATCGACCAGGAGCAATGGAGAGATACGCTCCATAACCCGCAGCCCCTTATAACAAGCGCTTGGTGTAGTGGCCGCTGCAGCAGCGACCAGGAGCAATGGAGAGATACGCTCCATAACCCGGCAGCCCCTTATAACAAGTGCCTGGTGTAGTGGCCGCTGCAACAGCGACCAGGAGCAATGGAGAGATACGCTCCATAACCCGGCAGCCCCTTATAACAAGCGCCTGGTGTAGTGGCCGCTACAACAGCGACCAGGAGCAATGGAGAGATACGCTCCATAACCCGGCAGCCCCTTATAACAAGCGCCTGGTGTAGTGGCCGCTGCAACAGCGACCAGGAGCAATGGAGAGATACGCTCCATAACCCGGCAGCCCCTTATAACAAGCGCCTGGTGTAGAAACCGCAGTTTGAAGCCATTCGTATACCTAAAACTTTGAATGTTTAATTTGAAATGACGTCAGAAAACAACCGCTTTGAGTGTGATATCCGTCTTGTTTGTGGTCAACCATAGAACAATCTAACAGGATATCCATAGAATATTTCCGGAGGAATACCAAACCATGATAAGTCATTCGTGTCGTAGAATTTCAACATTGTAACTAACTAACTAACCATCACGCCGTTTCTCCGAAGGAGTAGGCAGATATAATGGATAACCACTCTATTCTATCCTGACATAACCTGTCCATTTTATTAATTGTATAATTTTTTTAAAATCTAGAATGGCAGTGCACAATGGTGTTCTTCTACCGACGCTTATGTATGGAAGCGAAGCATGGAACTGGCAAAGGAAGGATGAAAGTAGAATAATAAATGCAGTAGAAATGAGATCTCTTGGAAGAATGTGTGGATACTCTGTGTATGATAGAGTGTCGAATGAAAATATAAGAAGTGAATGCGGTGCGAATGATGGTGTCATGAACAAAATAATGAAATGGTCATAAGATGGTTTGGACATATGGAAAGAATGAATAGTAAAAAAATTATATGTTACCGATGTAAATGGAACTAGAAATAGAATTGGATGACCGAGGAAAACGTGGCACGATCAAATAAATCAAATATTGAATGTCGGCCATGTGAGGAGTTGACGCCCGTGCATGACACGATGTATGAATGTTGAGGAAGCGAATTGAGAAATATGTCAGGAAAGAAAAGTGTGGCAGTCCATTCTTTCTGCCTACCCCTTCGGGAAGACGGCGTGATGGTTAGTTAGTTTTAATTTGGTCATGCCATGCCTTCCTTTACCTTCCATTAACTAACCATCCCAGGAAGAGTAGGCAGAATGAATGGAACGCCACGCTGTTCTGTCCTGACACAATTCTTTCGCTTCCTCAACATTCATACATCGTGTCATGCACGCACGTCGATTTTTCCGACTCATCACGTGGCCGACATTCAATATTTGATTGATTTGATCGTGCCACGTTTTCCTCGGTCTTCCATTCTCTTTATACTTCGTTTTACATCGTTAATATGTTAATACACTATTTTCTATTATTTCCATGTGTCCAAACCATCTCAATGATCCTTTCATTATTTTGTTCATAACACCATCATTCGCACCGCATTCACTTCTTATATTTTCATTCGACACTCTATCATATGCAGAGTATCCTCACATGCGTCTAAGTAATCTCATTTCTACTGCATTTATTCTACTTTTATCCATCTGTAATCAGTTTCATGCTTCAATTCCATAAAATATTAATTATATTCGTTAAATTACTCTGTTGTTCTTCAGAGCTCAAGGTTTTTTTTTAATAAAGGTGACGAGTTGTAACTATATCCAGACACTTAATGTCAGAGAATACGAGCAGTGCTCGTCAAACTGTGGCACGTATGTTCCAGTATTAATTATATGTATAGAGATATTAAAGTTATTAGAAGCAATGTGTACTAGCTGCAAGTAGGAACAGGTGAAATCTTCAAGGATTAATTGTATCTCAATAGAGGCGAAGATGCAAATTGGAAACAGAATATGGTGATCGAGGTGTTTACAGGACTTATGACCTGTCATTGGTTGGGTTGAGCGCACGCTTTATGTAATACAACCACCCCATTCCACATTTTCTTATGACCACCATGTCTGAGAATTTTTTGGAAGTTGTATATATGTTAATCTGTAACACCACACTTCACATGGTAGTTTCAATCTACACACTAGCGCCATCTATGAAGATTGGATTTTAAGCAATAAGCAGAAGATTATAAACGCAATGTGAAAGGCTACCGCCATTATCGTATTGCTAGATAACGCCTCCACTCCAATTTATATGCTACTTGGACCAGTTTTTGTTTTTACAACATTTTGAATGTATACAAATACAGGATTTGTATACGTTTAAAATGTTGTAGGTGAAATCTTGTTCCAGTATTAATTATGTCTATAGAGATATTAAAATATTAACCCTCCCTTCCCTGTGATGGGTATCTTCTACACGTTGCTTCTAATAACCATCAATATCTCTATACATATAATAAATACAAGGTTCAGATTTTAGGTATTCCTCCATCATATATTTACACATTGATTTAAAAAATAATATTAATAATAATCAGAATTTATCGGGTACATCGGAGGTATTTTGTGAACATCGGAAACGAAATTCGTAGCGCTGAGTGCGCGACACTATATTCGCATCTCACTCTTGCATACTTCACTGCGAAAGCGCGAGGAGCTCAATGTTCTCACAGCCCGGCAGTAGCTCTCGGGCTTGCAACCAGAGTGGACCTATGTCCGTTCCGTGAGCGTTGCCAGATGTTTTTAGCAAATAAACCTCAATTATTATAGGTTTTACTTCAATTATAATTCAAGAATTAATTCTCAATAGAGACGAAAATGCAAATTGGAAACAGAATAAGGTTGATCGAGGTGTTTACAGGACTTATGACCTGTCATTGGTTGGGTTAAGCGCACGCTTTATGTAATACAACATTCCCCATTCCACCTTCCTTCTTATGATCACCATGTCTGACAAACTTTTTGGAAGTTGCATATATCTTAGACTCCAAGACTACTCTTTACGAGGAAGTTTATACAATCTACATACTAACGCCATCTATGAAAATTTGTGTTTATTAAGCATTAAGCAGAACATCTTTTTAACACAATGTGAAAGGCTACCCCGCCATTAGCGCATTGTTAGAAGCCGCCTGGAGATGTCACTCCTATCTATATTCAAAACTTGGACCAGTTATGTTTACAACATTTTTTTTAATGTATACAAAGTATTTGTATACATTAAAAAAAAAATTATAATTAATTAAGGGGATAAGCTATGAATGTTCTTATTTTTCCGATTTAAAATGGCTTATTTTTGATTGGGTACTGACTACCCAACACAGGAACGCGCGTTTTAATTTTAGCAGGTTAAGAAAACTGTTTGAGTATCGCAGATTTCATTAGTAGTGTCAATATCATAAAATGCTCTGCATACATTATGTCGTATTTATGATTCTTTAAGAAAAAATGTTTTGTACACAATGGTGTCCTTGTTCTGACCCTTAAGTCAAGCATTGCCCCCGCTCCAGTCTAGTAACTAACTAGCTAACCATCACGCCGTCTCTCCGAAGGGACAGGCAGAAAGAATGGACTGCCACACTTTTCTTTCCTGACATACTTCTCTATTCGATTCCTCAACGTTCATACATCGCGTCGACAATCAATATTTGATTTATTTGATCGTGCCACGTTTTCCACATTCTTCCGATTCTATTTCTAGTTCCATTTACGTTGTCATCGTAAACAAAAACCTATCCAAAAGAACTAGAATGGCAGTGCACAATGATGTTCTTCTACCGACCCTTATGTATAGAAGCGAAGCATGGAACCGGTAAAAGAAGGATGAAAGTAGAATAAATGCAGTAGAAATGAGATCTCTTAGACGAATGTGTGGATACTCTGTGTATGATAGTGTCGAATGAAAATATAAGAAGTGAATGCGGTGCGAATGATGGTGTCATGAACAAAATAATGAAAGGATCATTAAGATGGTTTGGACACATGGAGAGAAAGAATGGTAAAAAATGTATATGTTAACGATGTTAATGGAACCAGAAATAGAATCGGAAGACCTAGGAAAACGTGGCACGATCAAATAAATCAAATATTGAATGTCGGCCACGTGAGGAGTCAGAGAAATCGACGCGCGTGCATGACACGATGTATGTTGAGGAAGCGAGGAAAATACGCCAGGAAAGAAAAGTGTGGCAGTCCATTCTTTATGCCTACCCCTTCGGGGAGACGGCGTGATGGTTCGTTAGTTAATTAGTTATATATATTATTTTAACATTTTTTCTCCATTCATTCTTGCCATGAGTCTAAACCATCTTAATGATCCCAATATATAAAAAAAGAAAAAGAAGATAATGTCATATAAAAGGCCAAGATTACAGACAACAACTGTACAAAGTTCCGACTCTATTGGATGAAAGAGGAGAGACGAGGTCCCTAAGACGTATGTGTGGTAGAACGATATACGACAGAATCTCAAATGCTGATATAAGAAAGGAGTGTAGAGCGGAAGAAGGTATTATGAAAGGATCGCTGCGTTGGTTCGGACATATGGAGCGCATGCGTGAAGAAAGAATAGTTAAAAAATATATACGTTAACGATGTAAATGGAGTACGAAGTCGGGGTAGACCGAGGAAAACAACTCGCTGTATCAATTTTATTTAGGAGTTCTTGAAGATCGGGTATACTATCAGCTAAAATAACTGAGACCAGTCGCCTTCCCTCCACTTTTCCATGATGATGAGCTCTTCAAGGTTGTCCTGATCTCTCCGGGCTGGTTTGTTCTTCTTGTCGTCCAGGGTATACGCAGTACCACATCTCGAAAGCATCAATTTTGGAACAGCAATAAGCGATTACCTGTCAGGGCCTGATTGATGTCACTGGTCATTAGCTGTCACTAGCCGGATTGATGACACTAGCGGGGATTAAAAAAAAATGTTAGTACTAACTAACTAACTAACCATCAAGCCGTCTCCCCGAAGGGGTAGGCAGAAAGAAAGCGTGAGTGGAAAATGATGCTGAGGACGACCGAGGAAAACATGGCATGACCAAATTAATCAATTACTAAAAGGCGGCCACATTCGAAGTCGGAATAATCGAAGTGCGTCCATGGTACGATGAATAAATGTAGAGGAATCCCGAGAAGTATGCCAGGACAGAGCATTATGGCGATCCATCCTCTCTGCCTACCCCTCCCGGGAAATGGCGTGATGGTTAGTTAGTTAGTTACTTATAGATAGTTTCAGAAACATTTAGAAACTTAATTCAATGTTTTGATGGTTTATGTATTGTAATTATACGATTTTCTACTTACTAACTAACTAACCATCACGCCGTCTCCCCGAAGGGGTAGGCAGAAAGAATGGACTGCCGCACTTTTCTTTCCTGACATATTTCTCAATTCGATTCCTCAACATTCATACATCGTGGCTTGCACGCGCGTCGATTTCTCTGACTCCTCACGTGGCCGACATTCAATATTTGATTTATTTGATCGTGCCACTTTTTCCTCGGTCGTGCCACTTTTTCCTTTTTCCTCCCTATTCTATTTCTAGTTCCATTTACATCGTTAACAAATACTTTTTTTACCATTCTTTCCATATGTCCAAACCATCTTAATGATCCTTTCATTGTTTTGTTCATGACACCATCATTCGCACCGCATTCACTTCTTATATTTTCATTCGACACTCTATCATACACAGAGTATCCACACATTCGTCTAAGAGATCTCATTTCTACTGCATTTATTCTACTTTATCCTTATTTTGCCAGTTCCATGCTTCGCTTCCATACATAAGGGTCGGTAGAAGAACACCATTGTGCACTGCCATTTTAGCTTTTTTGATATGTTTTTGTTTGCGATGACAACTTTAAGTGCACCATTCACTCTGTTGCCTGCCCCAACCCTTCTTTCAATATGGTCGCCTTCCCTCCACTTTTCCCATGATGAAGAGCTTTTCAAGGTTGTCCTGATCTCTCTGGGTTGTGTCCAATGATGGACTGGTTTGTTCTTCTTTCAGTCCAGCCACATCTCGAAAGCATCAATTTTGGAACAGCAATGAGCAATTACCTGATTGATGTCACTGGTCTATAGCTGTCACTAGCCGGATTGATGACACTAGCGGGAATTTTTTTGAAAAAAATTTAGTACAGTAAAAATAAGCCTAAAAATAAGTAAACATTTTTATTTACTATATCAATACAATTTTAAATGCTTAATTCATGTCTTAACTATACTTTAAGAATTTGGAAGATTTAAATATCACTTCTTTTCAAAATTGGTCCCGGAATTACAAAAAAAAAAAATTATATTCGAAAGATATTCCTATTTTACTTAACTGGCAAAACTAGTTCATAATAATAATAAAAACTATGCATATAATAATAATAATAATAATAATAATATAAACAATTGAAAAACACAGTAGAAACAAAAACACGTCTTAAATTAAATAAAGAATTGAAAAATACATAACTATGTAAGAAGGAAATAATTTATTTCTTCTATTTTAGAGTTATTCTAGTATGCTCCGTAACTTTACGTCTGTCTTGTGGACTGCTTCTTACCTTTGAACTATGCACGATTCCAACCCTGCTAATCTTAAAAGATATTGTTGGTATCGTTGATTGACGGTATCGCTAATCGACGGTATCGTTACTTGACGGTATCGTTACTTGACGGTATCGTTACTTGACGGTATCGTTACTTGACGGTATCGCTAATCGATGGTATCGCCAATCGACGGTATCGCTAATCGACGGTATCATTAATTAACGGTATCGCTAATCGGTGGTATCGTAAATCAACGGTATCGTAAATGTGGTATCGTCGATTGACAGTATTGAAAATTTATTAAATTTTCTTATATTGTCCATCAAATATTAATGGTATTTTCAAAGTATGCTTTTATTTTGTGAATTTTCAATAGACAATATATTTGATGTATGTACAATACTGCACACCAATTGCATTTTCAATTTACCATTACTTGTATTGGTGGTATTTTCAATAGACAATAATTTGTATTGGTGGTATTTTTAACAGACAATAATTTGTATTGACGGTATTTTAAATAGAGTATACTTAATGTACAATACCGCACACCAATTGCATTTTCAATTTACCATTACTTGTATTGGTGGTATTTTCAATCGACAATAATTTGTATTGGTGGTATTTTCAACAGACAATAATTTGTATTGACTGTATTTTCAAATAAATAGAATAACAGGGCTGTTACGATAAACACTAATATTATAAAAATTCAACATGTTTTCAATCAAGAGAATGAAAAATAAAAAAACTACGCCACAAAATTTAAGGCACATTAGATTCTATTTAAAAAGTGGCGTATTCTGGCATGTATAGAAATAATTCGTATTAAAACGAGCGATCATAGATAATGATATAGAATTTTTATAATATTAATTGCTGGATCAGGTTTATGGCTCAGGTGTGCGAGTTGGGTCTCTCCTTCTTCCTCCTAAATAGTCCGAAGACTCCGCGCTTGTCCCTCTTGTCCTGGGTCCCTCCAAGAGACAGCTCCGACTCCCCGGAGCTCTCGGCAGCTGCCCTGTCTCCGGAATTCTGCTGGTAAGCTGCGACGAGACAAAAAAAAACAAATATTAGAATACGCCATTTTCAAAAATGGAATGGAAACCTAACCTAACCTAACCTAACCATCGCGGCGTTTCTTCGGAGAGATAAGCAGAAGATGGAGCACCATACTGCTCTGTCCTGACACACCTCTCTAGATTCCTCCACATTCATACTTCGTAACACACACGCCCGTCGATTTTTCGACTTCGAATGTTTCATTTATTTATTTTTTAATTTGATCATGCCATGCTTACTACGATCGTCCTCGGCTTCTTTTACCATTCACACTGTTAACTAACTAAAAAAACATCACGCTATTTCCCCGCAGGGATGAGCAGATGGTGTATCACTATACTGCTCTGTCCTGGCATACCTTTTGAGGTTCATCTACAATCATACATCGTAACACGCACGCTTGTCGATTTATTCAACTTCGAATGTGTATTTTAACAATTTATTAATTTGATCATGTCATACTTTCCTCGATCGCCCTCGGTTTGTTTTTCCACTCACAATACTTGTGTACAATTTTTTAAACCATTATTCTCTAATCCTATCGTTTCATAAGTCCTAACCATCCAAGTGATCCATTTCTAATGTTATTTATGATACAATCATCTGCCTTACATTTCTTCCTTATTTCATTATTCGGTATTCTATCATTTCTACGGCATTTATCATACTTTAATCCTTCTTTTGTCCGCTCCTAGCTTCACTTCCATATATAAGAGTTGGCACTAGAACTCCATTATGTACTGCCATCACTAAGGTAACTATATTATTATAAACT
The DNA here is from genome assembly GCA_022606425.2 of Lepidostoma basale. NCBI lineage: Eukaryota > Metazoa > Arthropoda > Insecta > Trichoptera > Lepidostomatidae > Lepidostoma > Lepidostoma basale. The sequence continues at coordinate 213,880 of JAHDVF020000921.1, read as the reverse complement.
GGCTAAATGGCATAATACATGGCACAGTAGCGAAAAAGTGGAAAAGGAATGAAATGGCTTGAATAATGGCGTACTCTGGCGTAGCTATGGAATGGCGTAGTTGAAATATGGTAGCTATAAAAAGGCATAATTACAAAGTAGTAGCCATAAAATCACGCAGCTAAAAAATGGGGTATAATGGCGTAGTTAAAATGTGTATGATATTATAAATTATGGCTTCGATCGGCAACCAAAGGGTTAAAATGGCGTAGCTTTGTTTTATTCTTCTTAGTTTCAGTGGCAAGAAAACTGCATAGTAAAAGGTACAAAAATCTAATGTTCTCTTAAAATTTGGGGACTAAGTATGTTTTTAGCGGTGTCGGGTATTATAGGAACATGTGTGCATGGGGTCAATTCGAATGGTAGAACGGTGAGTCACGATCATTACGGAATTACTATGGAGACTTTCTGATTAATATATTCTAGTGGGGGACAGGTCAGTTATATATTTTATATAATTAGGGGGATTATTCAAAATAGGGAACATCCACTGTCCCATAGTAGCTAACTAATTAACCATCACGCCATTTCTCCGGAGGGGTAGGCAGAGATGATGGATCACCACAATGCTCTGTCCTGGGATATCTCTCGGGTTTCCTCTACATTCATACATCGTACCATGCACGCACGTCGATTATTCCGACTTCGAATGTGGCCGCCTTTAAGTAATTGATTAATTTGGTCATGCCATGTTTTCCTCGGTCGTCCTCGGCTTCTTTTTCCACTCACGCTGCTTGTGTACAACTTTTTAACCATTCTACTCTCATCCATTCGTTCCACATGTCCAAACCATCTCAGGAATCCTTTTTTTAATTTTATCAATGATGCATTCATCTGCCTTACATGCCTCTCTTATTTCATCATTCGGTATTCTATCATACAACGTTTTCCCGCACATTCTTCATAGTGATCTCATTTCTACGGCGTTTATCCTGCTTTCATCCTTCTTTTGGCAGCTCCAAGCTTCGCTTCCATACATTGGCACTAGAACTCCATTTTGCTTCTTTGCTTCTGTGGATATATTTCTATTTGCAGTAATGACTTTGAGGGCGCCATTTAATTTATTCCCAGCACCAACCCTTCTTTCGATGTCTTTCTCCATAGTTATTTCTTAAAGCTTGTGACTCACCGTTCTACCATTCTAATTGACCCGTACACACTTTATTCGCCTTTAAAATAGTTATAAATTAATCGTTTTCGTGGTACGCAGTTAAAATTTTTGTAATCATAAAATGGCGTAGATTATTTTTGAAAGAAAAAATGGCAGAGTTACAAGCATTTAAAACAATTATAATAACTTATTCATTCAAATGAATAATTATATTTGAAAATGCTCGTTGTGGGTGCTACATAATAAAACAATGACAATAACAAACAACAAATAAAAACAAACAAAAAACAAATCAATCAATAATAATAATAAGCCACCACCAAATACAATCAAAATCATAACATAAAAAACATATATGAATACGTATGAAATCAAAACTACAGTGTGTTAAGAATGTGTGTGGCGTACATTTCACACGGTACAGAGTGTACAGAAGGTGACTGCTCCCCGCTGAAAGTGTTAGCGAAAAAGAAAACATAAAAAAAATTAATAATTCATATTATATTATATATATATTAAAAAAAAAAAAACCAATTACCAGAAGAAAGTTTATATAATACTTACGGAGGCTCTAGTTTCTAGAGGAGCATATAAAGCGTTGCTTGTTAGAGTATAACTCGCGTTTTATTCTAAGCAAAAGGGTCATTACTCTGCTTAAAGTGTCTGTTTCGAAACGTTAAGACATACCAGTTTTTACTTGGCCTGGTTAGGTTAGATTGGGTTGGATACAGTTTCCAGTCGAGTCAAGTCTGATAAAGTGGGGTTAAATTTCATTAAATAAGGATTTCTGACGATAAGTCTGATAAAATGGGTCTAGATTTCACAAAAAGGATTTTTGGAAATAATGTAAGGTTAGGTTGGGTTGGATACAATTTTCAGTCAAGTCAAGTCTGATAAAGTAAGATAAGATTTCATAAATCAATGATTTCTGGCAATAAAGTTAGGTTAGGTCGGGTTGGATACAGTTTCCAGTCGAGTCAAGTCTGGTAAAGTGAGGTCAGATTTAATAAATAAAGGATTTCTGTCAAAAAGGTTAGGTTAGATCAGGTTGGATACAGTTTCCAGTCGAGTCGAGTCTGGTAAAGTAACGTAATATTTCAGTAAGAAAGGATTTCTGTATGTTAGGTGAGGTTATGTTGGGTTTTATTTGGCTCAGTTAAAACTAGTGCGTCTTGAAACATTATGACACCAGTATACAGACGAGAACCAATTATTTATAATAAGAGGGAGAAAGATTTTTTATACTAAAATGTTTCTATATAAAGGTTAGAACTTACATATGGAAAAACCAACTTTTAGTCTACATAAGCGCAAAGAAAAATAACGAAAAGTCAAATCAAGTGGGATAGATATTACTCTTCCATCCTAACACGGTTCTCTAGCCTTCACATTCATACAGCGTATCGTACACTGTCGCTTCTAACACAATAGGTAGACGATGGTACGCCACGCTCTTCCATCCTGACACGCTTCTCTAGCCTTCACATTCATACAGCATTGTGCACTGTCGCTTCTAACACAATAGCCAGAGACGATGGTACGCCACTCTCTTCCATCGTGACACGCTTCTCTAGCCTTCACATTCATACAGCGTATCGTGCATTGTTCCCGCTTCTAACACAATGGTACGCCACACTCTTCCATCCTGACACGCCTCTCTAGCCTTTACATTCAAACATCGTGTTATGCACAGCTTCTAACACAATAAGCAGAGACGATGGTACGCCACAGTCATCCATCCTGACACACTTCTCTAGCCTTCACATTCATACAACGTGTTCCCGCTTCTAACACAATAGGCAGAGGCGATGGTACGCCACACTCTTCCATCCTGACACGCTTCTCTAGCCTTCACATTCATACAGCATTGCTAACACAATAGGCAGAGACGATGGTACGCCACACTCTTCCATCCTGACACGCTTCTCTAGCCTTCACATTCATACAGCATTGTGCACTGTCGCTTCTAACACAATAGGCTGAGACGATGGTACGCCACACTCTTCCATCCTGACACGCTTCTTATTCCCCTTGATTTTGCGTTTCGTTGTCTAAGGAGACAATAGCCAAATCCGTAATTCGTGCTGTGATTCTGCTACCAACTGACCGTAGTCGCTAGCCGTGTAGAACTGGGCAGTGGACCCATCCTGCCACATGTTATTATTCGGGTTATTCGAATTGCTGCTCGGGTTATTGTTGGAGAAGTGCCTCTGCTCCTGGTGATGGTAGTGGAACTGCTGCCCGCTTGATCGCCTCGCCCACTCCTGGGTCTCGGGGGCGAACTGGGTCTGGCTCAAGCCATGAGCGGACTGGCCCATACCATGAGGGGGCTGCCCCATACCATGAGAGGACTGCCCCACACCATGAGAGGAACCGCCCACACCATGAGAGGAACCGCCCATACCATGAGGGGATCCGCCCATACCATGAGAGGAACCGCCCATGCCATGAGAGGATCCGCCCATACCATGAGGGGATCCGCCCATATTATGCGCAGATTGGGTCAGGCTGTGCGCTTGTTGTGGCTGCTCGCTGTGCGGGTGGTGGTGATGGTCGGGCGGTCGCCGCGGGGGTAGGGACGCGGGTAGGGGCGGCGGGCGGCCCGCTAGAACTGTGGGTCGCGCCGTGAGTTAGACTCGTGTGGCGTGCAAGCGTCGTTCATGCGATAACACCCTTGAAATGTTGTGTTTTGTGTGTGTTGTGGGAGGTTACTGTGTTTAAATAACGATAATATGTGTTTCAATTAAGATAAATGCATGTACATATTGCTTACTCGATGTTTCAATCGTAATAAAATGATAATTTTGTACTGTTTTTGTTTTATGTGTGAAAAATTAGACTGTTTCAATGGTAATAAAAATAAATAAATATTGTTTAAATGTATACATAAATGTTATACATAAAATAATATATAATAGAGTATTATTAAGACAGTTAACACGGGATTCATTTGTGTTTCAATCGAAATAAATTAAAACTCTTATAAATACATTAGAATAGATAGATTTACGTGTTTCAATGGTAATAAAACAATTATTAACTAATCATCACGCCGTCTCCCCGAAAGGGTAGGCAGAAAGAATGGACTGTCACATTTTAACCGATGCGGTACTCCATCCTTCTCTTTTCGCCCCGCTGGAGACGCGGTGTGATGGGTTGCGAACCTCATCGCCACCAATAGGCATCTCATGTTTCAATGGTAATAAAATAATTATTATATTCAATTATTAAACCGTTCATTTATGTTTCAACAGCAATAATATATTTTTAACGTGTTTCAATTTAAATAAATACATTTAAATGACAATAAACATGTATATTATGCAAGAATGTTAATAAGATATTTACGTTTTGCATGGTTGTAACGTTTTGCGTCTGTTTCATTCGTAATAAATGTGTGATTTCTTGTTTCAATAAAAATAAATAATTTGTGCTGTTGAATACCGTTTATTTATGTTTCAATAATAATAATAAAGACAAAATATATATATTTTTAGGTGCAATCATATAAGCAAAACTTTAACTTGTAATTTCAATTGTTTAAAACATGTTTAATTAAAAATAATACAAGCTTTCACATGTTTCTATGGTAATAAAAAATATTATTAAGTTTATATACCAATAAATCGTTATACATATAAAATTTTCTGTTTAAATCAATTTAATCATTTTTATTATTAAATAATTACCGGTGTTTCAATTATAATAATAATACATATATCGTGTTTATATATACATACATGTGTCGTGTGTCATTATGACTGTGAACATGTGATTAAATTTTGATGAAACGTGATTCATTTGTGTTTCAATCGAAATAAATATCAATTTAATGAGTTAGTGAATAAAATAATGAATTAAAACATGTTTAAATCCATGTATAATTATGTCAAATGTAATTATATACTGTTTTCAAGCGATTCCATATATATTAACTAAGTTAAATTGGTGTTTCAATTTAAATAAATTAAAACGTAATCGTTTCATTGTCAAATTTTATTGACAAAACATGTTTAAATCCTTTTATAAATGTGATTAAATATGGATAAAATATGTTTCATTTGTGTTTCAATTGAAATAAGTAAATACAAATTGATATTCCTTGTTCAAAAGAAAAAATATATAAATAAAATATGTGTAATTCTGTAATATGGATGTGTCAAATGTAACTGAGACTGCTCACACGTGTTTAAATGTTGATAAAATAAGTTTTTTGTTTGTTTCAACTAAAATAAATATTAGTTTTAGTAGATATTTAACCATTAATGAGCGTTTCAACGGTAATAAATATTTAAATGCGGTTATTGGATACAAATTATCGTGTTTCAATGAGGATAAACACACCAAGTGTTGATTAACCGGTGTTAAATCCAGTCGAGTTATGTTTAGAGGGTGCAAATGCAGTTTAGTTTTGATTGTTACGTTCTAAATTTGTTATTGTAATGTAATGGCGTGTGAGACATAGTAGTTCTGATGCGATATAGACAAAACAAATTAAAATTGATTATTTTATGAATATACAAAAAATGGTAAAAACGCTAACAGCAAGATTCAAACACTTTAAAAGACTGTGATTGTAATTTTATGTTAAGAGCTAAGCTATAAAAAATAAGGGTTTCGAATCCTGCTGGTTTTAAAATCTTTAGTGACAAATATATTGAATGGTGCACTTAAAGTTGGCATCGCAAAGAAACTAAAATGGCAGTACATAATTGTGTTCTTGTGCCAATCCTTATGTATGAAATGAAGCATAAAACCGGTAATAGAAGGATGATAGTAGAATAAATTCAGTAGAAATGAGATCTCTTAGACGAATGCGTGTTAAATCTGTAACTAACTAAACATCAAGCCGTCTCCGCGAAGGGGTAGTCAGAAAGAATGGACTGACACAATTTTCTTTCACGACATATTTCTCAATTCGCTTCCTCAACATTCATACATCGTGTCATGCACGACTCCCCACGTGGCCGACATTCAATATTTGATTTAGATGCCTATTGGTGGCGATAAGGTTCGCAACCCATCACACCGCGTCACCCGCGGGGCGAAAAGAGAAGGATGGAGTGCCGCATCAGTAAAAGTGTGACAGTCCATTCTTTCTGCCTACCCTTTCAGGGAGACGGCGTGATGGTTAGTTAGTTAGTTTTGATTGTGCCACGTTCTCCTCGGTCTTCCTGTATTTCTATTTTTTACCATGCATTCATTCCATGTGTCCAAACCATCTTAATGATCCTTTCATTATTTTGTTCATGACACCATCATTCGCACCGCATTCACTTCTTATATTTTCATTCGACACTATCATACACAGAGTATCCGCACATTCGTCTAAGAGATCTCATTTCTTCTGCATTTATTATCTTTCATCCTTCTTATGCCAGTTCCACGCTTCGCTTCCATACATAAGGGTCGGTAGAATAACACCATTGTGCACTGCCATTCTAGCTTTTTAAATTGAATATGTATATGATTTTAGTTAAATCATTAAGACGGTTTGGACACGTGGAAAGAAATGATATCCAAACCATCTTAACGAAGATTTCATTATTTTATTCATGACACCATCATTCGCACCGCATTCACTTCTTATATTTTCATTCGACACTCTATCATATACAGATTTATCACACGTTCATCTAAGATTGTAAGAGCTTTGTATGCCACACCAAAGGTCCCGGGTTGGTGTTACCCCGGTGTGATTGTCACACTGTCTTTAGTCTGGTGTAGAATTTAAATGACAATAAAATTGTCTTCCTTCTTCTGCCAGTTTCATGTTTCGCTTCCATACGTAAGGGTCGGTACAAGAACATCATTGTGAACTGTCATTTTTGCTTTTATTAATGAATTTTTGTTTTTAGGGGTCTATTTATTTTGGTATCCATAAAAATAATCAGTTTTATATATTTTAAGACAAAGTAATATCAGACATAGTACATACAGACGGTACATATATATAATTTCCCATACGTAACAGACAAGATATTCTATATTTAAAAATAGACAGGTTTTAAAATTAACAACAGCACCAAACAGAGGATTTTGTCACTAATGAGGCAAACTGAAAGAATACCAATGTTCTCAGAGTCATATACAACGGATTAGTTCGGAGCAGACTCAAAAGTTCTTGTTCTTCGAACTGTAAGGGTTTTCAGAGATACCCGGGTCCTAAGAACTCTATATAACTCCTTAGTCAGAAGCAGGCTCGAGGGAGGTGCCGTGATATGGAGTGCTCATGAGGCTCAGTATTCTCTCATGTTGGAGAGGGTTCAAAAGAAATTCTTGAGAGCCCTCTACGTGAGAGGGTACGGTGTATATCCTTGGCTCTATCCAACGGCATTTCTCTTGGGTATGCTGGGGTATAACTCCCTCCAACTGAGGAGGGAAGGATTAATGTCAACGCATTTTTTCAAACTGATTCGGGGCTCTATTGAGAACCCCTATGTTCTGAAGCAAATATGTCTCTTTGTAACACCGTTTTGTGTCCAAATGAGTCGCCTAAATGTTTTTCTAAATGTCTCATTTGTGTATATGTATAAATATGTTCTGGGTTCTGTGATATGGAGTCCTCACGAGGAGAGATATTCCGTTATGCTGGAGAGGGATATCTATAAGCAGTATGATAGCTATCCGTGGCTCTATCCCAAGGCATTTCGAAGTTCATTCTTAGGACTTAGGTCCAAAAATCTATCCAGAACAACAACAACAAAAAACCATCACGCCGGTTCTCCGCAGGAGTAGGCAGAGAGAATGGACCGACACACTACCCTATCCTGACACACCTCTCTAGCTTCAACAGTGTGAAAATTAGAAAGGTCTCATCGCATTGACCGACCGCAACGTGGCTCAACGGGTCAGCATCAGCAGATTATTGCAAGAAAAATAACAAATAAGCCCATTTCTTTATGACTTAGTGACTGGTGATGAGAAATAGTTTTTTTTTCAAACAAAACGATAAAAAAACAATGGCTAAAATTCGGACAAAAGGCCGTTTTAACCCCTAAACGGTCATTGCATTTTAAAAAAGGGTTATTATGTGTATGGTGGGATTTGAAAGGGATCATTACCTTCGAACTATTACCACAAGGTCGGACAGTGTCAGCAGAGTTATACTGTCAAGAGTCGGATAGCTCTAATGGAGCACTTCGCCAAAAGAGGCCAGCTTTGGTGAATAGATGCACCATTACTCTTCAGCACGATAACGCGCGACTTCATGTTGCGAAATTGACGTGTAAAAAATCCTGGGTGGGTCACCCTGTTGCATCCTCCATACTCGCCGAATCTCGCACCATCTGATTCTTATTTATTTCGTTCTATGGAACATTTTTTAAGAGATCAAAATTTCAATTCGTTAGAAGTGGTGAATACAGCCCTATCCGAATATTTTCAGTCAAAATCCGCTGAATTTTACAAGAAGGGCATGGATGATTTGAAAAACAGGTGGCAGAAGGTTATAGATAATATGGGTAATCATTTTATATAAGAAAAGTTAAATAAAGAATAAAAATATATATTTTGAATTTCATTTAAAAAAAACGACATTACTTATGGGTACCCCTAATATTAATGGGTAAAGTGGAGGAACGTCGGGGAGTTGGTAGAAGGCAGCTGTCCTGGCTGCGGAACATCAATTAGTTACCTCGAGGGGAGAAAACAATACGTCTCATACGGAATTTTTCAATTGGAACCTTTTCTTGTAAATTCAGGGGTACCACAAGGTTCAAACCTAGGGCCACTCCTCTTCACCATCTTCATTAATGATATTGCGAAGGTGATAAACATCTCGCGGTTTCTTTTATTTGCCGATGATCTGAAATTGCTCAGCAGGCTCAGGAGGTACGGAGGAGGATGTAGCCAGCAGACTTGACAAGGCAAGGGGAGCTTTCGCTATGCTTCGCCCTGTATGGCGCTCCGGTATCATTTCGAGAAAGCTCAAGCTCCAAGTATTCAGCAGTAACGTTAAAAGCGTACTACTGTACGGATGTGAGACTTGGAAATCTACCGCAGACGTTATTGGTAAACGCCAGGTGTTTATAAATAGGTGCCTTCGCTCAATATTCAAAATCTATTGGCCCCAAACAGTGTCAAATGCCGTTCTCTGGACCATAGCAGGCGAAAAGCCAATTAGAGAACAAGTCGCTAGGCGCAAGTGGCAGTGGATCGGTCACACTCTGAGACGGAACTCAGCCTGCATCGCTCAGGGCGCACTAGACTGGTCCCCTATGGGGGGAAAGAGAAAGCGAGGCAGACCTAGAGCCACCTGGAGAAGAACCCTGCAGGACGAGGTTAAGGCAGCAGGCCTCACTTGGGATGATGTTAAGCATCAGGCATGCGATAGAGTCGGGTGGAGAAGATTCCTTGAGGCCCTATGCACCACGGAGGTGTGACAAGACAAAAAGAAGAAGAAGAAGATCTGAAATTATTCCTGGAAATTAAGAGTCCTAATGACTGTCTTCACCTCCAGTCACTCTATCCCACGGCATTTCTTTTAGGAATGCTCGGAACCAATTCTTTACAGCTTCGAAGAGATGGGAATCTCATAACCCATTTCTTTAAATTAATCAGGGGATATTTCACAGGCCGTGCTAGAGGGTGTTGGTCTTTTTGTCCCTGATAGATTTCTCCAATAGCACAGATTGTTTTACCAACCAGCCAACAGAACCAATCTGCCTCTGGTGACACCGGTGGGAAGAGCAATTAGTCTGCTGAACGCAGTCTCCTTGGAGATCGACGTATTTTATATTAGTGAAAGAACGTTCAGGAGACAAATACTCTTGACTTTAGAAAGTATCTTGTCTTCCTAATGTCGAACCATCTCTAATGCGTTCCTGGTACTTTGTTGTATTTTTATAATATTTGACCTGTACTCAATAGATGCCTTAAACATTTTCCTGTTTGTAATGTCTTTTGAGTTAATAAACTGATTTGATTTGATTTGATTTGACAGGAATTCCAAGAGTTCAGAACCTGTTCCAAGTGGCGCAGGACAGAGATGCCTTTGCTGCAGTGATGCACCGAAAGAAAAAGGAGATATGAACGAACAACAAACGTATTCTTTCGAGTTTATTATGAAATATAAAAAAATTCCTCTGTTTAACTGCGTTGCTAGTTTTAAAATCTCGTCGGTTCGTTCTTCGCTGTGGATCTCGGAGATGGCTACTGACCTGGCTGTGACTGCGAGGCGATGAAGTCCGCGTTGATGTCCCTGGAGCCGCCGTGTCTCGAACGGCCCCAGGATCCGGTCGGACCGGAGCTGGTCAGCACGGACGAGTCGGACGCACGATTCCCGTTCCCTATGCTTCCCATGTTGGGTTCCGTCTGTCTCCTATAAACGAAAGACACAGTTAATCCATCTTGATAAAGGATCTTGGTATTGTTTATGAAAGTAGGCTGACTTTCCATGCTCACATCGAGAGAATATGTGGAGTTGCACTGAAAATGTTGGGATTTATCCTCCGAACTGGTAGACTTTGCAGGAATCCCTATGTTTTGCGAATTTTGTATAACTCATTGGTCCGGAGCTGGCTCGAGTGTTGTTCGGTGATATGGAGTCCCCGCGAGGCGAGATACTCGCTCATGTTAGAGAGGGTTTGGTAGCTATCCGTGGCTTTATTCCGCTGCATTCCTCTTGGGCATGCTGGGGAAGAATACAGATAAGGAGGGATGGGTGCACATTCACCCATTTCTTCAGACTTCAGGGGATTCTTAGAGAGCTCCGTTATCTTGGAGGCTATCCATCTTTATGTTCCGGATGGTTATCTTCGACAGCGTCAGCACAGACTGTTTATCTCCCAGCATGCAGAACACAATACTTGGAACATTCTACAATATAAATTATAATTTAAAAGAGACGGACTCTTACCTTAATAAAACATCGGCATTATCTACTGGAGATGACGGTGATAACCTCGGGGGGATGGAAGGTCCTTGCGATTCTAAAATGTAATAATACAAAATATTAGACACAATAGACTGCCACACACACCCCATCCAGTGATTCAAATTTAGCCTTCACATCCCTACAGCGTGTCGTGCACTGTTCCCGCGTCTAACACAATAGGCAGAGACACTGGATAACACAATCTTCCATCTTGACACGCTTCTCTAGCCTTCACATTCATACAGCGCGTCATGCACTGTCGCTCTTAACACAATAGGCAGAGACGGTGGACCGCCACACTCTTCCATCCTGACACGCTTCTCTAGTCTTCACATTCATACAGCGCGTTGTGCACTGTCGCTTCTAACACAATAGGCAGAGACGATGGATGACACACTCTTCCATCCTAACACGCTTCTCTAACCTTCACATTCATACAGCGTGTCATGCACTGTTCCCGCGTCTAAGACAATAGGCAAACGGTGGACCGCCACACTTTTCCATCCTGACACGCTCCTATAATCTTCACATCCATACAATTCATCATGCACTGTCGCTTCTAACACAATAGGCAGAGACGGTGGACCGCCACACTCTTCCATCCTGACACGCTTCTCTAGCCTTGGCATTCATACAGTGTGTTGTGCACTGTCGCTTCTAACACAATAGGCAGAGATGGTGGATGACACACTCTTCCATCCTGACACGCTTCTCTAGCCTTCACATCCATACAGCACATCGTGCACTATCGCTTCTAACACAATAGGCAGAGACGGTGGATGACACACTCTTCCATCCTGACACGCTTCTCTAGCCTTCACATCTATACAGCGTATCGTGCACTTTCGCTTCTAACACACTAGGCAGAGATGGTGGATGACACACTCTTCCATCCTGACACTCTTCCATCCTGACACGGTTCTCTAGCCTTCACATTCATACAGCGTGTCGTGCACGGCTTCTAACACAATAGGCAGAGACGGTGGATGACACACTCTTCCATCATGACACGCTTCTCTAGCTTTCACATTCATACAGCACGTCGTGCACTGTTCCCGCTTCTAACACAATAGGCAGAAACAATGGATGACACGCTCTTCCATCCTGACACGCTTCTCTAGCCTTCACATCCATACAGCACATCGTGCACTATCGCTTCTAACACAATAGGCAGAGATGGTGGATGACACACTTTTCCATCCTGACACGCTTCTCTAGCCTTCACATCCATACAGCACATCGTGCACTATCGCTTCTAACACAATAGGCAGAGATGGTGGATGACACACTCTTCCATCCTGACACGCTTCTCTAGCCTTTACATTCATACATCGATCGTGCACTTTCGCTTCTAACACAATAGGCAGAGACGGTGGATGACACACTCTTCCATCCTGACACGCTTCTCTAGCCTTCACATCCATACAGCGCGTCGTGCACTGTTGCTTCTAACACAATAGGCAGAGACAATGGATAACACACTCTTCCATCCTGACACGCTTCTCTAGCCTTCACATTCATACAGTGTGTCGTGCACTGTCGCTTCTAACACAATAGGCAGAGACAATGGATAACACACTCTTCCATCATGACACGCTTCTCTAGCCTTCGCATTCATACAGCGTGTCGTGCACTGTCGCTCTTAACACAATAGGCAGAGACGGTGGATGACACGCTCTTCCATCCTGACACACTTCTCTAGCCTTCACAATCATACAGCGTGTCGTGCACTGTCGCTTCTAACACAATAGGCAGAGACGGTGTATGACACGCTCTTCCATCATGACACGCTTCTCTAGCCTTCGCATTCATACAGCGTGTCGTGCACTGTCGCTCTTAACACAATAGGCAGAGACGGTGGACCGTCACACTCTTCCATCCTGACACGCTTCTCTAGCCTTCACATTCATACAGCGTGTCATGCACTGTCGCTTCTAACACAATAGGCAGAGACGGTAGATGACACGCTCTTCCATCCTGACATGCTTCTCTAGCTTTCACATTCATACAGCACGTCGTGCACTGTTCCCACTTCTAACACAATAGGCAGAGACGGTGTATGACACGCTCTTCCATCATGACACGCTTCTCTAGCCTTCGCATTCATACAGAGTGTCGTGCACTGTCGCTCTTAACACAATAGGCAGAGACGGTGGACCGTCACACTCTTCCATCCTGACACGCTTCTCTAGCCTTTACATTCATACAGCGCGTCATGCACTGTCGCTCTTAACACAATAGGCAGAGACGGTGGACCGCCACTCTTCAATCCTGACACGCTTCTCTAGCCTTCACATTCATACAGCATCGATCGTGCACTTTCGCTTCTAACACAATAGGCAGAGACGGTGGATGACACACTCTTCCATCCTGACACGCTTCTCTAGCCTTCACATCCATACAGCGCGTCGTGCACTGTTGCTTCTAACACAATAGGCAGAGACAATGGATAACACACTCTTCCATCCTGACACGCTTCTCTAGCCTTCACATTCATACAGTGTGTCGTGCACTGTCGCTTCTAACACAATAGGCAGAGACAATGGATAACACACTCTTCCATCATGACACGCTTCTCTAGCCTTCGCATTCATACAGCGTGTCGTGCACTGTCGCTCTTAACACAATAGGCAGAGACGGTGGATGACACGCTCTTCCATCCTGACACACTTCTCTAGCCTTCACAATCATACAGCGTGTCGTGCACTGTCGCTTCTAACACAATAGGCAGAGACGGTGTATGACACGCTCTTCCATCATGACACGCTTCTCTAGCCTTCGCATTCATACAGCGTGTCGTGCACTGTCGCTCTTAACACAATAGGCAGAGACGGTGGACCGTCACACTCTTCCATCCTGACACGCTTCTCTAGCCTTCACATTCATACAGCGTGTCATGCACTGTCGCTTCTAACACAATAGGCAGAGACGGTAGATGACACGCTCTTCCATCCTGACATGCTTCTCTAGCTTTCACATTCATACAGCACGTCGTGCACTGTTCCCACTTCTAACACAATAGGCAGAGACGGTGTATGACACGCTCTTCCATCATGACACGCTTCTCTAGCCTTCGCATTCATACAGCGCGTCATGCACTGTCGCTTCTAACACAATAGTCAGAGACGGTGGATGACACACTCTTCCATCCTGACACGCTTCTCTAGCCTTCACATTCATACAGCGTGTCGTGCACTGTCGCTTCTAACACAATAGGCAGAGACGATGGATGACACGCTCTTCCATCCTGACACGCTTCTCTAGCCTTCACATTCATACAGCGCGTCGTGCACTGTTGCTTCTAACACAATAGGCAGAGACGGTGGATGACACACTCTTCCATCCTGACACGCTTCTCTAGCCTTCATATCCAAACAGCGTGTCATGCACTCTTGAAATTTGTATATACCTGCTTTGGGAGGTGTATCGGGGATGGTGGAAGATCTAGGAGGAGCCGGCGGCGTGCCTGGTGGATCTGATGATGTGTTGGACTGCAACAACATTAAAACAAACCAATTAGGAATACTTAGTAACAATGTTTTTAAATAACAACTTCAAGTATATCTTTATTTATAACAGGGACTTGTTGTAGACCTATGTGGTCTGTTCTTCGGAGTGTTGCTCCTCCTGTGAGGTAGACTCCCAGCTGTCCTTCCATCTTTTAGGAGGTCTTCCACGAGGGCGAGTCCCATGACGCTGATTATGCAATGCAATATAGGGGAGTCTGGCGTGGATCGAGCGTTCGCAGTAGCCGGTCCATCAGCTTGGAACAATCTCCCATCACACCTCAGATACATAAATGATCCGACAGACTTCAGATCTAAGCTGAAAACCCATCTTTTTAATATTTCATACCCAATTTAACTAACTAACCATCACGCCGTCTCCCCGGAGGGGTAGGCAGAAAGAATGGACTGCCACACTTTTCTTTCCTGACATATTTCTCAATTCGCTTCCTCAACATTCATACATCGTGTCATGCACGCGCGTCGATTTCTCTGACTCCTCACATGGCCGACATTCAATATTTGATTTATTTGATCGTGCCACGTTTTCCTCGGTCTTCCTCTATTTCTGTTTCCATTTACATCATTAACATATAATTTTTTTACCATTCTTTCTTCATTCATTCTTTCAATATGTCCAAACCATCTTAATGATCCTTTCATTATTTTGTTCATGACACCATCATTCGCACCGCATTCACTTCTTATATTTTCATTCGGCACTCTATCATACACAGAGTATCCACGCATTCTTCTAAGAGATCTCATTTCTACTGCATTTATTCTACTTTCATCCTTCTTTTGCCAGTTCCATGCTTCGCTTCCATACATAAGGGTCGGTAGAAGAACACCATTGTGCACTGCCATTCTAGCTTTTTTGGATAGGTTTTTGTTTGCGATGACAACTTTAAGTGCACCATTCACTCTGTTACCTGCCCCAACCCTTCTTTCAATATCCCTCTCCACTGTAAACATACTACCCAAATACACAAACTCATCTACTTGCTCCAGATTTTCACCATTCACGCTAATGTTGCAGACTGTCATGGTTTCTTCCTTTTCAAAAATCATTACCTTGGACTTGTTCACATTCATCATCAGATCATTTCGCATGCATACCTCATACACACTATTCACCAGGACTTGTATTACCCAATTTAAACTTGCATATTTTGTTCTATTATAATATCAATCAGATGCAGCCTTCACATTTAGATTTAAAACACGTCTTAATGCGCCCTTGAGGTGATTACATCACAAAAAAGGCGCTTTAAAAGTTAGCATATTATTATTATTATGATCGTACCTTTTTCGCTGTCTGCTCCATCTTATAATATCCTCAACCTCACATATCTCTCTTATTCTGGTGTTCCTCACGCGATCTCTCAGTGTCTTGCCTGCTATCATCCGATATATACGAATGTCTAGATAGCGAATGAAAAAAGGGGTATATTTTTTCCGATAGCATCCGAGTATTACCTGTCTTGAAGCCCGGTGCTGCTGCAAGATCTCCGCCTGCGTCCTCTGTCTCGGACGGGGCTCGGGAGAAGACTCGCGGGAAGACGAAGAAGAGCCGTTCCTTAAAAAAAATAAAAAACACAGATTATAACGAGTGGAGAGGGTTATTGAAAGAAGGATCGAGGCAGGCAACAGAGTGAATGGTGCATTTAAAGTTGTCATCGTAAACAAGCTAAGATGGCAGTGCACAATGGTATTATTTTACCGACTCTTGTGTATGGAAGTGAAGCATAGAAATGACAAAAGGATGAAAGTAAAATAAATGCAGTAGAAATGAGATCTCTTAGACAAATGGGTGGATACTCTGTATGATAGTGTGTCCTGATATGTCCAAGGTAATGATTTTT
Source organism: Lepidostoma basale (assembly GCA_022606425.2). Lineage (NCBI taxonomy): Eukaryota > Metazoa > Arthropoda > Insecta > Trichoptera > Lepidostomatidae > Lepidostoma > Lepidostoma basale. Next base: position 197,482 of record JAHDVF020000921.1, on the reverse strand, counting down.
GAAAGAGAAGAAATCACGACAGTCTGCAACATTAGCGTGAATGGTGAAAATTTGGAGCAAGTAGATGAGTTTGTGTATTTAGGAAGTATGTTTACAGTGGAGAGGGATATTGAAAGAAGGGTTGGGGCAGGCGACAGAGTGAATGGTGCACTTAAAGTTGTCATCGCAAACAAGCTAAGATGGCAGTGCACAATGGTAATCTTTTACCGACCCTTGTGTATGGAAGTGAAGCATAGAAATGACAAAAGAATGAAAGTAAAATGAGATCCCTTAGACAAATGTGTGGATACTCTGTATGATAGTGTGTCCTGATATGTCCAAGGTAATGATTTTTGAAAGAGAAGAAATCATGACAGTCTGCAACATTAGCGTGAATGGTGAAAATTTGGAGCAAGTAGATGAGTTTGTGTATTTGGGTAGTATGTTTACAGTGGAGAGGGATATTGAAAGAAGGGTTGGGGCAGGCGACAGAGTGAATGGTGCACTTAAAGTTGTCTGCCTGTACAAAAAAGCTAGAATGGCAGTGCACAATGGTGTTCTTGTACCGACCCTTGTGTATGGAAGCGAAGCATGGAACTGGCAAAAGAAGGATGAAATTAGAATAATAAATGCAGTAGAAATGAGATCTCTTAGACGAATGTGTGGATACTCTGTGTATGATAGAGTGTCGAATGAAAATATAAGAAGTGAATGCGGTGCGAATGATGGTGTTATGAACAAAATAATGAAAGGATCATTAAGATGGTTTTTAAAAGCAAGAATGTATGACAGATTGTGACATAAGTGCCAACGGTGAGAAATTAGAGCAAGTTACCCAATTTGTTTATCTGGGAAGCATGTTTACAAGAGATGGAAGAATAGAGAAAGATATCGAAAGAAGGGTTGGAACTGGAAACAAAATAAATGGTGCACTCAAAATCATTACCGCAAATAGAAATATATCCACTGAAGCAAAGATGGCAGGGCACAATGGAGTTCTAGTGCTGACTCTTATAAAATGGAAATGAGGCTCAGATTTGGCAGAAGAGGTAGGAAAAACGCCGTAGGTCACTAAGAAGAATGTGGGGAAAATCAATGTATGATAGAATATCTAATGATGAAGTAAGAAAGGAATGTAAGGCGGATAAATCGGATTTCGATAACCAAAGGGCTAATGACGCAAATAAAAATTTCTCTCACTGATGGTGCATCTTCTGACGCAGCTTCCCCTTGTCTCCGTAGCGCCGCAGCTGCTGCGCGGGCGGCAGCCCCGCGTGGAAGTCCAGCTTGGCCACCCAGTCGGTTAGCGCTTCCGCGCTGTGACACGCGAACAGGAACTCGGCCCCGTCCGCGCAGCGAAGCCTGAAGACGTGCTTGCGCTTGGTGTAGTCGGAAGCTCGTGTGCACACCGCCTGGAAAAACATAGATAAATTAATAATAAATAAAAATATTAACATCACGCCGGCTCTCCGAAAGGGTAGGCAGAAGAAATGGGTTACCACTTCATTATTTCCTGACATAAATATCTCTTTTATAATTGACATGAATATTTGTGAAAATTTGGAGCAAGTAGATGAGTTTGTGTATTTGGGTAGTATGTTTACAGTGGAGAGGGATATTGAAAGAAGGGTTGGGGCAGGCAACAGAGTGAATGGTGCACTTAAAGTTGTCAACGCAAACAGAAACCTATCCAAAAATGCCATGATTGCGGTGCACACTTGTCCATGCCTTATACACACTAGTCACCAGGACTTGTAGTTCATGCTCGTTGTCTGCAAGTAAGACAGCGTAATCCGCATACAAGAGACAGCTTACTGACACTCCGCTCATTTTGGCACCTGCATCCAACCCTCTTTCATACACTTGTCCAAATATATGTAGGATACTTTGAACTAACTTGTATGAAGAGAGAAATGTATCTAAGTAAGTGGTTTGTTTGTGTTTATACCTTGAGGATGGATACGGGTGGTGCTGCGGCTTTGGCCTGAGAGAAGTCCATCTCATCCCTGAAGAAGCAGAGCAGCTGGCCACAGAGAACGGTGTGGTAGCCGCGCCAGGACCTCACTGCTGCTCGCTGACCACCGCTGCCGGCCTCGTGCTTGCGTTCCAGATATCCTGAAGATAGACAATATTATATTAAACATGATGTACATCCACACTTCTCTAGTCTTCACATTCATACAGCGTGTCGTGCACTGTCGCTTCTAACACAATAGGCAGAGACAATGGATGACACACTCTTCCATCCTGACACGCTTCTCTTGCCTTCACATCCGTACAGCGTGTCGTGCACTGTTCCTCTTCTAACACAATAGGCAGAGACGGTGGACCGCCACACTCTTCCATCCTGACACGCTTCTCTAGCCTTCACATTCATACAGCGTGTCGTGCACTGTTCCCGCTTCTAACACAATAGGCAGAGACGGTAGATGACACACTCTTCCATCCTGACACGCTTCTCTAGCCTTCACATTCATACAGCGTGTCGTGCACTGTTCCCGCTTCTAACACGTACCTTCGATCTCGACTGGTGGCAGTTCTGCTGGGTCTCCCCTCTTCCTGAAGCTCTGGGAACGTCTCCTGGTCGTGAAGGATGGAGTACGTTTAGGGGTTTTACCCACAATGTCCTAAATAACATAATTAAATATTATAACACAATTATTTTTAATATTAATGTTGAAGGCATCTATTGAGAACAGGTAAAATATAATATATAATACCAGGAACACGTGAGAGATGGTTCCACTGTAGGAAGACAAGATACTCTCTAGTATCTAGTCAAGACTATTTGTCTTCTGAACGTACTTTCACTAATATGAAAGACGTTGATCTTCGAGGATTTCGAACGTCTGGTTCCAACCCTTATGAACGGAAGTGAAGCTTGGGATGTAAATGAGAGAATAGGAATGTAGAGATAAGATCCCATAAACGTCCCATTTGGAACCAATGAATCCATTTTGGAATCAATTAATCCACTTTGGAACTATTGGATCCACTTTGGAACCAATGTATCTACTTTGGAACCAGTGGATCCACTTTGAAACCAATGAAAATACATTGAAATTAGTAGATCCACTTTGAAATAAATTAATCCACTTTGGAACCAAAGGATTCACTTTGGAATCAATAGATTCACTTTGGAATCAATGAATCCCCTTTGGAATCAATTAATCCACTTTAGAACTATTGGATCCACTTTAGACCCAATGTATTCACATTGGAACCAGTGGATCCACATTGAAACCAATGAAAATACATTGAAATCAGTGGTTTCACTTTGAAATAAATGGATCCACTTTGGAACCAATAGATTCACTTTGGAACCGATGGTTCTACTTTGAAACCAAAGGATCCATATTGGAATCAATGGGTCCACTTTGGAAGCAATTGATCTTCCGGTTCCCAAGGTTCAACTTTAGAACCAGTGGATCCACTTTGGAGCCAATATATATTTACTTTGGAACCAATGGTTCTACTTTGGAACCAAAGTATCCATATTGGAATCAATGGGTCCACTTTGGAACCAATTGTTCCTCTGGTTTCAAAGGATCAACTTTGGAACCAGTGGATCCACTTTGGAGCCAATGGATCCACTTTGGAACCAATGAATCAACATTGTAATCAATGGATCCATTTTGAAACTAATATATCCACTTTGGAACCAATAGATTCATTTTGGAACCAATGGATCCAGTTTAAAACTAATTGACCCACTTTGTAACTAGTGGATCTACTTTGGAACCATGAACCAGACGGTTCATACAACATCTAGGGTCTACTCTGTAAATAATAAAGCATAAACTCAACAAATCAGAAGTTACCTGTTTGGGTACCTTATTTTGATTTAAAAATTATATATGTATATAGGGTTGTGGGTTCGTTTTCCCTTATGGGGAAGTTGATATTTTAATTCATTTTATACCAACACCAGATATATGTACTACAGGCAAACGCCATGCATTTATGTAAGTAATTACAACTAAAATAGCATGAAAAAACAATAATATGTAAAAAGCATGAAAAATTAGCATTAAAAAATGTATAATTCGAACAGCACGATTTTCTTCTATAGCAAGAATCTTCAGCATTGATAAAATGGCATATTTTTTTTTTAATTCTAAAAGTATGAAAAATTAGCATGAAAAAAATATTTTAATAATATGATTTCCTTTTAGTTTAAAACTTTTGAATTGATAAAAGTACAACAAAAATAGTTTAAATTTAATTTTTAAAAAGTATGAAAAATAGCATGAATTTTTTTCTATGGTAAAAGTATTTTAAAATAGCATGAAAAAAATCATATATATAAAGGTATAACCAAAAAGTAAGAAAAACCAGCATGAATTACTTTTCTCGTAAAAGTATGAAAAATAAATAGCATGATTATCTTTTATAGCTTGAAATTATCGCATTGAAAGTATGAAAAACTAGCATGGACAATATTAATAGCATGAAACATGAATTATTGAAGGTTTTACAATCGAAAGAGGATTTTTTTATAGTATATCTAAATAAATAAATGCAAACGTGCGTTATTGTGTATCCCTACTTTAAAAAATTGTATATAAAAACAAGCCACAACCGACGATCACAAATAATTATGGCATGCATGTCTTGAACGTAACCAAACCAGAATAAACCCAATGGAAGAAGCATCGTCAGACCGGCAAACCAAAGCCTCCAAATGTGTGGTAGAAAAGAGTGTATTGGTGTTTAAAAAAAAACAGTGTATATAGAAAAAGCAGTGGAATGGTGAAAATATTTAAAAAAAATCAATTCTTCACAATGGGACATAAACCCACGTACCTAGCGTACACTTATCTCATTTTATTAATTGATTCATTTGATCGTACTGTGTTTTTCTCGGTGTTACTCGATTTATTTTCACATTCGCACTGTAAATACAACAGCTATTTCCACATTTTCAAACCGTCTTAGCAACTAATTAAGACGCATTCATCCGTCATACATTCCTCCCTATTGCTATCATCTTTCATCTTTGTTCGCTATTTTATTTGACTTTTCCACTCAAAAGGAAAAATAACTGTTTAATTAAAAAAAACAGTGTTTAATAAAACAATAAATAAATAAAAACAGTGTTAAATTAAAAAAAAACATTGTTTAATTTAAAAAAACATTTTTTCTATTTAAAAAAAACTGTTTAATTTTAAAAAAGAGCTTTATTTAAAAAGAACGGTTTTTAATTTTAAAATACAACTGTTTAATTAAAAAAAACATTGTTTAATTTAAAAAAAACATTGTTTAATTTAAATAAACATTGTTTAATTTAAATAAACATTGTTTAATTTAAAAATAACAGTGTTTAATAAAAAAAACACAATTTATTAAAAAAACACCGTTTCATTTTAAAAAATTGTGTAATTTAAAAAACATTGTTTTAAAAAAACAGGGTTTAATTTAAGAAACAGTGTTTTAAAAAAAAACTGTGTATAATTAAAAAATATGTGTTTTATTAAAAAAAACTCACTTAAAACACTGTTTTCCACTGTAAAAGCGAAAAAAACAGTATTTTATAATAATCATTCGTTCCATGTTTTTTTTCCGTCTCTTGTAAACATGGTTCCCGGATATGCAGATTGTGATAAAGTGTTATATTATTTACAAAAAAGTGAAAAACATGCTTTAATGTGTCGTGCTGGAGTTGTAGATATCGGTGATGCTTCGGGTCCTGGTGCTTGGAAAGGCCTGATGCTTGACGGCGTTCTGGTATAAAATATCGCTAACTACGAAGAAGAAGAAAATCCTGTCCATAAAACCTTGGAGAGTGGTTTCTTTCTTACGCTCCCAATATTATAGTAGCGAGAGCGCCATGCAAATAGTTGTGCGGCTCTTCCCTTACTTTTCAAACAATATAACTAGCTAACAGCTATCTTTCTCGCTTTTGTGAATGCATAAAGTTGTAGCAAAGAGCGAGACGAATATACATCTTAATATAGAGCCACGATGTTATCCAACCTCCAAAATAAGGGGAACTTGAATGAAAGAAAACAGCTTTCTGTCTTTCTCAAGCTCCCAATATTATAGTATCGAGAGTACCATGTAAATAGTAAGTCAGTTATTCTCTTAGGTACAAGAATACTAACCCAATCTCTTGACCCATATGTAGAGATAAAATGCAGAATTGAGGCAGCAAGAGCTACGTTTAATAAAATGAAATCACTCTTCTGCAATGATAACGTAAACTTGAAACTCCGCCAGAGAATGATCAAATGCTATGTGTGGTCTGTTTTATTGTATGGGTGTGAAACTTGGACCCTGAAAGTTAACTCAATGAACAGACTGGAAGCATTTGAAATGTGGCTCCATCGCCGAATGCTCAGAGTTCCTTGGACAGACATGGTTACCAATACCGAAGTCCTGAGGCGAGCTAGAGTTGACAGGGAATTGTGATCAACTATCAAGGTTCGAAAGATCTCACTTCTGGGTCATATACTGCGTAGGGAATAGTATCACCTTCTCCAACTGATATTGGAGGGAAAAATTGAGGGACGCCGAGGGCCCGGAAGGAGACAGATGTCCTGGCTGCGAAACGTGAGGGAGTGGACCGGCATCCGAAGTGTGGAGGAGCTGTTCGGAGTGGCGCAGGACAGGGACAGGTTCGCCGAGGTGATCGCCAACGTTGGGGGGACCCGACAGGGCACTTGAAGAAGAAGGAACAAGAAGAAACGATTACAGGAAAGATACGGTTACTTTCGTCGATAGATGATAATATTATGTTGCGTTTGTGATACGCATACCGAAGTTACGTTAAAAATAGTGAGATGAGTGTTTTAGTATGGTTTTCTGAGTGTAACAACGTTAAGAGACATGCTCGTATTGATGTGTGAGTTTACCTTGATGGAACTCCAAGCATCGCCAGCTTCCGATATAGTTTCCGGCTAAAGAGAAACAATACATCATATATATATATATAAATATATAAAGATCCCAAGGAATATAAAACACCGCATCTCCATCCAGACATTTTTCTAGCCTTCACAATAAGCAGAGACAATGGATCACACACTCTTCCATCCTGACACGCTTCTCTAGCATTCACATTCATACAGCGTGTCTGAACCGCTTCTAACACAATAGGCAGAGACGATGGATGACATACTCTTCCATCCTGACACGCTTCTATAGCCTTCACTGTCATGCACTGTCGCTTCTAACACAATAGGCAGAGACGACGGCCACTCTCTTCCATCCTGACACGCATCTCTAGCCTTCACATTCATACAGCGTGTCATGCACCGCTTCTAACACAGTAGGCAGAGACAACCGCCACTCTCTTCCATCCTGACACGCTTCTCTAGCCTTCACATTCATACAGCGTGTGCACCGCTTCTAGCACAATAGGCAGAGACGATGGAAAGCCAAACCCTTCCATCTTCCATCCTGACACGATTCTCTAGCCTTCACATTCATACAGCATGTCACACATCGCATCTAACACAATAGGCAGAGACGATGAGACGATGGATGACACACTCTTCCATCCTGACACGCTTCTCTAGCCTTCACATTCATACAGCGTGTCGTGCACCGCTTCTAACACAATAGGCAGAGACGTTGGACTGCCACACTCTTCCATCCTGACACGCTTCTCTAGCCTTCACATTCATACAGCGTGTCGTGCACTGTCGCTTCTAACACAATAGGCAGAGACGGTGGACTGCCACACTCTTCCATCCTGACACGCTTCTCTAGCCTTCACATTCATATAGCGTGTCGTGCACTGTCGCTTCTAACACAATAGGCAGAGACGATGGATGACACACTCTTCCATCCTGACACGCTTCTAGCCTTCACATTCATACAGTGAGTCATGCACTGTCGCTTCTAACACAATAGGCAGAGACGGTGGACCCCCATACTCTTCCATCCTGACACGCTTCTCTAGCTTTCACATTCATACAGCGTGTCATGCACTGTTCCCGCTTCTCATATATGCGAAGATGCAATGTTTTATAATTCCATATTATGCGTAACTTACAAAATAAAACACAGAAAGCAAATACACAAAATAATATTACAAAATAATTTCAAACAAAAAGCCTACCCTTCTCCAATTAAAGTACAAAAAAAAAACATTTAAAAAGCAAAATCTACAGAATAAAATGTAATTTTTCTATATGTATGCGTTAGCCCTATCTGAGATGATCATAAAATTATCTGTGTTCACCTGATTGATCATTTTCTACAGTGATTGATGGAGATTGAAGCTCATTGACGGCGATTGATGCCAATTGACGCGAAAAAAACGAACCAAAAGACGCAATTGATGCTAAAGTATGAATATAAGGACGAAGATTGAAGCACATTGATGACGATTGACTCTTTAAAAATGCGAATTGATGAGTGCTATAGGCGCAGTATATTCTACGTTGATATAAAAACATGATACAATCGCAATTTAATTCGATTGATGTAAATTAAATAAACAATATAAGTGATATTGATGGGAAAGATTGTGGACATTATAAATTCACATAGATGGGATGAACTAAAAAAGCGATTGATGCCAATTGATATGAAAAAAGTGAAAAGGAAGACGCAATTGATGCGAAGATTTGAATAAAATCCATTGATTGACGATAATTGATACACATTGACAACGATTGATGCATAAATAAACGTATCGATGTATGCTATATACGCCATCTATTCTATGTTGATATAGAAGCTTGACAAAAACGCAATTGATTTCGATTGATGTGAAATAAATTAAAAATGTAAGTGCCGTTGATGGGAAAGATTGTGAACATTATAAATTAACATAGATGGCTGATATTAAATAGCGATTGATGGCGATTGATGCCAATTGAAAGCGATTGATAACTTATAGAGCTACAAGTGAGCACTATTCACACATCCAATGATGTTTAAATAAATATTACAATTGAAAATCCGTCAATCCCTCATCAATTGAACATGACCATTTAAAGACTGTCTCCGGAAGAATCTTAAACATGGAAAAAATACATTTTATTCTTAATACTTAGGCATTCTACGATCGATGTACTTTTATGATATCGTATCAATGAGGCGTCCCCTGTTAAGGCCGGCTGTTCAATGTAGCCTAGGTAAGCACGCTTCGAAGCGGAATGGGGGAACATTTACATCCTAGAATGAAGCAAGTGCATTTCAGAATGTTACATTTACATTCAGACTTATTAAACTTACATTCAACTACAATAAAACTGAATAAAATAACATTCAGCGTGAATAAACTACCATTCAAATTGAAGAAAATTTCAAACTGCTTGAATAAACTTACATTCCGAATGAATGAAATTACATTCAAATTTAATAAACAAACATCCACCTGGAATAAACCTACATTCAGACTGAATAAACTTATATTCAGACTGAATAAACTTATATTCAGACTGAATAAACTTATATTCAGCCATAATAAACTTTCATTCACCTAGAATAAAAGAATATTCAGCTTGAATAAACTTCCATTCGGCTAGAATAACATTCAGACTGAATAAACTTATATTCAGACTGAATAAACTTATATTCAGACTGAATAAACTTTCATTCACCTAGAATAAAAGATTATTCAGCTTGAATAAACTTCCATTCGGCTTGAATAACATTCAGACTGAATAAACTTATATTCAGACTGAATAAACTTATATTCAGCTATAATAAACTTTCATTCACCTAGAATAAAAGATTATTCAGCTTGAATAAACTTCCATTCGGCTTGAATAACATTCAGACTGAATAAACTTATATTCAGACTGAATAAACTTATATTCAGCCATAATAAACTTTCATTCTCCTGGAATAAAAAAGAACATTCAGCTTGAATAAACTTTCATTCAGCTAGAATAAAAGAACATTCAGCTTTAACAAACTTCCACAATTTTACGTTCAGACTGAATAAACTTACTTTCAGATTGAATAACCTTCCATTTAACCACAATAAAACTAAAAAATCTTACATTCTTACTGTGGAATTTAACATAAATGCTGAATATAATTGTATTCGGCTCGAATAAACTTACATTCAGACTGAATAAACTTACATTCAGACTGAATAAACTTACATTCAGACAGAATAAACATACATTCAGTCTGAATAAACTTACATTCAGACAGAATAAACATACATTCAGTCTGAATAAACTTACATTCAGACTGAATAAACTTACATTCAGCTTGATCAAACAATAATTTAACATCTTAAAACGTGTATATTCTAAACTGACATATACATTCCAGGATGAAACCTTCCCAATCCATACTGTAGCATTTAAATACTAGACTCAAAAAAAAATATACTTAAAAAAGACAAACAAAACTAATACTCCAAGCCCCTCAAAAACAAAATATATAGCTTTATTTTTTTACTACCCGCGAGGAAATATATTTCCGTCGAGAACGGAAGATTCCTCATTTCTCGTCTCCTACCTTCATGCTCTCGGCGCGCTTGACACCGGTCAGGTTCTTGAACCGGTCTCCGATGACCTGGGCAGCGGATGCGGACTTCTGCACGCTCTGTGGCGGCGACACGCTCGCCTGGCCGTGCGGCGGCTGGTGCGGCGAGGGTCCGGCGATGAGGGGAGACGGGACGCCCGTAGATCCGCCGGACACCTTCCGGTCAGGGGTGGACGGTTGGTCGACCTGGACGGGATAAAATCAATCAATCAATTGCTTCAGGAGTAAGATCATTCTGAATATAAACCTACAAATCAATACAATCGAATTACATTCCAGAAAGAAACCTACAGATTTCATGCTGAAAGAGTTACATTCCAGAAAGTAACCTACATATTTCATACTAAAAGAATAACATTCTAAGAAAGTAACCTAGATTTCAAGCTGAAAGAGTTACATTCCAGAAAGACACCTACAGATTTCATGCTGAAAGAATTACATTCCAGAGAGAAACCTACAGATTTCATGCTGAAAGAGTTACATTCCAGAAAGTAACTTACATATCTCCTACTGAAAGAGTTACATTCCAGAAAGACACCTACAGATTTCATGCTGAAAGAATTACATTATAGAAAGTAAACTAAATATTTCATACTGAAAGAGTTACATTCCAGAAAGAAACCTATAGATTTCATACTGAAATAAATACATTCTAGAAAGTAACCTACAGATTTCATACTGAAAGAGTTACATTCCAGAAAGAAACCTACATATTTCATACTGAAAGGGATACATTCCAGAAAAAAACGTACAGATTTCATACTGAAAGAATTACATTCCAGATTTTAAGAGATGAGGGAAGAATGCTGTATGAAATAATAAGCCACTGATCCTTACCTGCGTGGCGTGTCTCTCCTGCTCGAGGCGCCTCTGCTGCTCGATGCGCGCCCTCTCTGCTGCTCGCCGCGCTTCCGCACGCTCTCGTTCCTGACGCTCCTTCTCTGCTTGCCGTGCAGCCGCTTCCCGGCTGCGTAGCTCACCGAAGGCTTGCTCAACCTTGAAACAATAATATAATTGTTATAAACTTGTTATAAGGAATCGCTGCATTGCTCCTGGTCGCTGCTATAGCGGCCACTACACCAGGCGCTTGTTATAAGGGGCTGCCGGGTTATGGAGCGTATCTCTCCATTGCTCCTGGTCGCTGTGGTAGCGTACACTACACCAGGGCTTGTTATAAGGGGCTGCCGGGTTATGGAGCGTATCTCTCCATTGCTCCTGGTCGCTGTTGTAGCGGCCACTACACCAGGCGCTTGTTATAAGGGGCTGCCGGGTTATGGAGCGTATCTCTCCATTGCTCCTGGTCGCTGTGGTAGCGGCCACTACACCAGGGCTTGTTATAAGGGGCTGCCGGGTTATGGAGCATATCTCTCCATTGCTCCTGGTCGCTGTTGTAGCGGCCACTAAACCAGGCGCTTGTTGCAAGGGGCTGCCGGGTTATGGAAATATATAGAAGTCGAGTATTACCAGTGTGATTCTCTTAAGGGCATTGAATCTGTCCTGCTGGGCTTCCACCGTCTTCTGGAAGTCCTCGTGCTTCTTGATGAGCTCCTCGGCCTGTGCGATGCTCTCGCCAACCTTGCCGTCTCTGAGCTGCGGCTCTCTGAAATTGAAACCCGTAATATGTTAAATCTGATGTGTTTTACAAATGTGAAGACTAGAGGAGCGTGTCAGGATGGAAGAGTGTGGCGGTCCAGCGTCTCTGCCTATTGTGTTAGAAGCGGGAACAGTGCACAAAACGCTGTATGCATGTGAAGGTTAGAGAAGCGTGTCAGGATGTAAGAACGCGGCGGTCCACCATCTCTGCCTATTGTGTTAGAAGCGGGAACAGTGCACGACACGCTGTATGGATGAGAAGGCTAGAGAAGCGTGTCAGGATGGAAGAGTGTGGCGGTCCACCGTCTCTGCCTATTGTGTTAAAAGCCACAGTGCATGACACGCTGTATGAATGTGAAGGCTAGAGGAGCGTGTCAGATTGGAAGAGCGTGGCGGTCCACCGTCTCTGCCTATTGTGTTAGAAGCGACAGTGCATGACACGCTGTATGAATGTGAAGGCTAGAGAAGCGTGTCAGGATGGAAGAGTGTGGCGGTCCACTGTCTCTGCCTATTGTGTTAGACACGCTGTATGGATGTGAAGGCTAGAACCATTCCTCTGTACCTGTTTATGATCCAGTTATCGAGGGTTTCGGCGTCTCTCTTGAAGATGAGGGTGTCGAGGTGCTGGTCGTAGATGGTGGCACGCCTCTCCCACGTGTCATGCACCTGCTGCGACCTGGCCTGGAGCGCCGATATCTTGTCTCCTAGCTCCGAGGCAAGGAAGTGCTCCGAGTCCACGAGCTCCGCACCTATTAGAAGGAAATATGAATACCATCAAATGCGAACGCCAAGAAAATCTACACATCTAGAGAAGGAAACCAAGACACATCTGCAGAAGATGAAAGATAGGTATTAGATAGAAAAAGATCTTCGAAGAATGTATAATGGAAAAAATAGATCATTTTTAAGATAATCAAATGATTTGACTGAAATCTCTTGATGGGAGTTCATTTTAAATAATAATTAAATAAAACAATGTTTTTTAACTACTTCCACTTTTGTCTTTATTTAGACAGCGACCGGTTTCGCCAGGCTCGCTGGCATCGACAGACTGGTGACACTATTGTAAACTTAGTCCTTTATATACATACAGATCAGGGGTGGTAAACATGTAATGGTGGTAAACTTCCTTGGCCTTCCTCGACTTCTTTTTCCATTCACGCTACTTGTATATATATTTTTAACCATTCTTCCCTCATCCATTCGTTCCATATGTCCAAACCATCTTAGTGACCCTTTCTTACTTCATCAGTAGTTATTCTATAATACATTGTTTTTCACACATTCTTCTTAGTGACGTCATTTCTACGGCAATTAACCTACTTTCATCCTTCTTCTGCCAACTCCAAGCTTCACTTCCATACATAAGGGTCAGGACTAAAACTCCATTGTGCACTGCCATATTTACTTTCATTGAAAGAAGGGTTGGGGCAGGCGACAGAGTGAATGGTGCACTTAAAGTTGTCATCGCAAACAAAAGCCTATCCAAAAAAGCTAAGATGGCAGTGCACAATGGTGTTCTTCTACCGACCCTTATGTATGGAAGTAAAGCATGGAACTGGCAAAAGAAGGATGAAAGTAGAATAAATGCAGTAGAAATGAGATCTCTAAGACGAATGTGTGGTAAATCTGTGTATGATAGAGTGTCAAATGCAAGTATAAGAAGTGAATGTGGTGCGAATGAAAGTGTTATGAACAAAATAATGAAAGGGTCGTCAAGATGGTTTGGACACATGGAAAGAATGAGTGAAGACAGAATGGTAAAGAAGGTAATATGTAAACAGCATGAACAGAGCTAGAAATAGAGGAAGACCGAGGAAAACCTGGCACGATCAAATCAAATATGAAATATCGGTCACGTGAAGAGTCGGAGAAATCGACATGCGTGCATGACAAGATGTATGAATGTAGTGAAAGCGAGGGAAGTATGTCAGAACAGAACAGTGTGGCGTTTCATTCTTTCTGCCTATCCCTCCGGAGAAACGGCGTGATGGTTAGTTAGTTAGTTAGTTTTTCATCCTTCTTCTGCCAACTTCAAGCTTCACTTCCATTTGTAAAGGTTGGCAGTAGAACTCCATTGTGCACTGCCATCTTTGCTTCAGTGGATATATTTCTATTTGCGGTAATGACTTTGAGTGCACCATTTATTTTGTTTCCAGCTATCCAAGACATTCCAGCTGTTCTCTGTCCAAGGTCTCCATGGGAGTCTCCGATACAAAATTCTAGCGTCTGATCAAAAAAGAAAAGTCTCACCTGTCTTGTAGAAGTTGGTGAAGTCCTCCTGGCGGGCGTCGATCTCCGTTTTGATCTCCTTGTGCCTCGTCACAAGCTGCTCCGCACCGGCCACATCAGCTGCGAGATCCGGGGCTGTTATGCGAGCCAGTAGCTCGCTCGTCCAAGCCCTGGAACACATGTCACATTAGACACACTGTGCATCACCAACACATGTCACATTAGACATTACTCATCAGTTAAACTGTGTATCACCAACACATGTTACATTAGACATTACGCATTAGATACAGCATCAACATCAACAACATCTTATCGATCATTCTTCAATTTCGACAGCTGACAACGATATCGTTCCCAAAAACTCCACAAAACTTCTTGGTGTTTATCTTGACGCAGATCTGTCTCTTAAATCCCAAATTAATAACACGGTCAGCGCTAGTTTCTTCCACCTAAGACGATTAAAATCCATCACAAGGAGTATTCCCCATGACACTTTCAAAACTCTTGTAAATTCCTTCGTTGTGTCACGACTTGATTATTGTAATGGAATTTACGCAAACATTCCAAAACAACAATTAAACAAACTTCAATCTGCGTTCAATGCAGCAGCAAGGCTCATTAAAGGCATTCCAAGTTCCATATAACACAACATCTCAAAGAACTTCACTGGCTTAAAAGTCCAGAAAGGATCCAGTATAAACTCTGCTGGATAGTCTTCAAAGCGCTACATGGAATGGCTCCTCTGTATAACGGACAGCATAAATACAAGGAAATCCACACTTCGCTCGGCGAACTCCTCAGCAATAGGAAGATTAGTTGAGCCGAAGCGTTGCCCTAGTACGAATTTCGGGTATCGAGTGTTTGCGATAGCCGGTCCATCAGCTTGGAACAACCTCGACTTCAGATCTAAGCTGAAAACCCATATTTTTCATATATCATACCCAATTTAAAACTTGCATATATAGTTCTATTATAATATCAATCAGATGCAGCGTTCACATTTAGATTTAAACTAACTAACTAACTGACCATAACTGACCATCAAAGAATGGAACGCCACACTGTTCTGTCCTGACATACGTCTCTCGCTTCCTCTACATTCATACATCTTGTCATGCACGCACGTCGATTTCTCCGACTCCTCACGTGTCCGACATTCAATATTTGATTGATTTGATCGTGCCACGTTTTCCTCGGCCTTCCGGTTCTATTTCTAGCTCCGTTCACGCCGTTTACATATACCTTCTTTACCATTCTGTCTTCGCTCATTCTTTCCATGTGTCCAAACCATCTTAATGACCCTTTCCTTATTTTGTTCATAACACTTTCGTTCGCACCACATTCACTTCTTATACTTGCATTTGGCACTCTATCATATACAGATTTGCCACACATTCGTCTTAGAGATCAAATCAAATCAAATCAAATCAAATCAAATCAGTTTATTTTCTCAAGAGACATTACAAACATTTTTTATAGTTTAAGGCATCTATTGAGAACAGGTAAAACATAAGGAATATATAATACCAGGAACGCATGAGAGATGGTTCGACATTAGGAATACAAAATACTCTCCAAAGTCATGAGTATTTGTCTTCTGAATGTACTTTCACGAATATGAAAGACATCGATCTCCAAAGCGATCATGTTCAGCAGTTTGATTGCTCTCCCCACCGGCATCACCAAAGGCAGGTTGGTTCTGCATGCTGGGAGATAAAACAGTCTGTGCTGACGCTGTCGAAGATAGCCATCCGGAACATAAAGATGAATAGCTTCCAAGATCTCATTTCTACTGCATTTATTCTACTTTCATCCTTCTTTTGCCAGTTCCATGCTTCACTTCCATACATAAGGGTCGGCACAAGGACACCATTGTGCACTGCCATCTTAGCTTTTTTGGATAGATTTTTGTTTGCGATGACAACTTTAAGTGCACCATTCACTCTGTTGCCTGCCCCAACCCTTCTTACAATATCCCTCTCCACTGTAAACATACTTCCTAAATAAACAAATTCATCCACTTGTTCCAGATTTTCACCATTTACACTAATGTTGCAGACTGTCATGCTTACACTTCGTCAATAGCTAAATATCTCCTTATATGTTTTAGCTGTCTCAGTTGGAAAAAACCAGATTTGACAAGCTCTCATATGTGCGTATCTATCACACATTCTTCTCAGTGATCTCATTTCTTCGGTATATATTCTACTTTCATCCTTTTTTTTCCAGCTCCAAGCATCACTTCCATACATAAGGGTTTAATATGTTACCCTACAATGAATAAACGTCCAAACAGTCTCGAGACACTGGACGAGTCCACAAAACTAAAGCTGTACTCACATGAGTTCTCCGTACTCATCGAAGAGGGCTTGCAGCTGTCCGGCCTGCTTCAGGTGTTGACGACCCTTGGCCGCACGCTCCAGCAGACTGGAAAGGGCTTCGGCTACCTCCTCCAGCTTCACTCCAACGTGCTCCTTGGCGTCAGGGAAGGCCGATCCCAATCTGAAATAATATACAAACATTATAGCTCTTGTGCTCCTGGTATAATGTGTCATCTATCCCGCTGCATTCCTCTCGGGCAGAGATGGACATCTTTCATACGAATGGAGCAATGTCCACTCTTGATTCTACGGAGTATTCTGCCTCCTTAACGTCGGACCATTGCTCTTGTGCTCCTGGTATAATGTGTCATCTATCCCGCTGCATTCCTCTCGGGCAGAGATGGACATCTTTCATACGAATGGAGCAATGTCCACTCTTGATTCTACGGAGTATTCTGCCTTCTTAACGTCGGACCATTGCTCTTGTGCTCCTGGTATAATGTGTCATCTATCCCACTGCATTCCTCTCGGGCAGAGATGGACATCTTTCATATGAATGGAGCAATGTCCACCCTTGATTCTACGGAGTATTCTGCCTCCTTAACGTCGGACCATTGCTCTTGTGCTCCTGGTATAATGTGTCATCTATCCCACTGCATTCCTCTCGGGCAGAGATGGACATCTTTAATATGAATGGAGCAATGTCCACTCTTGATTCTACGGAGTATTCTGCCTCCTTAACATCGGATCATTGCTCTTGTGCTCCTGGTATAATGTGTCATCTATCCCGCTGCATTCCTCTCGGGCAGAGATGGACATCTTTCATACGAATGGAGCAATGTCCACTCTTGATTCTACGGAGTATTCTGCCTCCTTAACGTCGGACCATTGCTCTTGTGCTCCTGGTATAATGTGTCATCTATCCCACTGCATTCCTCTCGGGCTGAGATGGACATCTTTCATACAAATGGAGCAATGTCAACTCTTGATTCTACGGAGTATTCTGCCTCCTAAATGTGAGACCATTGCTCTTGTATTCCTGGTATAATGTGTCATCTATCCAACTGCATTCCTCTCGAGAAAAGATGGACATCTATCATGCGAATGGAGCAATGACCACTCTTGATTCTACGTAGTATTCTGCCTCCTTAACGTCGGACCATTGCTCTTGTGCTCCTGGTATAATGTGTCATCTATCCCACTGCATTCCTCTCGGGCAGAGATGGACATCTTTTATACAAATGGAGCAATGTCCACTCTTGATTCTACGGAGTATTCTGCCTCCTTAACGTCGGACCATTGCTCTTGTGCTCCTGGTATAATGTGTCATCTATCCCACTGCATTCCTCTCGGGCAGAGATGGACATCTTTCATACGCATGGAGCGATATTCACTCTTGATTCCACGGAGTATTCTGTCACCTGGAAGATTGATTGATTTAAAATTACCTCTCTGCTTCTTTGGTGAGCTGGTCTGCCTGCGACTTGACGGCTTCTAGGTCAGCCTCCATGGCGTCGTGCTTCTTCACCAGGGCCTGGAATCAGAGATGATAATCTATTGAAGACTTGATATTAAATGGAAGTCTAATGTGGACAATCCTGGTGACAACAGTTCTGTTACTTAATGGGTTTAACATAACCTTACCTAAGGTTACGATAGACTCTGATCCGGGTTACATAATAATCTCATTTGGGTAAGGTTATGTTGTTCTCAGATTCTCATTTGGATAAAGTTTAGTGAGATACTGATTTGACTAAGGTTACGATAGATTCTCTTGATTATGGATTAAATAGATACTGATTTGAGTAAGGTTACGAAAGATTCTCTTGATTAAGGATTAAACAGATACTGATTTGAGTAAGGTTACGATAGATTCTCTTGATTATGGATTAAATAGATACTGATTTGAGTAAGGTTACGATAGATTCTCTTGATTAAGGATTAAATAGATACTGATTTGAGTAAGGTTACGTTCGATTCTCTTGATTATGGATTAAATAGATACTGATTTGAGTAAGGTTACGATAGATTCTCTTGATAAAGGATTAAATAGATACTGATTTGAGTAAGGTTACGTTAGATTCTGATTTCGATAAGGTGACATTATATTCTAATTAGGTAAGGTTACGATAGATTTGTAGTCACTTACCTGAATAGCGTGAAGGTCGTGGCCTCCACCCAGCTCGGTGCTGAGAGCAGACTCCTTCTCTGCGATCCATGCGATGGTCTCGTCAGCCGTCCTGTCGAAGATGTGCACTTGGCGGGCTCCGGCCAGCGCCTAGAACATAGACACACAATATTATCATCTGAAGTCACATATTATGGACAAATGTATGAAAGAGCTGAAAGGGTTGGATGCAGGTGCCAAAATGAGCGGAGTGTCAGTAAGCTGTCTCTTGTATGCGGATGACACTGTCCTACTTGCAGATAACGAGCATGAACTACAAGTCCTGGTGAATAGTATGTATGAGGTATGCATGCGAAATGATCTGATGATGAATGTGAACAAATCCAAGGTAATGATTTTCTATAAAGAAGAAATCACGAGAGTCTGCAACATTAGCGTGAATGGTGAAAATTTGGAGCAAGTAGATGAGTTTGTGTTTTTAGGTAGTATGTTTACAGTGGAGAGGGATATTGAATGAAGGGTTGGGGCAGGCAACAGAGTGAATGGTGCACTTAAGTTTGTCATCGCAAACAAAAACCTATCCAAAAAAGCTAGAATGGCAGTGCACAATGGTGTTCTTCTACCGACCCTTATGTATGGAAGCGAAACATGTAACTGGCAAAAGAAGGATGAAAGTAGAATAAATGCAGTAGAAATGAGATCTCTTAGACGAATGTGTGGACACTCTGTGTATGATAGTGTCGAATGAAAATATAAGAAGTGAATGCGGTGCGAATGATGGTGTTATGAACAAAATAATGAAAGGATCATTAAGATGGTTTGGACACATGGAAAGAACGAATGAAGAAAGAATGGTATAAAAAAAAATTATGTTAACGATGTAAATGGAACTAGAAATAGAATCAGAATACCGAGGAAAACGTGGCACGATCAAATAAATCAAATATTGAATGTCGGCCACGTGAGGCGTCAGAGAAATTGACGCGCGTGCATGACACGATGTATGAATGTCGAGGAAGCGAGAGAAATATGATATGTCAGGAAAAAAAATTGTGGCAGTCCATTCTGTCTGCCGACCACTTGGAGGCGGACATCACGGAGGCGGCGTGATGGTTAGTTAGTTAGTTAGTTAAGTCACTTATAACACAATGGACCGCCACTCGTCTATCTGGACAGAATGAAGAGACGTGTTCCGTACTTCCTGGCGTGCGTGTGCTAGGTCCCGGAGGTCCTCCCAATGCGCCCGCGTGTCCTGCACGTGTCTCTGTATCTTCTCCGTCTCGGGGCTGCGCTCCTCAATCAGCCTCTGTCCGGCCTCGGCGATGGCCTCCACACGACCCTCATTGGCTGTATGGCATAACAGAAACAGTCAGTTTATATAAGTTGTGATTATGAATATCGATCAAAGAGATTTTATTAGATACACAAAATATGTCAATAAATAAAAATATGTCGAAATGTGTAAATGAAAGTATGTCAAAATATAGAAATAAAATTTAAAAATAATGGATATAAAAATATGTCAAATTATGGAAATAAAAATGTGTCAAATTATGAAGATAAAACAATGTAAATTTATGGAAATAAAATTATGGATATGAAAATGTGTCAAATTATGGAGAAAAAAATATGGAAATTTATGGAAAAAAAAAGTGTAAACTTATGGAAATTAAATGATGGAAATAAAAATGTGTCAAATATGGAAACAAAAATGTGTCAAGGTATGGGCATTAAAATGTGTCGAATTATGGAAATAAAAAGGTGTCAAATTATGGAAATAAAAATGTCAATTGATGGAAAAAAAATATATTAATAAACACATTCAAAACAAAATATGAAAAAATTTAAGAAATTAAATAAAATTGATTAAATTTGGGAATACTCAGAATAAATTAATAAAATGTCAAAAAAATATATGTCAAAAATTAAATAAAATCCACAAATAGGTTTTAATTAAAGTTTAGTCTTCATTATGGTATTATGGAAAGCCCTATTTACCCGAAAATCCGGCCACGAAGTTGTCGAAAGCCTGGATGAGGATTTCCACGTGCTCCACGTCCGTGCCGTAGTCCTCGGAGGCGGCCACGGCCGTCTGGTCCTGGATCCACTCGTGGACCTCCTCACACTCCCTCAAGAATCTAAGCAGAAAAATATATGGATAATTAACCTTTAGACATACAAGTTATATTATATCTTCAGAGAATGCCATACAAAATCCACCTTTCATCTAACCAATGAACGGTGAACAAGTGTGGATGTCACTCGTATGAAATACTTATCAAAGGGATCCCCTTGATAGAGGCCCTTCTGTTGCAGGTAATAGACAAGTGCTAGCACTCGGAGGCAAGGGTGAACAAGTGCTGGTACTCGGAGAGAAGGGTGAACAAGTGCTAGAGCACTCGTAAGGAAGGGTGAACAAGTGCAAGAACTCGGAGAGAAGGGTGAACGAGTGCTGATACTCGGAGAGAAGGGTGAACAAGTGTGGGTGTCACTCGTATGAAATACTTATCAAAGGGATCCCCTTGATAGAGGCCCTTCTGTTGCAGGTAATAGACAAGTGCTAGCACTCGGAGGCAAGGGTGAACAAGTGCTGGTACTCGGAGAGAAGGGTGAACAAGTGCTAGAGCACTCGTAAGGAAGGGTGAACAAGTGCAAGAACTCGGAGAGAAGGGTGAACGAGTGCTGATACTCGGAGAGAAGGGTGGTGAACAAGTGCTGGTACTCGGAGAGAAGGGTGAACAAGTGCTGGTACTCAGAGAGAAGGGTGAACAAATACAGGTGTCACTCATGCGAAGTACTTGTGCGAGAGATCTCCTTTATAGAGGTCCTTCTCTTGCAGGGTACGGACAAGTACCGATACCCCGGAGAGAAGGGTGAATAAGTGCCGGCACTCAGAGAGAAGGATAAACAAGTGCGGGTACTCAGAGTGAAGGGTGAATAAGTGCTGGCGACACTCACTCGCAGTACTTATCCGAGCAATCTCATTAATAGAGGCCCTTCTCTTGCAGGGTACGGACAAGTGCCGATACTCAGATAGAAGGACAAACAAGTGCGGGTACTCGGAGTGAAGGGTGAATAAGTGCTGGCGACACTCACTCGCAGTACTTATCCAAGCAATCGCCTTTCTCTTGCAGCATACGGACAAGTACCGATACTCAGATAGAAGGACGAACAAGTGCCGGCACTTGGAGTGAAGGGGGAACAAGTGCGGGCGTCACTTACGCGAAGTACTTGTCGCTCTCCTGCAGGCGCTGCTGGCGGCGCGCGCCCAGCAGCGTGAGGTCGTGCAGCGCGGCCTGCAGAGAGGCGGCGCGGGCCACGGCCGCCTCTCCCCCCTCGGCCCCGCGAGCCTCCAGCGCCTGGGCCTGCGAAGTCAGCCGCGAGGACTGCTTGTCGAATGTCGCGATCTGGAAGATGCAAGGATGAAGAGTTGAGAAACTTACCCTGCACTAGAATAATCCCTAAAAAAAAAAATTCCCCCAGTAAAATTGTGTTTTTTATTATTTTTCTCTATTACTAAGTACAAATGTTACATTTCTGCAGATAAATAAAAAAAACATACCTAAAATATGACATTTACCCGAATACGAAAAAAGGACCCTAAAATATGACAATTTTTCATATAAAATAAAATTACTTAAAATATGACATTCACCCAAATTCAAATACCCTAAAATATGACACTTACTCAAATAATTTCAAAATTTGACAATTACCCATATAAATATATGTACCCTAAAATACGACATGTACCAAGTAAAAAATACCCTTAAATGTGTCATTTATCCAAATAAATAAATACCCTAAAATACGACATGTACCAAGTGAAAAATACCCTTAAATATGTCATTTATCCAAATAAATAAATATCCTAAAATACGACATGTACCAAGTGAAAAATACCCTTCAATATGTCATTTATTCAAATAAATAAATATCCTAAAATAGGACATTTACACAAATAAACAAAAATACCCAAAAATATGATATTTACCCAAATAAAAAAATAGCAAAAATTAGACTTATAAATAAAAATACCCTAAAACATGACTTTTACCCAAATAAATAAAAAAATACCCTAAAATATAACTAAATACCCAAATAATTAAAAGTACTCCAACATATGACAATTACCCATATAAATATACTCTAAAATATGACAGATACCCAGTGAAAAATATTCCAAAATATGTAATTTATCCAAACAAATTAAAATACCCCAAAATATGACATTTACTCAAATAAAAAAAATAACAAAATTTTTACTTTTACCCAAATATAAAAATAAATACCCTAAAATATAACATTTACCCAAATAGAATAATTCCCTGAAATATGACATTTACTCAAATAAATAAAAAATACTCTTAACATATCTAATTTCATGTAATAAATTAATGAAGTGTAGCCGACCTCTCTCTGAATGGCCTCTAGCCTCCTCTGCAGCCCCTGCACCGAGTCCTCGTCCCTCCCGTGCTCCAGCGTCTCCAGCAGAGGTCGCCTCTCGCCCAGCCAGGCTTCCGCCTCGGCGGCTTCCGCCAGGAACTGCAAAAAGCAACACCATTATGAATTATAACTAACTAACCATCGCGCTGTTTCTCCGGAGAGGTAGGCAGAGAGGATGCACTTCCAAACTGTTCTATCCTCACATAAATCTCGCGCCTCTTCTACATTCACGCACGCTCGTCGATTGTTCCTACTTCGAACACGGCCGCCTTACGGTATTTGGTTAATTTGGTCATGCCGTGTCTTCCTTAACTTAATTATCTTTTTCAAATCAAATCAGTTTATTAACTCAAAAGACATTACAAACTGCAAAATGTTTAAGGCATCTATTGAGTACAGACACATACAACATAACACCAGGAACGCATTAGAGATGGTTCCACGTTAGAAAGACAAGATGCTTTCTAAAGTCAAGAGTATTTGTCTCCTGAACGTACCTTCACTAATATGAAAGACGTCGATCTCCGAGGAGACCACGATCAGCAGACTAATTGCTCTTGCTTTTTAACCATTCTTCCCTCATCTATTCGTTCTACATGTCCAAAACCATCTTAGTGACCCTTTCTTAATTTTATTTATCACGCATTCATCCGCCTTACAATCCTTTCTTACTTCATCATTAGATGTTCTATCATACATTATTTTCTGCACATTCTTCTTAGTGACCTCATTTCTACGGCATTTATCCTATCATCCTTCTCCTGCCAAATCCAAGCTTCACTTCCATACATAAGGGTCGGGACTAGAACTCCATTGTGCACTGCCATCTTTGATTCAGTCGATATATTTCTATTTGCAGTAATGACTTTGAGTGCATCTTTATATCATTTCCAGCTTCGACCCTTCTTTTGATATATTTCTCCATTTTTCCTTCTCTTGTAAACATGCTTCCCAGATAAACAAATTGGGTAACTTGCTCTAATTTCTCACCGTTGTCACTTATGTCACAATCCGTCATACATTCTTCCTTTTCAAATAGCATCACATTAGACTTTGACACGTTCATCACAAGGTCACACTTATTGCATGTGTAAACATACTTCCTAAATACACAAATTCATCCACTTGTTCCAGATTTTCACAGAAAAGTTGCAGATTATTATAATTACTATTAACAAAAGTGTAGTATGTTTAGTGACTTACAGCATGCATGTCCACGGCATCTTGCAGCTTGACTCGGCGCACCTTCGCCTGGTCCTTGAGAGACCTCAAAGCCTCCTGCAGCTCTTGAGCTTGGGCCTCAAGCCTGGCTCCGGCAAAGTGTCCGCGTAGCTGCATCTGTGCTGAACGAGACGCCAACGCACCAACAATCGGTTCCCTGCAAAAGAAAATACAATTTAAAATACATATTCAGCTTCTTAAACCTTGCTCTTGTGCTCCTGGTATAATGTGTCATCTATCCCGCTGCATTCCTCTCGGGCAGAAATGGACATCTTTCATACGAATGGAGCAATGTCCACTCTTGATTCTACGGAGTATTCTGCCTCCTTAACGTCGGACCATTGCTCTTGTGCTCCTGGTATAATGTGTCATCTATCCCGCTGCATTCCTCTCGGGCAGAGATGGACATCTTTCATACGAATGGAGCAATGTCCACTCTTGATTCTACGGAGTATTCTGCCTCCTTAACGTCGGACCATTGCTCTTGTGCTCCTCGTATAATGAGGGATGGCTTACCTGGCAAGAAGTTCTGCCTCAAGGGCAGTGTGCTTCTTCTGCATGCTCTGAGCGTGAGTAAGCGATGCGGCTTGCACCGGAGCATCAGCCAGCGGGGCCCTCTCGGCCAGCCAGCGAAGCTCTTCTCCGGCATCCCTTGCCCAGCGCTGAAGCTGCTGGGCTTCCTCCAGGTTGTCCCTTCTGATCTGCATCGGCTCCTGCAGCTGTCGGTACCTGCGAGATCAAATTTAAAAGTTTAAAAAATGTCTGAAATAAAAAGTGTGTGGCGATCCAACGTCTTTACCAATTGTGTTAGAAGCGGGAACAGCGCACGACACGCTGTATGAATGTGAAGGCTAGAGAAGCGTGTCAGGATGGAAGAGTGTGTCATCCACCGTCTCTTCCTATTGTGTTAGAAGCGGGAACAGTGCACGACACGCTGTATGAATGAGAAGGCTAGAGAAGCGTATCAGGATAGAAGAGTGTGTCATCCACCGTCTCTGCCTATTGTGTTAGAAGCGACAGTGCACGACACGCTGTATGAATATGAAGGCTAGAGAATTGTGTCAGGATGAAAGAGTGTGTCATCCATTGTCTCTGCCTATTGTGTTAGAAGCGACAGTGCATGACACGCTGTATGAATGTGAAGGCTAGAGAATCGTGTCAGGATGAAAGAGTGTGTCATCCATTGTCTCTGCCTATTGTGTTAGAAGCGACAGTGCACGACACGCTGTATGAATGTGAAGGCCAAAGAAGCGTGTCAGGATGGAAGAGTGTGTCATCCACCGTCTCTGCCTATTGTGTTAGAAGCGGGAACAGTGCATGGTACGCTATATGAATGTGAAAATTAGAATATTGTTTGGATGGGGAGAGTGTGAGAGTTTAAATGAAATAACATTAAATTACCTGGCAAGGGTGTCGTCCACTCGCTGCTGTATCTCTTCGGCCATGAAGTGCTTGGCGGCCGCAAGGTGTTGGGCCGTGTCTCTCAACTGGGCGGCTTCCTCTCCGCGCTGGCCCACCTCCTGCTCCAGCCGGGAGTGTCGGGCCAACAACGCGGCCACTGAAGCCAAGTCTTTGCCTGAAACACGACACCACAATGTAACAATAATGATAAGAAGCTAACTTTTAAAGCGCCATTTTTGTGATGTAATCACCTCAAGATGTGTTTTAAATCTAAATGTGTACACTGCATCTGATTGATATTATAAACTAACTAACCATCACGCCGTCTCCCCGAAGGAATAGGCAGAAAGAATGGACTGCCACACTTTTCTTTCCCCGACATTTCTCATTTCGCTGCATCAACATTCATACATCGTGTCATGCATGCGCGTCGATTTCTCCGACTCCTCACGTGGCCGAAATTCAATATTTGATTTATTTGATCGTGCCACGTTTTCCTCGGTCTTCCGATTCTATTTCTAGCTCCATTCCATTTTACCATTCATTCTTTCCGTGTGTCCAATCCATCTTTATGATCCTTTCATTATTTTGTTCATGACACCATCATTCGCACCGCATTCACTTCTTATATTTTCATTCGACACTCTACCATACACAGAGTATCACACATTCATCTTAAGAGATCTCATTTCTACTGCATTTATTCAATTTTCATCCTTATTTTGCTAGTTCCATGCTTCGCTTTCATACATAAGGGTCGGCACAAGAAGACCATTGTGATAGGTTTTTGTTTGCAATGCCAACTTGAAGTGCACCATTCACTCTGTCGCCTGCCCCAACCCTCCTTTCAATATCCCTCTCCACTGTAAACATACTACCCAAATACACGAACTCAACTACTTGCTCCAAATTTTCACCATTCACGCTAATGTTGCAGACTGTCGTGATTTCTTCTCTTTCAAAAATCATTACCTTGGACTTGTTCACATTCATCATCAGATCATATCGCATGCATACCTCATACATACTATTCACCAGGACTTGTAGTTCATGCTCGTTGTCTGCAAATAGGGCAGCGTCATCGGCATACTGACACTCCGCTAATTTTGGCACCTGCATCCAATTTAAAAAAAAACTAACGTTTTGTGTGGTGACTCACCGTGGTCTGTGCTCTGCAGCTGGGCTTCCACGTCTTCCGCCCAGGCGGAGAAGTCGTCCAAGCCGCGCAAGAACACTCGCGCCTGGTAGGCTGCAGCGAGCCGTTCCCGTCTATCGGCCGTGGCCGCCTGCAGCGCGCTCCACTCGCTTTCCAGACCATCGGCGTGGGATCCAATCTCATCGGCGGCGTAGTGCTCGGATTCTGCATATCAGACATAATGATTAAAACATCCTGTAAGACCAAAAGCCCTCAAATTAAATCAGTTTATCATCTTAACAGACATTACAAATAATAATAATGTTGAAGGCATCTATTGAGAACAGGTAAAATATAATATATAATACCAGGAAGAAAGCGACTTACAAGCAATGCTCTCCAAGTTTGATGAATCCTGTTCAAAATATAACATGATCATATCCATCCCAAAAACGAAGTGTATGACATTCGCAAGAAATCAACTGAGATGCGAAGTCTCCGTACGCCAGGAGGAAATTGAACAGGTGGACCTATTCAGATATCTCGGAAGTGAAGTAACCAGCTGTTATGACCTCCCCAGAGAAGTAAGGTCACAGGTGGATAGGGCTGCAGCGGTTGCAGGCTGCCTGAAAGATGTCATATGGAGAAGCAGGGACATGAGGACTGACAGCAAGGTACGCATCTATAAGACCTGTGTGCGACCAATCCTCACATATGGCATTGAATCGAGGGCAGACACTGTCAAGACAAAGAGCATGCTCAGGACAACACTCCGCGCTATAGCTGGCAAGACCCTACGTGATCGAGCTAGGAATACAGCAATCCGAGAGATCTACGAGGTCCAAGATGTGGTCAGATGGGGACGTCAAAGACGGGGATACTGGCATCAACATGTAGAAAGAAAGAGCTCAAACAGGATACCACACATAGCTCTCCGTGGAATGCCAAACGGACAACGTCGACCAGGATGACCCCCGAAACGGTGGAGAGAAAGCTGGAGTTCAGCGTCTCAAGAGGTTCCGCCTGAAATAACAGACTCCTGAGTCTACCAAAAGGGAAGAAGAAGATGAAAAAGAAGGAAGATGCCTTCAATATTTATATTGCTTGTAATGTCTGTTGATAACTGATTTGATTTGATTTGATTTAAATACGGGCTTTTGGCTGTGTGAATGTGTTTAACCCGTAAGCTGCAGATAATCATTTTTCACTTTTAGGTACTAATACTGACATCTTTGAATAATTTTTTATTCTAATATAAGGTTTTAGGCGAAAGTAAAATTAGTTCGCTGTAATTACGAGTGATAAAATATACAAATTGGTTCTGATTTACCATCTTTGATTTTGAATGTTCCAGTCGATTTTTTTGGGCGCGCAAAATCGGTTTCGTCGATTTTAGCGATCCAATTTTTACGTAAACTATTAGGAACATTATATTTCAAACAATTTTGAACAAAAGGTTAATTATTGCATATTGTTTTTGTGAAGTGTTTTGTTTAGAAGTGGAATAGTGTCATGTGTGTTTGCTTTTGATAGATTATTTGTAGACTTACTTATAAGTTCTTCTCCGTTCCTGACCACGGCATGGATCCTGTCCTGGTTGGCATTCAGCTCCGACTCGAAGGCGGCGTGACGCTGAATCTTGCTCTGAAGATTCGACATGTCTCTGTGATGAGGCAGATGATTGCATCATAAGTAAAAATAAAATAAAAAGAACCCTGAGATGTTTTGAACATATGGAATGAAAGGACGTAAGAAAAATGCTTAAAATATTGTATACAAGCAGTGTCAGAAGAAAGAGAAGCCGTAGAATACCAAGGAAAGCACGGCATGACCAAATTAATCAAATACTAAAAGGCGGTCACATTCGAAATCGTGCGTACATGACACGGTGTATGAATGTAAAGGAAGTTTGAGACGTATGTACAGAGCAGTATAGCGGTCTATCCAAGATATTGAGATAAAATGCAGAATTGAAAATGAGTACTTTTTTTTACAACGATAATCTTAACTTGAAACTCGGACAAAGAATGATTGAATGTAATGAACCGGTTGGAGGCGTTTGAGATGTGGATATACCGCAGATGCTCCGTATACCGTGGACCGATAGGGTCAGTAATGCAGACGTACTACAGAGAGGCGGAGCCAATAGAGAGCTGCTGTCCAGTGTGAAGGTGTTAGAAAGGTCTCATGCTTGGGTCATGTACTAAGGTTAGAGAGATACCACCTCCTACGGCTGATAACGTAAGGAATGCGGAGAGTTGAGGACCCGTGATTGCCAATCGAAGAGGGGACCAGAAGAGGGAAAAGAGATAGTAGGAGGGGCCCTCACTTGTAGCTCTGGTCGTGCGCGAGCTGCGCCTTGAGCGCGAGCCACTCGTGCTCGTGGTAGAGGTCCCGCAGGAAGAGCTGCAGCTGCCGGGACTGCTGCAGGCGCTTGGCCCGGGCTTCCGACATCTCCTGCAATCACACATCAATATCAAAATACATACTAATCTATAGTCCAATTAAGATTATATATTAACTAACTTAACTAACTTACTAACTAACCATCACGCCTTCTCCCCGAAGGGGTAGGCAGAAAGAATGGACTGCCACACTTTTCTATCCTGACATATTTCTCAATTCGCTTCCTCAACATTCATACATCGTGTCATGCACGCGCGTCGATTTCTCCGACTCCTCACGTGGCCGACATTCAATATTTGATTTATTTGATCGTGCCACGTTTTCCTCGGTCTTCCGATTCTATTTCTGGTTCCATTTACATGAAAATTACCGTATGTAATGAATTATTTTGTAAAAAAAATGACACTTTCCACAAAATTACCATTTGTAAAGAATTACACTTTCCAAAAAAATTACAATTTGAAAAGAAATTACGTATTGCAAAAAATTATAATACTATGGAGTGCCGCATCGGTTAAAATGTGGCAGTCCATTCTTTCTGCCTACCCTTTCGGGAGACGGCGTGATGGTTAGTTAGTTATGTATATGCAACAAAAATTCATTTTATAAAAATTACCAATTAAAAGACAAAGCCAAGAATGTAAGTATGATAACAATAGTTAGGACCTTGAGCTTGTGCAGGCGGGCTGCCACCGCGTCCAGCCTCTTCTGTATGTAGCGGTGGTCCAGGTGCCCGTAGCCCAGCAGCTCCTCGGCGAACTTGAGCAGCTCGCCCGCCTTGCCCTCCTGGGCGCGCACCACCTTGTCAAACTCGGCGTGCTTGCGGATCAGCGCCTCCACAGCTGCGGGACAAGCACATTCATTATCATTAATAATATCCTAGCTGTTGGACATACTTTTAATTGGACATCCTAGTTATTGGACATCCTAGTTATTAGACATCCTTTTCATCGGACATCCTAGTTATTGGACATACTAGTAATTGGACATCCTTTTTATTGGACATACTAGTAATTGGACATCCTTTTTATTGGACATCCTGATTAATGGGCATCCTTGTTGTTGGACATCCTAGTTATTAGATATCCTAGTAATTAGACATCCTGGTTTTTGGATATCCTAGTAATTAAACATCCTGGTTTTTGGATATCCTAGTAATTAGACATCCTGGTTTTTGGATATCCTAGTAATTAGACATCCTGGTTTTTGGATATCCTAGTAATTAGACATCCTGGTTTTTGGATATCCTAGTAATTAGACATCCTGGTTTTTGGATATCCTAGTAATTAAACATCCTACTTTTTGGACATCCATTTTATTGGACATCCTTTTTTTGGAAATCGTAGTTATTGGACATCGTATTTATTGGACAACCTGGTTATTGGACATCCTAGTAATTGAAAATTATTTTTATTGGACATCCTTTTTATTAGACATGTTAATTATTGGACATCTTAGTTATTGGACATTTATTTATTGGACATCCTAGTTATTGGACATATTAATTATTTAATACCCTGGTTATTGGACGTCCTAGTTATTGGACATCCTTTTAATTGGACAACCTAGTTATTAGACATCCTTTTTATTGGACATTGTAATTATTGAAAGATTGAATTTCCTTATATATGGAAATGAAGCATGGAACTGGCAATAGAAGGAAGGAAGTAGAATAAATGCAGTAGAAATAGATCTCACAGACGAATGTGAGGTAAATTTTGTCTAATAATTATTGCTGTTAACGTGTTTAATTGAAGAAGTTACCGGGCAAGGAGTCTCCGGGATCGTCGTTGTTGAGGAAGGCCTCCTTGGCAGCCAGCCAGTCCTCGGTCTGCCTCGCCTGCTCCTTGAACAGCTGCAGCTGGTGTGCCTGAGAGGGGCGCGATAGATACGCTTGGTTAATACCATCGTCACAACGCTATGTCATACACACGAGCATCGAAAACATTATACTTTGGCTATCTTATGGATGGGGTACAGCTTGAAAGAGCTTCTACATCCAGAGATCTTTGTGAAAGAGAAAGTGCCTTGGGGGAGGAGCCTACATTCAGCAGTGGATGACAGATGGCTATTGATGATGATTAACCATTTCTGTAACTATAGTAGACTGCAGCAATATTGTAGAGAAGTACTGGCGTAGATGGAAGGTTACCTGAGTCAGGTGGTCCCTCCTCTGGTCCCAGGCGCTGGTGAGCTCCGAGGACAGCTCCGTCAGCCTCTTGGGCCTCTTCTCGCGGTCCTCGCCCTCGGGCAGCGGCAGCTTCAGAGCCTCGGCCGATAGAGACGCGATGCTCTTCTGCCGGTTGTCAATCTCCGCCTGGTCATGGAATAAATTCACATTATTAAAAAAATTGGCAAGTACTGTATATCCAAGTATTGACGACAAGTACCGACAAAGTAATAATGTGCCAATTTTGTAAATTAAGCATCTCAAGGGCGCTGTAGAAAATGCTCCGTTTTATGAAATACATAGTTAAAAATAAACTTTTGGGCTACACCTGAAGATAACAAGTACTAATGACAAGTACTAGTGACAACAAGTACTACTGACGACAAGTACCACCGAATACAAGTACCACTGACGACAAGTACCGCCGACAACAAGTACCACCGACAACAAGTACATAATAAATTCAAATTATAAAAAAATTGGCAAGTACTGTACACAAGTATCGACGACAAGTACCGAAAAAATAATAAAGTGCCAATTTTGTAAATTAAGCATCTCAAGGGCGCTGTAAAAAAGTTTTATGAAATAGTTAAAAACAAACTTTAGGGCTACGCCTGACGATAACAAGTTCCGACGAAAAGTACTAATGACAAGTACCACCGACGACAAGTACCACCGACGACAAGTACCAACGACTACAAGTACCACCGACGACAAGTACCACCGACTACAAGTACCGCCGGCGACAAGTACCACCAGCGACAAGTACTGACGGGATAAAATAAATGTTAGTTTGTTTCACATACCTTCCTTTCCTGGTGGAGTTCCAGCAGCGCCTCCGCATCGGGAACGCTACTCGGGGGCTCGTTGCTCTCCAGCTTCTTGACTGTCTCTCCCACCCAGAGTTCAAGTTCCTGCAATACAACATATTATAGATACTTTCCATCTTTGTCCAGGTGGGTATCAGGGCCAGACTCTCAGAAAGTGTTGAAATATTTTGGACACATAGCCCGGAGAGATCAGGACAACCTTGAAAAGCTCATCATCATGGGCAAAGTGGAGGGAAGGCGACCACAAGAGCCGCTTATCCTATCGAATCAGACATCTGACTGGTCTCTCATCAGCTGCAGCCTGGAGACTGACACGGTGACAGGAACGCATGGCGTGCCATGGTCAATAGTTTACAGCAATGCTCCGCAATCTTTTCTCACCTACGGCACACATAATTTCTTCCTAGAATTCCGCGGCACACCAAAACCTAAAATTCAGTCTGGACGTGGGCGTCAATCAGCTCAAGGACTTTTCAAGGCCAGCAACTTCCGGCACACTGGTGTGTGACACACCGGTTGCGGAGCACTGGTTTACAGGATGGAATACGATTGAGAAGAAATCACCTTGAGGTCAGCGTCCAGCTTGTGGACGGTGTGGGCATCGTCGAGCTGCTGCCTCCTCTGCTCCAAGAGCTCCTGCAGCGTGACCCAGGCTTCCTGCAGCTCCTCCAGCTTCTCCATGATGGCCGCCTTCTTGCTGGGGTACCTGGGACCAAGATCACATTGAACCAATGATGACAAGTTAATGGGATATAGACTAGAAAGGAAAAGTCTTAAATCAAATCAAATCAGTTTATTAACCCAAAAGACATTACAAACAGCAAAATGTTTAAGGCATCTATTGACTACAGACACATACAACATCTCCATCCATGCGTTCCATATGTCCGAACCATAGCAGCGATCCTTTCATAATTTTGGTCATAATACATACCTTCTTCCGCTCTACACTCCTTTCTTATATCAGCATTTGAGATTCTGTCGTATATCGTTCTACCACACATACGTCTTAGGGACCTCATCTCTACCGCATTTATTCTGCTCTCATCCTTCTTCTGCCAGTTCCATGCTTCGCTTCCATATAAGGGTCTGCTAATAACATCTGAGATAAAGGTCTTAAATCAAATCAAATCAAATCAGGTTATTAACTTAAAAGACATTACAAACAGCAAAATGTTTAAGGTATCTATTGAGTACAGACACATACAACATAATACCAGGAACGCATTTGAGATGGTTCCACTGCAGGAAGACGAGATACTCTCTAAAGTCAAGAGTATCTGTCTTCTTAACGTATCTTCACTAATATGAATAACGTACGTCGACCTCCGAGGAGACCGCCTTCAGCAGACTAATTGCTCTTCCCACAGGTGTCACAATCGATGCTGTCGGAGAAATCTATCAGGGACAAAAAGACCAACACCCTCTAGCACGGCCTGTGAAATATCCCCTGAATAATTTAAAGAAATGGGTAATGAGATGTCCATCTCTTAGAAGCCGTAAAGAATTGGTTCCGAGCATTCCCAAAAGAAATGCCGTGGGATAGAGCCACGGATAACTGCCATACTCCCTCATGCAGAGATACCTCAGAATTTTTTTCTGAACCCTCTCCAGCATAACGGAATATCTCGCCTCGTGAGGACTCCATATCACAGAACCACTTTCGAGTCTGCTCCGAACCAATGCGTTGTATAGGACTCTGAGCACATTGGGATCCCTGAAAACTCTGCCGGTCCGGACGATGAAGCCCAACATCTTCAGTGCAGTGCCACAAATCCTCTCAACATGTGCACGAAAAGTCAGCCTACTCTCATAGATGATCCCGAGATCTCTCATCGTAGATACATGTGCTAGTTGCTGGTTGTTCATTGTGTATCTATAATACACAGTTCTCAATGCTCTAGTAAAAGATAGCATAACGCATTTAGAGACATTGAATTGCATTTGATTACTATGACTCCAGTTGACAATATTATTGATGTCCGACTGCAGGTGAAGACAGTCTTCAGCCTTCATGCCTTCATGCCATAATTTGTCATTTAATTGCGTACATAGGTATTTGAAAATATGTACCGCGTAGATAGATAAAATGGAGCTAATTAACGCGTGGAAAAGGTTAAAGAACTCACTTGGCGGACAGCCTCTCCGCCTCCTTGGCGTGGGCGTCCATCTTGGCGTGGAGCGCGCTGGAGTCCCGGTGCAGCGCGTCCCTCCGCCTCTGCAGCCTCTCCACGCCCCTTAAGTCCTTGCCAGTTTCGCCCCCGCTGAGCAGGGCTGCCTTCTCCGCGGTCCGCTCCATGGTCTCCTGGACGTCTCTGCAGACAGACAGACAGACAGACATGTTACATTGGCACTGCCTTCTTACATCCTTATGAGCTTCTAATCACCAATAATTGATATGAATTAGAACTAAACTATCTAATCACTTCGTCTCTCTTTTATGATTCCCTGGTCTTATCTTCAGATATCCAGCCATGTCCACAAGTCCTGATGATATGAAACCTTGATGAAATGGCACTGTGGTGATATGACAGCGTGATAAGACACTGTGGTGATACGATACTGCGATGATATGACACTGTGGTGATGTGACAATGTGAGACACTGTGGTAATATGATGCTCCGATGTCATTACACTGTGGTGATATGATACTGTGGTGATATGACCCTGTGGTGATATGATACTCCGATGACATTACACTGTGGTGATATGACACTGTGATGATATTACACCATGGTAATATGACACGGTGATAAGCCACTGTGGTGATATGATACTGTGATAAAATGACACCATGATGATATGACACCATGATGATATGACACCCTGATGATATGACATCATGATGATATAACACCATAATGATATGACAGGTTTTTTTTACGTATACAACAGGTCGCTTGTACCCAATTACTGTATACAATTTGTTTTTAAGCTGATATATTGATTCTCGTGACATGTGATAGGTAGCTAATCTATCGCCATTTTATTGTCACGAGAATTCTACACCAGACCAATGACAATGGGACAATCACACTGCCAACGCCGGGAATCGAACCCGGAACCTTCGATATGTCAGTCAGAGCTCTTACCACTCGGCCACGAAGGTCGTCAATTACACTGTGGTGATATGATACTGTGGTGATATGACACTGTGGTGATATGACCCTGTGGTGATATGATACTCCGATGACATTACACTGTGGTGATATGACACTGTGATGATATTACACCATGGTAATATGACACGGTGATAAGCCACTGCGGTGATATGATACTCTGATGACATTACAATGTGGTGATATGACACTGTGATTATATTACACCATGGTAATATGACATGGTGATAAGCCAATGTGGTGATATGATACTGCGATGACATTACACTGTGGTGATATGACACCATGATGATATGACACCCTGATGATATGACATCATGATGATATAACACCATAATGATATGACACATTTTTTTTACGTATACAACAGGTCGCTTGAACCCAATTACAGTATACAATTTGTTTTAAAGCATTGATTCTCGTGACATGTGATAGGTAGCCAATCTATTGCCATTTTACTGTCACGTGAATTCTACACCAGACCAAAGACAGTGTGACAATCACACTGCCATCGCCGGGAATCGAACCCAGAACCTTCGGAATGGTAATCAGAGCTCTTACCACTCTGCCACGAAGGTCGTCGAAGATAATGATGATACTGCGATGATATGACACCACGACGACCTTCGTGGCCAAGTGGTAAGTGCATTGACTGCCACCCCGAAGGTTCCGGGTTGGATTCCCGGCGAGCGCAGTGTGATTGTCACACTGTCTTTGGTCTGATGTAGAATTCACGTGACAATAAAATGGCGATAGTCACGAGAATCACTATGATAGCTGTTATACCCTTTACATGGATTTGGCTCATGCTGTCATGAACACCATAAAGGAATAACACCGTGATGATGTGACACCGCTATGATATGACACTGCGATGATATGACATGACGTGTACCTGTTGTACTGGTGTATCTCGAGGGCGGCGGTGAGGCTATCCCTGTACTCCTGCAGGGCCCCGCTGAGGGCGCGCCACTTGCTGAGGAAGGCGTCCCTGCGTTGGGCCACGGCCTGGCCCTGCGCCTGCCCCAGCAGCTTGTCGGCCAGCGCACTGATGGAGCGGATGTGCTTGTCGTCAACGCGCATGTCGCTGTCCAGGTCGTCCAGCTTCCTGAGCAGCGAGCTGCAGTGCTCGTAGTCCCTGCCCTTGTCCGCCGCGTTAACCTGATCATTCCAAACATAATATCAAGTTCCAATTTCACAAGCAATTTGAATCTCCTGCAAGACAAAGTCGGCCAATCTTTCCATCCCAATGGCAAGAGAAAGAGGAGAAATAGGCCCATCTTAGCAGCCACCCTTGCAATATATACAGATTTTTGCCATTGATACAAACAAGAAGAAGAAGAAGTTAAAAGACCAATTACTTAAGCAATTTTAATCCCAATTTCACAAGCAATTTGAATCCTTCACAAGCTATTTAAATTCCAATTTCATAAGTTATTTGAATCCTTCACAAGCAATTTAAATTCTAACATTGCAAGTAATTTGAATCCTTCACAAGCAATTTAAATTCTAACATTGCAAGTAATTTGAATCCTTCACAAGCAATTTAAATTCTAATTTAAGAAGCAATTTGAACCGTAATTTCACAAGCAATTTTGATCCTTCACAAGCAATTTAAATTCAAACATTGCAAGTAATTTGAATCCTTCACAAGCAATTTTAATTCTAATTTAAGAAGCAATTTGAACCGTAATTTCACAAGCAATTTTGATCCTTCACAAGCAATTTAAATTCAAACATTGCAAGTAATTTGAATCCTTCACAAGCAATTTTAATTCTAATTTAAGAAGCAATTTGAACCGTAATTTCACAAGCAATTTTGATCCTTCACAAGCAATTTAAATTCAAACATTGCAAGTAATTTGAATCCTTCACAAGCAATTTAAATTCTAATTTAAGAAGCAATTTGAACCATAATTTCACAAGCAATTTTGATCCTTCACAAGCAATTTAAATTCTAACATTGCAAGTAATTTGAATCCTTCACAAGTAATTTAAATTACATTTTCACAAGCTATTTAAATTCCAATTTCACAAGCAATTTAAATACCAATTTCATAAGTTATTTGAATCCTTCACAAGCAATTTAAATTCTAACATTACAATTAATTTGAATTCTTTACAAGCAATTTAAATTCTAATTTAAGAAGCAATTTGAACTGCAAATTCACAAGCAATTTTGATCCTTCACAAGCAATTTAAATACCAATTTCACAAGCTATTTGAATCCTTCACAAGCTATTTATATTCCAATTTAACAAGCAATTTTAATCTCAATTTCACAAGCAATTTGAATTGAAATTTCATAAGCAATTTGATAATGAGCGATGAAGTCCATTTCCAATTTAGATGGCTTCATTAACAAGCTGCAGGATATGTCTCTGCCTATCACTCCAAAGAAACTGCACAATGTTTAGATTAGTCAAACTATTGTATATGGAACATTAGCGAATTCTAAATGACAAAATGGAGGAATAAACTTTTTGAATAGTCAAATAGGGCATACCATCATTTCCTTGTCTCGGATCCAGGACTCGATCTTGTCCACCTGGTTGTTGAACTCCAGCATGTCCTGGGCTTCTTCCAGACCCCGGCCTGCGGAAGAGAAGATCAGATTAATGAATAAGAACTTAAACTTTCGAGGTTAGAGTGATACCTCTCTCTAGGTCAGAGTGATACCCCCCCAAGATTAGAGTCTCCGACAAGGTCAGTGATACCTTCCTCGAGGTGAGAGTGATACCTCCCACGAGGACAGAGTGATACCTCCGTCAAGGTCATTGTGATACCTCTCACGAGAGTGATTTCTCCTTTGAAGTCAGAGTAATACCTCCACTGAAGTCAAGGTGATACCTCCCACGAGGTCAACGTGATACCTCTGTCACGGTCAGAGTGATACCTTCCTCTATGTCAGAGGGATATCTCCCCCGAGGTCAAAGTGATACCTCCATAGAGGTCAGAGTGATACTTCCCACGAAGTCTGAATAATACCTCTTTAACGGTCAGAGGGGTACATCCCTCAAGGTCAAGTGATACCTCCCTCGAGATCCGAGCGACACTTGTCTGGACAAGTTTCAAAAGAAAATCCTGTGAACCCTCTAGGGTACGGAGTATATGGGTTAAAATGGGAGTATAACTTCTTCTTCTTCTTCACTTTTGGTAGACTCAGGAGTCTGTTATTTCAGGCGGGTCCTCTTGAGACGCTGAACTCCAGCTTTCTCTCCACCGTTTCGGGGGTCTTCCTGGTCGGCGTTGTCCGTTTGGCATTCCACGGAGAGCTATGTGTGGTATCCTATTTAAGCTCATCCTTTCTACGTGTTGATGCCAGTATCGCCATTTTTGACGTCCCCATCTGACCACATCTTGGACCTCGCAGATTTCTCGGATTGCTGTATTCCTAACTCGATCACGTAGGGTCTTGCCAGCTATAGCGCGGAGTGTTTTCATCTCGGTTGTCCTGAGCATGCTCTTTGTCTTGACAGTGTCTGCCCTGGATTCAATGCCATAAGTGAGGATTGGTCGCACACAGGTCTTATAGATGCGTACCTTACTGTCAGTCCTCGTGTCCCTGTTTCTCCATATGACATCTTTCAGGCAGCCTGCAACCGCTGCAGCCCTATCCACCTGTGACCTAACTTCTCTGGGGAGGTCATTAAAGCTGGTTACTTCGCTTCCGAGATATCTTGGTTTGGTGGGTCATGTCCGTGATCAATGAGCTGTTCTGTGAGCGTTGTAAGGCTTTTTTACCCCAGGTAGGTTGCTAGCCTTGCCTGAGCCTCAATAAAATAATAATAATAAAAATCTCACCTCTCTGATCAGCCCGGTGAAGGAGATCCCGCCAGGCGGCCTCCAGGTCACGTGCCGTGGCCTGGACATCGCTCGCGGCTCCGTGCCTCCGTTCCACCAGCAGGGCCGCCTTCTGTCGAAGCTCTCCTACGCGGCCGGCATTAGCGGCCAGTTCCGCCTGGAACGCCTGGTGCTTCTGCAGCTTCTTGATCTTGTCTTCCAGGTTGGTCACCTCGCCGCCTGGAATTTTATGGAAGCATACTTTGATATAACAAACAAACAAACCATCACGCCGTTTCTTCGCAGGGGTAGGCAGAGAGAATGGACCGCCACACTACTCCATCCTGACACACCTCTCTAGCTTCCTCCACATTCATACAGCGACTCATACACGCACGTCGATTCCTCTGACTTATAACATGACCAACCTTTAAAATTTGATTAATTTGGTCATGCCATGTTTTCCTCGGTCTGCCTCGACTCCGTACTCCATTTACATCATTAACGTACACTTTCTTAACCATTCTTTCTCCATCCATGCGTTTGATCCTTTCATAATACCTTCTTCCGCTCTACACTCCTTTCTTATATCAGCATTTGAGATTCTGTCGTATATCGTTCTACCACACATACGTCTTAGGGACCTCATCTCTACCGCATTTATTCTGCGTTCATTCTTCTTCTGCCAATTCCATGCTTCGCTTCCATATAAGGGTCTGCTAATAACATCTGAGATAAACGTCTTAAATCAAATCAAATCAGTTTATTAACTCAAAAGACATTACAAACAGCATAAATGTTTAATCTATTGAGTACAGACACATACAACATAGTACCAGGAACGCATTAGAGATGGTTCCACTGCAGGAATACAAGATGCTTTCTAAAATCAAGAGTATTTGTCTTCTGAACGTACTTTCAGTAATATGAAAGACGTCGATCTCCGAGGAGACCACGTTCAGCAGACTAATTGCTCTTCCCACCGGTGTCACCAGAGGCAGATTGGTGCTGGTGGCCGGTAGGTAAAACAATCTGTGCTGTCGCTGTCGGAGACATCTATCAGGGACAAAAAGACCAACATCCTCCAGTACAGCCGATTTTTCGAAGTATCCCCTGATTAATCTAAAGAAATGGGTTATGAGATGCCCATCTCTTCGAAGCTGTAAAGAATTGGTTCGGAGCATTCCCAAAAGAAATGCCGTGGGATAGAGCCACGGATAACTACCATACTCCCTCATGTAGAGATACCTCAGAAATTTTTTCTGAACCCTCTCCAGCATAACGGAATATCTCACCTCGTGAGGACTATATCACAGAACCACTTTCATGTCTGCTCCGAACCAACGCAACGGGTCTGTACTCAATAGATGCCTTAAACATTTATGCTGTTTGTAATGTGTGAGTAAATAAACTGATTTGATTTGATTTGAGAATGTGAGATGTACCTTGATCAGCTTCCAGCTTCTTGCTCTTGTCTTGTATCCAGAACTGCGCTTCCGCTACGTCCCGCGTGAACTGGGCGTGAAGGAGTGCGTCGGCTAGGGAGTCCCGGCGAACGGCGCACATCTCACGCACCTGCAAAGTTCAACCATGAGTTAAGTGTCAGAAGCTATCTCTGTAGATTGGATGATATATAAAAAGTGTACAGTAAAAGTGCGTTAATTCGAACAACGATCGAATACGAATTTGTATTCATCAAAATGTACTTACGATTTCTAATAATTCAAACGGGACATCAATATAATGTGGAATATCACATGAGAAAGAATCAGGTTCGAGCGCTTACATACATTAGTGTATCCATCATCCAACATATAATTTTTTAACCATTCCTTCTTCATTCATTCTTTCCATGTATCCAAACCATCTTAATGATCCTTTCATTATTTTGTTCATAACACCATCATTCGCACCGCATTCACTTCTTATATTTTCATTCGACACTCTATCATACACAGAGTATCCACACATTCATCTAAGAGATCTCATTTCTACTGCATTTATTATTCTTCTTTCATCCTTCTTTTGCCAGTTCCATGCTTCGCCTCCATACAAAAGGGTCGGTACAAGAACACCAACGACTTTGAATGTGAACGCAGTTATCCACCATATATTCCTTTCTAACTAACTAACTAACCATCACGCCACTTCTCCGGAGGGGTACGCAGAGGATGGATTACCACGCTGTTCTATCCTGACATAACTCTCGCGCATCTTCTACATTCACACATCGTGACATGCACGCTCGTCGATTGTTCTTACTTCCAACATGGCCGCCTTTCAGTAATTGATTAATTTGATCATGCCGTGTCTTCCTCGACTTCTTTTCCATTCACACTACTTGTATATATATTACGAGTTCGGTTATCTCGGAGGTTCTAGAGCCTAAGCACTGGCCTCGCCGTTCCTTCATCAAGGAGTGGCAGACCGCTGTTTTGGCTCCGCGACTTCCGAGAGCCAGCTGACTCGGTTCGCCAAATCACGTATCCTTCCTGTATCAGAATGTTCGTGGATTGAGAACGAAATGCGCGAAATTTTTCTCCAATGTTTCGGTGAGTGATGCTAACGTAATCGCTCTCACCGAGACTTGGCTGAATTCGAGCGTCCTCTCCTCGGAGCTTTTTGATACAGAGAACTACTATGTGTTTCGTAGAGATCGGGAAAACAGTGGCAGCCGCACTCGCGGTGGCGGTTGCTTATTGGCGATTGAGAGGAGGGATGCGCTGAGGGCTGAGCGTGTCTCAAATCTTGAATCAATCAATGAGGACCTATGGGTAAAACTGACTGGACTTAGAAATATAATTTTTATTTGTGTAACATACATTCCTCCGGGGTCTAATTGGGTAGTCTATAAACATTTCTTTGATGCGATGCATACAAATTTCAATCTGGTCGGAGGTAAAAATGTCATCGTGATGGGCGACTTTAACCTACACTCCGCTCATGGGATCGACAATGTCCAGCAAGACTTGGAGTACCTATGCGCGGTCTTTGGGCTTGCGCAGCACAATGGCATTTTGAATTCTGATTTCAGAACCTTGGACTTGATTTTGAGCAATATCAAATTGCAAGTTTCTAGATCAGTGTCTCCATTAGTACCTGAGGATAATTATCATCCCGCATTGGAGTTTGAGTGCTCTGGTAAAAATAATCCTAATATAACCAGAGTACCGCGGCATGATGAAATCTTCAGGGGATGGAACTTCAGTCGGGGTGATTTTCTGAAGCTATACCAGCTGATGACTCAACTTGACTGGAGTGACCTGTACAACTTGTCCTCCGTAAATGATGCCTTACAATATTTTTATAGTGTGATTTACAGTTTATTTGATATGTGCTTTCCCAGAAAACGCGTAAGCAATGGTGGACGGAGATATCCGAGGTGGTTTTCAAGGGAAATCATCGCGGAAATTAAGATCAAACATGCACATCATGTGAAGTGGAAGGCCACTGGCTCTCGGGATGAGTATGAACTTTTCAGTAAGCACCGCTCGGTGGTGAGACGGAATGTTCGGTCAGCCTTTCGAGCATATGTAAGCACCATTGAGGGCGATCTTATGAATGACCCCGGGACTTTCTGGAACTACATAAAAAGCCTACGTAAAGACGGTGGCATCCTAAATACCATGATGCATGGGGATAGAGAGGTTGAGGGCGCAAACATAGCGAACGCATTCGCTAAGCACTTTCAATCTGTCTATAGCAATATTCCCCCGCGGCTTAATTTAAATTCAGCGACCGGTTCGAATACCAGTAAGTGCGCTCATA
Organism: Lepidostoma basale; assembly: GCA_022606425.2. Classification (NCBI taxonomy): domain Eukaryota; kingdom Metazoa; phylum Arthropoda; class Insecta; order Trichoptera; family Lepidostomatidae; genus Lepidostoma; species Lepidostoma basale. Next base: position 154,488 of record JAHDVF020000921.1, on the reverse strand, counting down.
GCTTTGACATATCTAACATAGACACAAATGATATTAAATCATCCATCAAAGCAATGAAGAATTCGCACTCGGTTGGTCCGGATTTTCTTCCCATCTTCTTCTTCAAAGGCTGCTCTGAGCTCTTAATATATCCGCTGTACTTTTTATTTAACCTATCGTTAAGTACAAATACTTTTCCTGATCTCTGGAAAGTTTCTAGGATCAGTCCTATCTTCAAGAGCGGAACAAAAGAGTCAGTCGAAAACTACAGACCTGTAGCAATACTGTCGGCTCCAGCCAAGCTATTCGAATCTATTCTACATAAATTGATATTTCCCAGAGTTGACCCATATATTATAACAGAACAACATGGGTTCAGGAAGGGGCGCTCTACTGAAACAAATCTCATGGTCTTCACAGAATACATAACAAGGGCCTTGGACAATGGTCACCAAGTTGACTGTTCATATAATGACTTCTCAAAGGCATTTGATACTGTGAACCATGACATTCTTATAGCAAAGCTATCTCAAATTGGTTTCTCTTCTCAACTTATTATGCTTTTCACTAGTTACCTTGAGGGGAGGAAACAATTCGTCTCGTACGGAATTTTTCAATCGGAACCTTTTTTTGTTTATTCAGGGGTGCCACAGGGTTCGAACCTTGGCCCACTCCTCTTCACTATATTCATAAACGATATTGCGAAGGTAATAAACTTCTCGCGATTTCTTTTATTTGCCGATGACCTGAAATTATTCCTAGACATAAATAATCCTGACGACTGTCTACGCCTTCAGTCGGATATTAATAATATTGTTACCTGGAGTCACAGTAATCATATGAAATTCAATGTCTCTAAGTGCGTAATGTTATCTTTTACGAGAGCACGGAGAACTATATATCATAGATACACGATGAATAACCAGCAGTTGGCACATGTATCCACTATGAGAGATCTCGGGGTCATCTATGAGAGTAGATTAACCTTTCATGCTCATGTTGAGAGAATTTGTGGCATTGCGCTGAAGATGTTGGGCTTCATAATTCGGACCGGAAGGGTTTTCAGAGATCCCAATGTGCTCAGAGTACTATACAATTCATTGGTTCGGAGCAGACTCGAAAGTGGTTCTGTGATATGGAGTCCGCACGAGGCGAGATATTCCCTTATGCTGGAGAGGGTTCAGAAAAAATTTCTGAGGTATCTCTACATGAAGGAGTATGGTAGCTATCCATGGCTCTATCCCACAGCGTTTCTTTTGGGAATGTTGGGGTCTAATTCTCTGCAGCTTCGAAGAGACGGGTTTCTCATAACCCATTTCTTTAGGCTTATTAGGGGATATTTTGAAAACTCAGCCGTGCTGGAGGGTGTAGGTCTTTTTGTTCCCGACAGATATCTCCGACAGCGCCAGCATAGATTGTTTTACCTATCCGCCGCTAGAACCAACCTGGCTCTGGTGACACCGGTGGGAAGAGCAATCAATCTGCTGAACGCGGTCTCCTCGGAAATCGACGTCTTTCATATCAGTGAAAGTACGTTCAGAAGGCAAATACTCTTAATTCTGGAGGGTATCCTGTCTTCCTAATGTTCAACCATCTCTCATGCGTTTCTGGTAGTATATTATTATTTTACCAATATATTATTTTACCTGTTCTCAATAGATGCCTTAAAAATTAATTTTGTAATGTCTATTGATGAAATGAAATAAACTGATAAACTGATAAACTGATAAACTGATTACATTTTAACCATTCTTCCCTCATCCATTCGTTCCATATGTCCAAACCATCTTAGTGACCGCGTATTTATCACGCATTCATCCGCTTTACATTCATTGTTTTTCCTTTCTAACATCTTCATTTTTCTATCAAAACAAACAAACCATCACGCCGTTTCCGCGCAGGGGTAGGCAGAGAGAATGGACCGCCACACTACTCTATCCTGGCACACCTCTCTAGCTTCCTCCACATTCATACAACGAGTTCCTCCGACTTCTTACATGACCAACCTTTAAAATTTGATTAATTTGGTCATGTCATGTTTTCCTCGGTCTGCCTCGACTTTGCACCCCATTTACATCATTTATACTTTCTAAACCATTCTTTCTTCACCCATGCGCTCCATATGTCCGGACCAACGCAGCGATCCTTTCATAATACCTTCTTCCGCTCTACATTTGAGATTCTGTCGTACATCATTCTACCACACATACGTCTTAGGGACCTCATCTCTACCGACCTTCTTCTGCCATTCTATCATATATTGTTTTTCGCACATTCTTCTCGGTGATCTCATTTCTACGGCATTTATCCTACTTTCATCCTTCAGACATTAGGATCGGCATTAGAATCCCATTCGTATTAATTATTTAATGTGGAGTTTTACATCATTGTTCAAGATACTATAAATAAGAATCGGTGTTGGATGGAGCCGTACCTTCTTCCTCTGGAGGTTGACCTTCTTGAGCTCCTCGGCGATGAGGGCGCTGTCGGGGTGGTGCTGCTGCAGCAGCTTGTCTCCGTGGCTGTTGAGGGCCGTCACCTTCTCCTCCTGCAAAGGCGTTCAGACCGTTACATCAGCCAACTTTACATAGCTTTATATTGTAACATATCCAAAATTAAAAATATATATATTTCCTCCATATTACATTTTTCCCTATAATGCATTTTATGAGATTAAAAATTCCCTAATACTGGATTTTTAAAAACAATTTATTTTCCAAAACACATATTTAATATTAAATTTCCTCTAAATTTTTTTTTTTTTTAATAAAATTTCCTGAAATAAGCATAATATTTACTAACTAACTACCTAACCGTCACGCCTTCTCCCCGAAAGGGTAGGCAGAAAGAATGGACTGCCACACTTTAACTGATGCGGCACTCCATCCTTCTCTTTTCGCTCCGCGGGAGACGCGGTGTGATGGGTTGCGAACCTCAACGCCAAAATTTATGTTTTTCATAACTTTTTGCCCTGAATTTGCAATTTTTAAAAGAAATTTTCACTAAATTTGCATTTTTCATAATAAAAATTTTCCTTTTCATAATAAAATTTTCCCTATATTTCCATTTCTCAAAATAATTATATATAAAGCTTCCAAAATTTGTCATGCATGATCATAATAACAAAGGTGGAATGGGGAATGTTGTATTACATAAAGCGTGCACTTAACCCAACCAATGACAGGTCATAAGTCCTGTAAACACCTTGATCAACCATATTCAGTTTCCAGTTTGCGTCTTCGTCTCTATTGAGATACAATTAAACTTGAAATAACTATTTCCCTATATTCGCAAATTTCAGATTTTTTCCCTAAATTTGCGTTTTTCAAAATAATTTTTCCCTACATTTCCTGTTTTCATAATAATTTTCCCTAAATTTTCGTTTTTCATATTAATTTTTCCCTAAATTCGCTTTTCATGATACATTTTCCCCATAAATTTGCCTTTTTCATAATATAATTTTCCCTAAAATTTTAATTTCTTCAGGTTTCAATTTCAATTCAGATTCAATTTCTCCCTAATTACGGATTTTTTAAACTACATAAAAAATTTAAAAACACATTTTCCAAAGTGTCTCAAGATGATCAGTAAATGAATATGACATACCTGTGTATTGAGAAGTCTCTCAAAGGCCTCGTGCTTCTTCAGCTGAGCATCCACTTCTTCCACGCTCCCCGGGGAATCCGATTCCGGAGATCCTACACAAAAAACATCACATTACACTGCTAGAGTTTTGAGCTGCTTTCGTGCGGCAATTCAGAGCAAAGCAATGAGGAGGTCTTCTTCTTGCCCTGTCACACTCTATCAAATCAGACTCTATCTTACATCATTGCCTCGGCTACATCCTGCAATATTATTTTAGAGGTTCTGGTGTACACAATAGATTTCTAGTTCCAACTCTTATGTACGGAAGCGAAGCATGAAGGGGTAGGCAGAGAGGATGGACTACCACACTGCTCTATCCTGACACATCTCTCTAGCTTCCTCTACATTACACTCCACATACTGAAAACATTAAAAACCATCTGGCAACGCTCACGGAACGGGCATAGGTCCACTCTGGTTGCAAGCCCGAGAGCTACTGCCGGGCAGTGAGAACATTGAGCTCCTCGCGCTTCCACAGTGAAGTATGCAAGAGTGAGATGCGAATATAGTGCCGCGTACTCAGCGCTACGAATTTTGTTTCCGATGTTCACAAAATACCTCCGATGTACCCGATAAATTCTGATTATTATTAATATTATTTTTTAAATCAATGCGTAAATATATAATGGAGGAATACCTAAAATGTTAACCTTGTATTTATTATATGTATAGAGATATTTATGGTTATTAGAAGCAACATGTAGAAGATACCCATCATAGGGAAGGGAGGGTTAACGATGTAAATGGAACTAGAAATAGAATCGGGAGACCGAGGTAAACGTGGCAAGATCAAATAAATCAAATATTGAATGTCGGCCATGTGAGGAGTCAGAGAAATGGACGTGCGTGCATGACACGATGTATGAATGTTGAGGAAGCGAGAGAAATATGTCAGGAAAGAAAAGTGTGGCAGTCCATTCTTTCTGCCTACCCCTTCGGAGAGACGGCGTGATGGTTAGTTAGAGTTCTCACTCACCTAAAGCGGCCTCTTGCGCGTGGCACAGGTTCAGTAGCTGCTTGGCGTCCCTCAGGAAGAATTGTAGATCGATGAGCTGGTCCAGCGCCACTTGCCGGGCCTGCCAGGCTGCGTGCAGGCGCTGCCTCTCTTCCAGCAGGGCGGCGCAACGCTCCTCCACCTCCTGGAATCAAAATAATCATCTTAGAACGTCATTATCGCCGCCTGTCTCACGTACTAACTAACTAACTAACCATCACGCCGTCTCCCTGGAGGGGTAGGCAGAAAAGAATGGACTGACACACTTTTCTTTCCTGACATATTTCTCTCGCTTCCTCAACATTCATACATCGTGTCATGCACGCACGTCCATTTCTCTGACTCCTCACATGGCCGACATTCAATATTTGATTTATTTGATCTTGCCACGTTTTCCTCGGTCTTCCGATTCTATTTCTAGTTCCATTTACATCCTTAACATATCATTTTTTTATCATTCTTCTTTCCATGTGTCCAAACCATCTTAATGATCCTTTCATTATTTTGTTCATGACACCATCATTCGCACCGCATTCACTTCTTATATTTTCATTCGACACTCTATCACACACAGAGTATCCACACATTCGTCTAAGAGATCTCATTTCTACTGCATTTATTCTACTTTCATCCTTCTTTTGCCGGTTCCATACATAAGACTCGGAAAAAGAACACCAATGTGCACTGCCATTTTAGTTTTTGTTTGCGATGACAACTTCAAGTGCACCATTCACTCTGTTGCCTGCCCCAACCCTTCTTTCAATATCCCTCTCCACTGTAAACATACTTCCCAAATAAACAAATTCATCCACTTGATCCAGATTTTCACCGTTTACACTAATGTTGCAGACTGTCATGCTTCCTTCTTTTTCGAAAATCATTACCTTAGACTTATTCACATTCATCATCAAATCGTATCGCTTGCGTACCTCATACATACTAGACACCAGGACTTGAATGTTCCCAATTTGTAATGTATACCTGTGCGGAAGTGTGTCCTGTTTGCACCATGGCCCTGCCCATGTCGAGGGCTCCTCGGAAGGAGTCCTCCCTGGCCTCCACCTCCGCCTTGGTAGCCTCGTGTTCGGCTCGGAGAGCGGCGGCCGCGGACACGTCGCGGGCGCGGGGCGCCGCCGTCATGCCAGTGCGGAGAGCGTTCGACCACGATGTGAGATCGCGGACCTAAACATAATAATAATTAATTGATTTTTATTAAATTCGAAATCTTGTCCAAAAAAATTATAGTGTCCTTAGATATTCCAATTTATTGTCCAAAAATATTATATTTCGTTTTAATCAAAACATTTAAATAGTGTCAAAAAAACATTACATCATTAATATATGTAATTACGTAAGAAAATAACCTGTTTACTTCAAATACAAATTAAGTCCAAAACGTGTTATTTCATCCAACAAAATTACATTACAATTTTTAATCCAAAAAAATTTCACTCCACTATCATAAAAATACTTTGCATTTCTGTCAAAAAAATACACTGCATTTTTTTTTATCCATATTAGATTGCATTTCTTTATTAAAAATATTACATTGCATTTTTCTATCCAAAAAAATTACATACATAGTATTTTATATTTCCAATAAAATTACAGAAAATTTTTATATCCAAAATACATTAAAAATTTTATATTATCAAAAAAAAAAGCATTTTTTCTCCAAAAATAAAATAGATCACAATTTTTTATCCAAAAATATTTCATAGAATTTTATTTTTCCAAATAAAATTACAGGGCATTTTATTAATAAAAATATATGTATAGTTTTTAATCCATTTTAGCTTTATAAAGAAAAAAATTGTGATTTTTTTACCAAAAAAAAAATTGCATTTTTTTTTCCATATAATTGTGATTTTTTTTTACCTCAAAAGTTACATAGCATTTATTTTATGGAAAAAATTATACTACAGTTCTCTTCCCAAAGAATTACCTTGCATGTTTGCTTTTATAAATCACGGCTTCGATCCGTTGGATTCGGCACTTCTCGCTAGTGTAGCGAAAGCTGATATATCGGATTTCAGTAACCAAAGGGTTTAAATATTTACTTTCTGTCTTTCAGATAGGTGTGTACCTGCGTGAGGAAGCGGTGAAGGTCGCAGGCGGCATGCAGGCGGTCGCGGTGGTCGGCGGCCGCCTGGCGAAGGCGCTCCCAACCCTCGGACAGGCTCTGCTGCTGTCGTCCAATCTGGACAGCGTTCCCTCCAGGGTACAACTGCTGCAACCTCGCCGCATCCTCGGACAGCAGCTGCAAACGTCAATTACTTATTAACACCATTTCTTGTTTTAATAACAATAATTTGGTTAAACTTGGTTAAAGTATCCTAATTCAAGGACAGTGTCCTGTTTTGGGGACAGTGTCCTTTTTTATGGTCAGTGTCTTATTTTAAGGACAATGTCCTATTTTGGGGACAGTGTCCTTTTTTAAGGTCAGTGTCTTATTTTAAGGACAGTGTCCTATTTTGGGGACAGTGTCCTATTTTAAGGACAGTGTCCTATTTTAAAGACAGTGTCCTATTTTAAAGGAAGTGGGTCGTTTTAAAGGAAGGCGTTCTTTTTATAAGTCAGTATCGATAATTTGTTTAATGTGTCCTTATTCAAAGACAGCGTCCTATTTTAAGGTCAATATCGATAATTTGATTAAAGTGTCCTAGTTCAAGGAACTAATAAACTAATGTTCCAGACCGTCGTGTCTGTCATAGTAATATTTGAGTGTGCAATACCTGCAGCTGGGCCTCCAGGGCGAGCATGTCGTTCTCGAGCCCCTCGTGGCGCCGCAGCAGCGCCAGCGCGTGGTTGAGGTCGCGCGGCGCGGCCCTCTCGTCGGGGATCTGAGCGCGCTTGTCGCGCACGCGCCCCTGCGCCTCGGCCGCGTCGCGGTGGAAGCGGTGGATGTCGCCCACGGCGCCCAGCCGCTGCGCGCGCGTCTCCATCTGCTCCACTAGCGCGTGCCACGACTCGCTGAACAGTCAATTGCAACATTAGCTGGGTTCAGGTGGCGTAGTTCATGTCAAGTGCTACGTGAGAGGTGAATATCTTGGATAAAATGGCGTAGTTATGTAAAATGCTGAGTAAGAAGTAATATTTTGGTGAAAATGGCGTAGTTATTCTGAAGTGCTAAATAATAAGTGAATATTTCGGAGAAAAGGGTGTAGTTAATGAAAATGCTATGTAAGAAGTGAATATCTTGTATAAAAAGGCGTAGTTTATAAAGTGCTAAGTATAATTGCATATATCGGCGAAAATGGCGTAGTTAATGTAAGTGCTAAGTAAGAAGTGAATATTTTAAAGAAAACGGCATGTCAATGTAAAGAAATGTGTTTAGTAATAAGGTTATATCTAAGAATAAACGGCGTAGTCCATGCAGCATGCTAAGTAAGAGGTGAATGTGTTAGTTAAAATGGCGTAGATAATGTAATGAAATGTTATAAGTAATAAGTGTATATATTGTTTAAAATGGCGTAGTTAATGTAATGTTCTAAACAGAAAGAATATATTACCGAATATCTTGGAGAAAATGGCGTAGTTCGTGTGTGCTAAGTAAGAATTGAATATCTTGAATTAAATTATGTAGGCCATGTAAAGTGCTAAGTAAGAAGTGAATATCTAGGATTAAACGGCGTAGTTCATGCAACATGCTAAGTAAAAGGTTAATGTATTAGTTAAAATGGCGTAGGTCATGAAAAGTGCTAAGTTATCTTGATTAAAATGGCATACTCAATCCAATGTAGTAAATAATAAGTGAATATCTTGGAGAAATAGGCGTAGTGAATGTAATGTGCTAAGTAAGAAAGAAAATATTGGTTTGAAAGGCGTAATTCGTGGAAAAAAATATATTTAAAAAAATGGCATAGTTAAAGTAAAGAAATGTGTTAAGAAGTGAATAAAGTTGGAAAATGGCATAAAAAGTTAATATTTCAATGAAAATGGCGTAGTTAGGCATTTTGAAGTAATGTGTTAAGTAATAAGTGATCATCGTAGAGAAAATGGCGTTAAGAATAGAATATCTTTGAGAAAATGGCGTAGTTAATGTAAAGTGCTAAGTAAGAAGTGAATATATTAGATAAAAAATCAAGATAAAGTAATGTGCTAAGCAAGAAGTGAATATCGTGATTAAAATGGCGCAATGAATATAACAAGATATGTGCCATTTGTGTAGTATATTGGTAAAACAAAATGGCGTAGTTAACTAATACTAAACGTGACGCACATTAAACAACATAAAAATGGCGTACATGGGTGAAGTGAGTGTCAATACACGCAGTGTGAAGTTGCTTACAAGACAACGGATCCCAAATGGTGGCTGATGGAAGTGTTAACAGGAGAACATGACATTATTAGAGTGAGTGCGACACCCAAAGTTAACGACAAACAAAAATGGTAATAATAATAATCGAAAGATGCGCTACAGCTCTGATGTCATCATTCGCTTCAAATAAAACGTTTTTTTTTTTTTTAAATCCGTCTTAAACGCCTATTCCCGTCCACTCCTGGACAAAGGCCTCCTCCATTTGCTTCCATGTCATTCTGCCCTGTGCAGACTGCATCCAGGTTATTCCGACGTGTCTGTTCAGATCATCCTTCCACCGTAGTTGCGGTCGCCCTGCACTTCTCTTCGCCGTCCACGGTCTCCAAGTCAGCAGTCTTCTAGCTTCTGGCTACGTGACCTGCCCATTGCCACTGTAGAGTCGCTACAGGTGGATGATGTCGGTGACCTTTGTTTTTTCTCTCACCGTATCGTTTCTGACTCTGTCTCTTAGGCTTATTCCTAACATGGCTCTTTCCATGGCTCTTTGGGTCACTCGTAGTTTCTCGGTACTCTGATGTCATCGTTCGCTTCAAATAATCTGTCTTCTTTTTTCAGAAACATCCGTCTTAAACGTCTTATCCCACTTGAAAATCTTGATTGATCGATTTGAACATCGGTCTTAAGCGTCTTATGCCACTTTAAACATTTTAAATGGAAATTACTGAGTCTCCTTGGCATTTTCTAAATATTCTAGTATTTTTTAAATAACTAAAGATCACGCTGTTTCCTCCGAAGGGGTAGGCAGAGAGGTTGGACCGCCACACTGTTCTATCCTGACATAGCTCTCGCGCCTCTTCTACATTCACACATCGTGACATGCACACTCGTCGATTATTCCTACAGCCTTTCGGTAATTGATTAATTTGGTCATGGTTCGACTTCTTTTTCCATTCACACTACTTGTATATATCTTTTTAACCATTCTTCCCTCATCCATCCGTTCCATATGTCCAAACCATCTTAGTGACTCTTTCTTAATTAAATTTATCACACATTCATCCGCCTTGCATTCGTTTCTTACTTCATCATTAGATATTCTATCATACATTGTTTTTCTGCACATTCTTCTACGTGACCTCATTTCTACAATGGCATTTATTCTACTTTCTACCTTCTTCCGGCAACTCCAAGCTTCACTTTCATACATAAGGGTCGGCACTAGAATTCCATTTTGCACTGCCATATTTGCTTTAGAAGAATATATTCCTAACTAACTAACTGACCATCACGCCGTCTCTCCGAAGGGGTAGGCAGAAAGAATGGACTGCCACACTTTTCTTTCCTGACATATTTCTCTCGCTTCCTCAACATTCATACATCATGTCATGCACATGCGTCGATTTCTTAATAAATATCAAGGTCTCATTTTTGAAGAAACGTCTTATTTCACCATAAACGTCTTATTTTACTTGATAAATCTTGTTTCACTTGAAACTCGTAAGCCAATTTGAAATGTCTTATTTAATAAATAAAAACGTATTAAATCAGCAACATGTATTATTTAAAATAAGGTCTAAATTGATTTCATGTGTATTATACTTGAAATGACACATTTACCATCAATCGTCTTAATTGACTTGAAAGCGTCTTATGTTACTAGAAACGTCCTATTTAACTAGATTCGTCTTAATTCACTTGAAGCGTCTTATTTCACCTGAACCATATTATTTTGATGGATGGAAACATATGCATATTAAAACACTGTGAATGTGACAATACGATTATGAGAATTGGACACCAAGATGACTGGCTGAGTGTTGGACAATTATTAAGAGACAAAACACAATCACAAACAGTTGAAATGACACACCAACAGGTGGCGGTGTTAGGACATAGACGGCACAACTCAAAAAACGAGTCTGTCGGATATTTTTTGAGTTACCACAGTTTGGAGTGGGCGTCTTTGACCTCGAGAGCGTCTTCCGAGAGCACCCCCTCATCCGGTTTGTCCTTTCTGAACACCAACATGAAGTCATTAGTTTATCAGATGTCGTGCACTGTTCCCGCTTCTAGCGCAATAGGCAGAGACGGTGGATGACACACTCTTCCATCTTGACACGCTTCTCTAGCCTTCACATCCATACAGCGTGTCGTGCACTGTCGCTTCTAACACAATTGGCAGAGACGGTGGATGACACACTCTTCCATCCTGACACGCTTTTCTAGCTTTCACATCTATACAGCGTGTCTTGCATTGTTCCCTCTTCTAACACAATAGGCAGAGACGAAGGATGACACACTCTTCCATCCTGACACGCTTCTCTAGCCTTCACTTTCATCAGCGTGTCGTGGTTCCCGCTTCTAACACAATAGGCAGAGACGGTGGATGACACACTCTTCCATCCTGACACGCTTATCTAGCCTTCACATTCATACAGTGCACTATCGCTTCTAACATGATAGGCAGAGACGGTGGATGACACGCTCTTCTATCCTGACACGCTTCTCTAGCCTTCACATTCATACAGCGTGTCGTGCACTGTTCCCGCTTCTAACACAATAGGCAGAGACGGTGGATGACACACTCTTCCATCCTGACACGCTTCTCTAGCCTTCACATTCATACAGTGCACTGTCGCTTCTAACATGATAGGCAGAGACGGTGGATGACATGCTCTTCTATCCTGACAAGCTTCTCTAGCCTTCACATTCATACAGCGTGTCGTGCACTGTTCCCGCTTCTAACACAATAGGCAGAGACAATGGATGACACACTCTTCCATCCTGACACGCTTCTCTAGCCTTCACATTCATACAGCAATCGTGCACTGTTCCCGCTTCTAACGCAATAGGCAGAGATGGTGACATCCACACTCCTCTATCTCACATTATGTCTTGTGCAATGAGATTTGATTGATTTGATCGTGCCACATTTTCTTCTGCCTATATCTATTTCGTGCTCCATTCACATTGTTACATATACGTTCTCCATTCATTCTTTAATAATCCTTTCATTTGCACTGCATTCACTTCTTATATATGCATTTGGCACTCTCTACAAAAGCCTTCTAAATTCATGAAAGTTTTTTGTCTTCCATGTTCTAGAGAATGAATGTAGCGCAGTTTAATGCCTTATGTGTTCTTTAGAAATAATGTTAAAAGTTGTACATTGTCAAATCAATAAAAATAATATTAAAAATTAAAAAACACATGTTTACGTCTTCCTCATTCTAGATAAGGCTTTGACTAGAGAAATAATGTACAAAACAAGGTTTTACAACTTTCACTCTCTAGAAAAAAACAGTATTGAAATAGTGTCTTCTATATTCTATAAAAATATTAAAAATAAGAGTCTGTCTTCCACTTTCTAGAAAAAAGAATTTAAAAAAGGCTTTTCATGTTCTAGATTACTCTTTTCTAAATTAAAAAAAAAAAGGTATTACGTCTTTCACTCTCTAGAAAAACAGTATTAAAAAAAATGTCTTCTATGTTATAAAATAATAATACAAAAAAGACACTATGTCTTCCACTTTCAAGAAAAAAAAGAATGTAAAAAAGATCATTTAACCTTCAATGTTCTAGAGAAAGAATAATTAAAATATAAAGGTTTAACGTCTTTCACTCTCTAGAAAATCAGTATTAAAATAATGTCTTCCATTTTATAGAAAAATATAATTTTAGATAAACTTAAGGCGTTAACACCATGGAATTCCATAATGACGAATTTTTATAAATTAAAACACTGTTTTTTTATTAGTATTCTTTCTCTAGTAGGTGGTTTTATGAATTAAATAAAACACTGTTTTTCCCACTTTTGAGTTTATTTTTCTCGACATGTTTCGAAGGCTTACACTTCATCATCGGGAGAACGATATAAAGAAGATATAAGTTTATATCGTTCTCCTGATGATGAAGGTGAAAGCCTTCGAAACATGTCGAGAAAAATAAACTCAAAAGTGGAAAAAACCGTATTTTATTTAATTCATAAAAATTCGTATAAAACTAACTAACTAACTAACCATCACGCCGTCTCCCCGAAAGGGTAGGCAGAAAGAATGGACTGTCACACTTTAAGATATGTGGCACTCCATCCTTCTCTTTTCGCCCCGCGGGAGACGCGGTGTGATGGGTTGCGAACCTCATTGCCAAACAAAAGATAGTTTAATGTCTTCCACTTACTAGAGAAAGAATAATAATAATAAAAAGTTTAATGTCTTTCACTATCTTGAAACACAGTATTAAAATAGTGTCTTCCATGTTCTAGAAAAATAATATAAAAATACAGTTTTACATCTTTCATTTTCTAGAAAAACAGTATTAAAATAGTGTGTCTTCCATGTTCTAGAAAAATAATATAAAAAAGACACTTTGTCTTCCACTTTCAAGAAAAAAAAGAATGTAAAAAAGATCATTTTACACCTTCCATATTCTAGAGAAAGAATGTAAAAATAAATACCTAATGCGTCTTGCACCTTCTAGAAGAAAGAATGTAAAAATAGAACCCAGTAAGAACTAAGCAAGCGTAGCTAGGAAAGGATGGCTTCTCACCCGAGTTGTTCTTGTCTTCGCTCAATGTCTCCGATATAGGGGCTGTCAGGGGTGCCCAACTTGCGGGCCAGTTCCTCGCACTGATTGAATCTCTCCGCCCCTGCTTCCACACGGTGCCGAAGCTCTTCAAACTTGGAACGAAGAATCTACAGAGAAAAAAATTACTTTAATATAAAAAAAAACAATGTTCTCCAAAGAGGTAGGCAGAAAGAATGGTTTGCCACACTTTTCTTTCGTACTTCTCTAGCTTCCTCAACATTCTTACATCGTGTCACACACGCACGTCGATTCTTTCGACTTCTCAAGTGGCCGACATTAAATATTTGATTAATTTGATCGTACCACGTATTCCTCGGTCTTCTGATTCTATTTCTAATTCCATTTACATCGTTTACGATTACTTTTTTAACCATTCTTTATTCGTTAATTTTTTCTCTGATTAACTGCGTTGGGTGCAGCCCTCATACTAAATATGTTTATATTTTAACTAGTTGATAAAACGGAGCATTTTCTACAGCGCCCTTGAAATGAGTAATTCATAAAAATGGCGCTCTATAAATTATAGAGATGTGTGTCAGGATGGACGGACGGGTTAGTCTTCTTACCAAAAGGTGCTCGTAATCTTGGCCGAGGTCTTCGCTGGAGGCGGCGGCCAACTGCTCCTGTATCCACTCTTCCAGCTCACCGCTCTCCGTGAGGTATTCGTGTCTGCAAAGAGAAACACGGACAAATTATATAAAAAAATCACTTAACCCTATCCACAGATATTACAGCTTCTTGTACGCGAAATACATTTTCTTGTACAGATTTATTATTTTTGTAATTACATCATCCCGATAAAAGCAGTGCACTTCCTCGACCATAAAATTTTTCCCATACTATTTAAATTCTCTCGTCCAAGTTACATTTAATATTCTCGTTTGCTTCATCCACACTAGTCGACATATTTTTTCTTGGGGATATTACACTTTCTTGTACAAAATACATTCCCTTATACTCATTACGTTCTCTTGTACACATTACATTATCTTGTACTCATTAATTTTTTTGTACAAATTAGATTATATTGTACTCATTGCGTTTTCTTGTACACATTACATTCGATTGAACACATTACATTTTCTTGTACACATTACATGTTCTTGTTCTCATTACTTTTTTGAACACATTACATTCTATTATACACATTACACTTTCTTGTACAAAATATATTCCCTTGTACATACTCGTTTTCTTGTACAAATTACATTATTTGGTACTCATTACGATTTTTAACACATTACATTCTACTGTACGCATTACGTTTTCTTGTACAAATTACATTATTTGGTACTCATTACTTTTTTGACACATTACATTCTACTGTACGCATTACGTTTTCTTGTACAATTTAGATTCTATTGTACTCATATATTTTCTTGTACACATTACATTATCTTGTACTCATTACGTTTTTTGACACATTACATTCTACTATACGCATTACGTTTTCTTGTATACTCATTGCGTTTTTTTAGATACATTACATTTTCTTCTACACATTACATTATTTTGTACACATTACATTTTCTTCTACATATTACATTTTCTTGTACTCATTACTTTTTCTTGTACACATTACATTTTCTTGTGCACATTACGTTATCTTGTACATATTACACTTTCTTGTACACATAAAATTTTCTGGTAGGTAATAAATATTAAACTGTTTTTATTACAACAATTTCTTGTACAAATTAAATTAACTTATAGCCTCACCTGCACATGCTCTCGACGAGCGCCTTCTGCCGGAGTGCGGCCAGCTTTCGCAGCGCTGCCAGCGAGTGCGCCAGCTGCGCCGTTCGCTCCAGCAGCGCTCCCGCGTCCGGCCCGCCTGCTGCGACCGCCTGCGCGCTGTGGCCCATCTCCGCGATGATGGCCGCGTACGTGTCCAGCTCCAGCTCCATCGCCTGGAACAACACCACTTATTGTACTTCTGATACAACATTTTCTATGTCTAATACCATGTATTCTGCCACGCTTAATAATGATAAACGCATCAACAGTTTTAAAACATTGATCAATTCCTTGGTCGTATCCCGACTAGATTACTGCAATGGTGTCTACGCCAACATCCCCAAGCAGCAAATAAATAAACTCCAGTCTGCATTCAATGCAGCAGCAAGACTGATAAGGGGTGTGCCAAAGAGTTGTCACATAACACAGCATCTTAAGGAGCTCCACTGGCTGAAATGTCCAGAAAGGATACAATACAAGCTCTGCTGGACGGTCTATAAGGCGTTGCATGGAATGGCACCAGCTTATATATCTGAACTCTGCATCAACGAGAACCTGAATGCTAGACAGTCTACATTGCGATCAGCTAAGTCTTCTGCGATCGGTAGATTGACTGTGCCAAAACGCTGTCCAAGCACAAACTTTGGCGACCGAGCCTTCGCGGTAGCCGGCCCTTCAGCCTGGAACAGTCTTCCAGCAGACCTTAAGTGCATTGAGAATCAATCAGAGTTTAGATCGAGACTCAAAACGCACCTTTTCAAATGATCATTTCCTGACAGGAAGGGCTGATCGATTTCGTCGGGTGCAGCCCTCATACTAAATATGTTTATATATATTTTTTATCATTATTATTATTATTATTATCTAGTTGATAAAACGGAGCATCTTCTACAGCGCCCTTGAGATGAGCAATTCATAAAAATGGCGCTTTATTTTATTATTTTTATCCAATTTTAATCCAATTTATTATTATTATCAACCAAGGTTATTGTCGAAATAGAGTTTATGTAATATGTCATATGGAACGCATGGATGGAGAAAGAATGGTTAAGAAAGTATACGTTAATGATGTAAATGGGGTACGAAGTCGAGGCAGACCTAGGAAAACATGGCATGACCAAATTAATCAAATTTTAAAGGTTGGTCATGTTAGAAGTCGGAGGAATCGACGTGCGTGTATGACTCATTGTATGAATGTGGAGGAAGCTAGAGAGGTTTGCCAGGATAGAGTAGTGTGGCGGTCCATTCTCTCTGCCTACCCCTGCGGCGAAACGGCGTGATGGTTTGTTGTTGTTGAGTTTATTATATATGACCGAGCCATAGAGGGCTCCCTCCGCTTACCCGGAGCTGTTATAGCCGCAGCGGCGCCTTTCGTCAGCTTCAGTCGTGCACTCCCTAGGCCCGTCCCCCGTCCATGCGCGACTTACAACCATTTGCAACCAAGGGGGACCCAGACCACATTTAAGCTACGCTACTCTCCCTCGATGTCCCGCCCTACACACATAGCAATACAACAGCAAAAAAAAATACACAATTGATACATAAATAACATATGTTAGAGAAAGAATAAAAAATCATAGTCGTCGAAATAGAGTGGGAGAATGAAGAAGTGGAGAGGGATATTGAGAGAAGGGTTGGGGCAGGCAACAGAGTGAATGGTGCACTTAAAGTTGTCATCGCAAACAAAAACCTTTACAAAAAAGCAAAGATGGCAGTGCATAATGGTGTTCTTGTGCCGACCCTTATGATATGGAAGTGAAGCATGGAACTGGCAAAAGAAGGATGAAAGTGGAATAAATGCAGTAGAAATGAGATCTCTTAGATGAATGTGTGACACTCTGTGAATGATAGTGTCGAATGTAAATATAAGAAGTGAATGCGGTACGAATGATGGTGTCATGAACAAAATAATGAAAGGATCATTAAGATGGTTTGGACATATGGAAAGAAAGAATGGTAAATTAATTATATGTTAATGATGTAAATGGAACCAGAAATAGAATCGGAAGACCGAGGAAAACGTGGCATGACCAAATTAACCAATTACTAAAAGGCGGCCACATTCGAAGTCGGAATAATCGACGTGCGTGCATGGTGCGATGTATGAATGTAGAGGAAGCCCGAGAGGTATGCCAGGACAGGCTAGTGTGGCGATCCATCCCCTCTGCCTACCCGTCCGGGGAAATGGCGTGATGGTTAGTTAGTTGGACATTCAGTACAATTGATTGTAATTATAATAAGACTTGTTGGACATTCAGTACAATTCATTGTAATTATAACATGATTTTTTGTCCTTCTAATACGATGTATCCAATCAATGAAAAACCAGCAACTAGCACATGTATCTACGATGAAGGATCTTGGGATCATCTATGAGAGTAGGCTGACTTTTCATGCACATATCGAGAGGATTTGTGACATTGCACTGAAGATGTTGGGCTTCATCATTCGGACCGGAAGAGTTTTCAGAGATCCCAATGTGCTCAGAGTACTATACAACGCGTTGGTTCGGAGCAGACTCGAAAGTGGTTTTGTGATATGGAGTCCTCACGAGATGAAATATTCCGTTATTAAATCAGTTTATTAACTCAAAAGACAGCAAAATGTTTAAGGCATCTATTGAGTACAGACACATACAACATAATACAGTAAAAGTTCTATAATTCGAAATTCAAGGGACCGGATTTCAAAAAAATTCGAATTATGAATTACGCATTTACTAAAAAAAAAAAATTTCGCCAACTGCTGCGGCTTGAAACATCGGGGCCATTTTTTCATTCTTTCAAAATTATAAGTATAACGTCAAGTGTTCATAATAATAATAATAACTATAGTGTTTGGATAGCATAACGACGTTTTTGTGTGTCAAATGGCGCTTTGAAAAAGATAAACTTTTTTATTGGTTAAAAGAATCCTAAGTTAAAGGAAGAAGCCACGACAGTCTGCAACATTAGCGTGAATGGTGAAAACTTGGAGCAAGTAGTTGAGTTTGTGTATTTAGGTAGTATGTTTACAGTGGAGAGGGATATTGAAAGAAGGGTTGGGGCAGGCAACAGAGTGAATGGTGCACTTAAAGTTGTCATCGCAAACAAAAACCTATCCAAAAAAGCTAGAATGGCAGTGCACAATGGTGTTCTTCTACCGACCCTTATGTATGGAAGCGAAGCATGGAACTGGCAAAGGAATGATGAAAGTAGAATAAATGCAGTAGAAATGAGATCTCTTAGACGAATGTGTGGATATTCTGTGTATGATAGAGTGTCGAATGAAAATATAAGAAGTGAATGCGGTGCGAATGATGGTGTCATGAACAAAATAATGAAAGGATCATTAAGATGGTTTGGACGTATGGAAAGAATGAATGAAGAAAGAATGGTAAAAAAATTATATGTTAATGATGTAAATGGTACCAGAAATAGAGGAAGACTAAGGAAAACGTGACACGATCAAATAAATCAAATATTGAATGTCGGCCATGTGAGGAGTCAGAGAAATCGACGCGCGTGCATGACACGATGTATGAATGTTGAGGAAGCGAGAGAAATATGTCAGGAAAGAAAGGTGTGGCAGTCCATTCTTTCTGCCTACCCCTTCGGGGAGACGGCGTGATGGTTAGTTAGTTAGTTAGTTAAGAATCCTATTAAGACAGGCATCTCATACAACCTATATAAAAATTAATACAGTGAAACCCGGATTTTACGTTTTCCCGCCATTTGCGCGTAATTATTTCAGTCCCGATATATTTTAGTATATTTTTTTTCCACAATGTACATCGAAAATATTCAAAATACGCGATGCAGTATTTCGGTCGTGATTGATCAGCGATTGGTCACGTGATGTAACATTTGAATTATTAGAATTGTAGGTACATTTTGGCGAAAAATATTACGAATTACAAAATACGATAGATATTTTGAATTAACTGTAGAGTTTACAATGAAGAGTACATTTTTGGACCAAGCAAATTATGAAAATTTCGAATTACGAATTATCGTTGTTCGAATTAAAGGACTTAAAAGTCCGTTAGAGATGGTTCCACATTAGGAAGACAAGATACTTTCTAAAGTCAAGAGTATTTGTCTCCTGAACGTACCTTCGCTAATATGAAAGACATCGATCTCCGAGCAGACCGTGTTCAGCTCTTCCCAACGGAAGGAGGCCCTATGCACCACGGAGGTGTGACAGGACAAGATGCGTCTATCCTAGTTGCACATAACAAAATCTTGGACTAGATTGCTAACCTTGTGTGCCGTGAGAAGCTGCATGGCGTGGTCTCGGTCGCGGCCCTTCTCCGCCGAGGCCAGCGCGGCCCCGCGGTCGGCCAGCCACGACTCCACGTCCAGGGCGTCGTGCAGGCACTGCTGCACACGCAGCGCGCGCTCCAACCTCGCCAGACGCGCGGCTCCGGCCGCCTCGATCGAAGTCCAAGCCTCACGTAACTCTTCGCATAGCTCTTGTATCTGGAACAAAAAAATTAATTGATTAATGAAAAGCTTGTCAGGATGGAAGAGTGTGTCATCCACTCTTTGCCTATTGTGTTAGAAGCGACAGTGCACGATTGCTGTATGAATGTGAAGGCTAGAGAAGCGTGTCAGGATGGAAGAGTGCGTCATCCACCGTCTCTGCCTATTGTGTTAGAAGCGACAGTGCACGACGCGCTGTATGAATGTGAAGGCTAGAGGAGTGTGTCATCCACCGTCTATGCCTATTGTGTTAGAAGCGACAGTGCACGACACGCTGTAATAATCTCTGGATGGGGGTGTGTGGCAGTCACTGCCTATTGTGTTAGAAGCGACAGTGCACGACGCGCTGTATGAATGTGAAGGCTAGAGGAGCGTGTCATCCACCGTCTCTGCCTATTGTGTTAGAAGCGACAGTGCACGACGCGCTGTATGAATGTGAAGGCTAGAGGAGTGTGTCATCCACCGTCTATGCCTATTGTGTTAGAAGCGACAGTGCACGACACGCTGTAATAATCTCTGGATGGGGGTGTGTGGCAGTCACTGCCTATTGTGTTAGAAGCGACAGTGCACGACACGCTGTAATAATCTCTGGATGGGGGTGTGTGGCAGTCTCTGCCTATTGTGTTAGAAGCGACAGTGCACGACGCGCTGTAATAATATCTGGATGGGGGTGTGTGGCAGTCACTGCCTATTGTGTTAGAAGCGACAGTGCACGACACGCTGTAATAATCTCTGGATGGGGGTGTGTGGCAGTCACTGCCTATTGTGTTAGAAGCGACAGTGCACGACACGCTGTAATAATCTCTGGATGGGGGTGTGTGGCAGTCTCTGCCTATTGTGTTAGAAGCGACAGTGCACGACGCGCTGTAATAATATCTGGATGGGGGTGTGTGGCAGTCACTGCCTATTGTGCTAGAAGTCCTACCTTGTCTGATATGGGGAGTCGTTGGGCCACAAGCTCGTCTCCTCTTGCTAGTTCCCTCTCCACTTGAGGCCGGTGCGCGGCCAGCTCGGCCAGCAGCTTGACGTGCTTCTTGTGGAGACCCTGTGCAGCGTAGAGGTCGGCTCCGAGAGCACCAGAACCAGCCGCGGCAGCCCGTTCTCCGACCCACTGCAGCTCCGCGTCAAGAGAGAACTTGAACTTGTGGAACCTAAACAAAATTAACATATTAATCCTTCGAATTTAAATAATCTAACTAACTAACCATCACGCCGTCTCTCCGAAGGGGTAGGCAGAAAGAATGGACTGCCACACTTTTCTTTCCTGACATATTTCTCAATTCGCTTCCTCAACATTCATACATCGTGTCATGTACGCACGTCGATTCGTTCCTTTTACATCGTTAACATATAATTTTTTTTTACCATTCTTTCTTCATTCATTATTTCCACATGTCCAAACCATCTTAATGATCCTTTCATTATTTTGTTCATTGCACCATCATTCGCACCGCATTCACTTCTTATATTTTCATTTGACACTATCATACAGAGTATCAACACATTCGTCTAAGAGATCTCATTTCTACTGCAATCAACTACTTTCATCCTTCTTTCGTCAGTTCCATGTTTAGCTTCCATACATAAGGGTCGGTGCACTTAAAGTTGTCATCGCAATCAAGCTAAAATGGCAGTGCACAATGGAGTTCGTGTACCGTCCCTTGTGTACGGAAGTGAAGCATAAAACTAGCATATGGTTCAGGTGAAATAAGACGCTTCAAGTGAATTAAGACGAATCTAGTTAAATAGGACGTTTCTAGTAACATAAGACGCTTTCAAGTCAATTAAGACGATTGATGTTAAATGTGTTATTTCAAGTATAATACACATGAAATCAATTTAGACCTTATTTTAAAGATTACATGTTGAAGCAAAGAATGAAACTGGCAAAAAAGGATGAGAGTAGAATAAATGCAGTAGAAATGAGATTTCTTAGACGGATGTGTGAAAAATCTGTGTACGATAGTGTCGAAGTTGAGTTGCTATAGAAACATCTGAAATGCTGCTCACTTGAGTCCTTCTTCCAGCAGGTTTCTCCGAAGCCGCGCGGGTTCCCTCAGCGCCTCGAGCGCGGCCTGCGCCGCCTTGGACTCCTGCTGCACCGAGGCTGAGTCGAAGTGGCCTTCCGCAGCCAGGTCCTGCCCGGCGGCCGTGAGCTCGGCCACCTTCTGCTCCCACTGGGCCATCTCCAGCTCCAGCGCCTGTAAACATACATTTTCAAATTTAATTTCTACCTGTTTACCGTCTCGGAGATAAGGCGCGATGGTTATATGGTTATAAAGAGAGATGTTTCTTTTCCTTTCAGGTCTTTTGAAACCAATTTGTTTTAGCTATTATATTGATTCGCATGACATGTGATACGTAGCTAATCTATACCCATTTTATTGTCACGTGAATTCTACACCAGACCAAAGACATTGTGACTGTCATCACCGGGAATCCAACCCAGGACCTCCGTTGTGACAATCAGAATTCTCACCACTCTGCGATGAAGGTCGTTGAACTCCGTGACTATTCAGAATGAAAATTTAGGCTGATAAGGCACAGAGATCAAGGAGCTTGAAACATATCCTATCTCTAAGGATTAAATCCATGATAATATCTGCTGTTCAGAGATATTTGGTTCTGATAGTGTCTGATTGTGCTCTAGATTAGAATCTGCAAGAAACAGCTTAAGGAACAACACCTTGAGAAATATAAGGAACAACCACGTAAAGAACTTGCAGAACAACACCTTGAGGAACTCAAGGAACAACCACTTAAAGAATTAAGGAACAACACCTTAAGAAACTTAAGGAACAACCATTTTAAGAACTTGAGGAACAACACCTTGAGAAACTTAAGGAACAACCACATAGAGAACTTGAGAAACTTAAGGAACAACAACATAAAGAACTTAAGGAACAACACCTTAATATACTTAAGGAACAATCACTTAAAGAACTTAAGGAACAACACCTCAAGAAACTTAAAGAACCATAAAAAAAACTTAATGAACAACACCTTAAGGAATAACCACTTACAGAACATAATTTTAAGGAACTTAAGGAACAACACTTCAAGGAACTTACAAGTGGAAGACCAAGGAAAGCATGGCATGGCTAAATTAATTGAATACGAAAAGACGGCCACATTCCAAGCCATAAAAATCGCCGAGTGGACATGTTACGATGTATGGCGATCCATCCTCTCTGCCTACCTCTGTAAGTAAAGAAGGAACTATAATATCCAGAGCTATACACAATCTAAGGTTTCCTGTAGTTCTTAGCAAGACTTGCAGTCCATCCACAACTCAAGAGTTAAGGGCTAATGCAATGTATCTAACCTGGTGCTTGTTGAGAAGCTCCTTGCACGTGCGTAGATCCCTCCCTGTCTCCTTGGCCTCCAGGGCCTGACGCAGCTCGCCGAGCCTGTCGCGGGCGTCTCCCGCGTGGCGCGCGTGCTCCCGCAGCGCGGCCGCCTGGCGCAGTGAGCGCCCGGCCGGCCGCGGCCTCGCGCAGCGCCGCCCAGCGAGATCGCAGCGAAGACAGGCGCTCGCCCACGGCGCCCGCGCGTAGCGGCTCCGAAGCCACTAGCGCCTCTCCCGTCTGGAAGCAAATAAAATATATTATGAGTATTAGGATATTGTCTCTCTTCGTCATGATTCTCAATGCACTTGAGGTCTGCTGGAAGATTGTTCCAGGCTGAGAGGACAGCGTTTTGGCACAGTCGATCTACCGATCGCAGACGACTAGCTATCGCAATGTAGACTGTCTAGCATTCAGGTTCTCGTTGATGCAGAGTTCAGATGTCCAGCAGAGCTTGTAATGTATCCTTTCTGGACATTATCAATTAGTTATTTTAACAGGTTAAGTTAGGTTAGGTTAGATTATTTCCTTACGTTGGTAACGTTTCTGAGCTGGCCCTCGTTGGCGTGCAGCTCTCGTTCGAATGCCTCGTGCTTCTGCAGCTTCCGTTCCAAGTTTGTCAAATCCCTGAAAAAAAAAAAACATTGAATTTTGTTTCAGAAGACAAAAAATCAGTATACACGCATTATACAACAGAAGAAAGTATTATGAACAAAATTATGACAGGATCACTGCGTCGGTTTGGTTAAAAAACTAACTAACCATCAAGCCGTCTCTCCGAAGGGATAGGCAGAAAGAATGGACTGCCACACTTTTCTTTCCTGACCAAGGAAACCATGGCATGACCAAATTTATCAAATACTGAAACGGGGCCACATTCGAAGTCGGTATACAAGCAGTGTAAGTGAAAAGAGAAGTCGTGGAAGACCAAGGAGAGCTTGGTTAAAAAACATTAAAAATTATGAAATACGCGATATTTCAATTGAATTCAATTCAAACGGTAGAAATTACTATGCTAAGTTCATTTTTGGACCTCGTTGTTCGAATTAACGGACTTTTACTATACCTATAGGATTGGTCCGTGGCAGTCCTCATCTTATCCTGTATGAATGCGTCCAGGTCGTCGGCTTCCGCGGAAAAGTGGTGGTAGGCAAGCGAAGCCTGCAGGGCACGACGGCGGTCAACGGCCGCCTGACGGACGGCCGAGCGACGGTCGCGCACCTGCTCCTCACGCGCAAGAATTCTGAAAAGAGAACACAACATTAATCACAATAAAAATGTAATCTATATCTAGGGGAGAGGGATATTGAAAGAAGGGTTGGGGCAGGCAACAGAGTGCTTCCGCTAACTTTGCTTACTAACTAACCATCACGCCGTCTCTCCGAAGGGGTAGGCAGAAAGAATGGACTGCCACACCTTTCTTTCCTGACATATTTCTCAATTCGCTTCCTCAACATTCATACATCGTGTCATGCACGCGCGTCGATTTCTCTGACTCCTCACATGGCCGACATTCAATATTTGATTTATTTGATCGTGCCACGTTTTCCTCGGTCTTCCTCTATTTCTGGTTCCATTTACATCATTAACATATAATTTTTTTACCATTCTTTCTTCATTCATTCTTTCCATATGTCCAAACCATCTTAATGATCCTTTCATTATTTTGTTCATGACACCATCATTCGCACCGCATTCACTTCTTATATTTTCATTCGACACTCTATCATACACAGAATATCCACACATTCGTCTAAGAGATCTCATTTCTACTGCATTTATTCTACTTACATCCTTCCTTTGCCAGTTCCATGCTTCGCTTCCATACATAAGGGTCGGTAGAAGAACACCATTGTGCACTGCCATTCTAGCTTTTTTGGATAGGTTTTTGTTTGCGATGACAACTTTAAGTGCACCATTCACTTTGTTGCCTGCCCCAACCCTTCTTTCAATATCCCTCTCCACTGTAAACATACTACCTAAATACACAAACTCAACTACTTGCTCCAAGTTTTCACCATTCACGCTAATGTTGCAGACTGTCATGGTTTCTTCCTTTTAAGATTACTCTATATATAAACATAAATCTCCATAGATGGCGTTAGTATGTAGATTATATATAGAGTAATCTTAAAAAGATTAACATATGCAATCAAAATCTTCATAGATGGCGCATTGAGACTGACATGTGAAATCTGGTGTAGGACTTTAACATATAAACAATTTCCAAAAATTTGTCATACATGGTCATAAACAAAGGTGGAATGGGGAATGTTGCAATTACATAAAGCGTGCGCTTAACCCAACCAATGACAGGTCATAAGTCCTGCAAACGCCTCGACCACCATATTCTGTTTCCAATTTGCATCTTCGTCTCTATTGAGATACAATTAAAACTTGACATTATAATTATTATTTTGACGGAACGAAAAAATGGCAGCGATGTTCCAAGCCGTCGGCAATTGGTGCAAAATTCAATTTTTTTAATGATCGCGTAATTCATGATTCGAATTATTTCGGGAAATCTGGTCTCTTAAATTTCAAATTAACGGACTTTTGGAGTTTTCCAACAACGTCTGCGGTAGATTTCTAACTCTTACATCGCTTCTTTTAACGCTAATGGTGGTCTTGTACCGACCCTTATCTACGCTAAAGGAGCTGACGCTGATTAAACTTACTGCGGAGCGGCGTAGTGGCCGGCCTTGGCCAAGGAGTCTGCCTGCTGGTAGAAGGCCCTGAGGCGGTCGTCCTGCGCGGCGAGGCTGCTCTCGAAGTCCTCGTGCCTCTTCACCAAAGCCTCCACCGACTCCACCGAGTCCTGCGGGCGAGAAAAAGTGTATTCGGGTTAGCGTAAGAGCGCTGTGTTTAAAAGGTCCGCACGAGACTGCGCTTGGTAGTCACACTTCACATTTAAAAATAATGATTTAATTATTTAAATGGAATATTACTTCTTGGCTATGTGGAGAGAGAGGGATGGTGGGTTCTTCACAGGGGGAAGAGAGAACGGTGTAGGGTTCTTCACAGGAGGAAGAGAGAACGGTGTAGGGTTCTTCACAGGGAGAAAAGAGAAGGGTGTCGGGTTCTTTACTGGGGTAGAGAGGGATAATATCAGGAATTTCCAGCTCACCCCTAGATCCTGGAACTCCAGGAATGCCTCGTGAGCACCGCTTGAAGCATCAATCCTGTCAGCCTCTCTGTTGAACGACTGCAGCTGGAGACACTGCGCCAGCAGGGCTTGCTTCTTCTTCCAATCTGGAATTACAACACCATATTAATACTGACATTCTTACTTCACAC
This sequence comes from Lepidostoma basale, assembly GCA_022606425.2. NCBI lineage: Eukaryota > Metazoa > Arthropoda > Insecta > Trichoptera > Lepidostomatidae > Lepidostoma > Lepidostoma basale. The sequence goes on along the minus strand of JAHDVF020000921.1, from coordinate 128,178 downwards.
GCTCTTGTGCTCCTGGTATAATGTGTCATCTATCCCACTGCATTTCTCTCGGGCAGAGATGGACATCTTTCATACCAATGGAGCAATGTCCGCTCTTGATTCTACGGAGTATTCTGCCTCCTTAACGTCGGACCATTGCTCTTGTGCTCCTGGTATAATGTGTCATCTTTCCCGCTGCATTCCTCTCGGGCAGAGATGGACATCTTTCATACGAATGGAGCAATGTCCACTCTTGATTCTGCGGAGTATTCTGCCTCCTTAACGTCGGACCATTGCTCTTGTGCTCCTGGTATAATGTGTCATCTATCCCGCTGCATTCCTCTCGGGCAGAGATGGACATCTTTCATACGAATGGAGCAATGTCCAGGCAAACACTCTGCCTCTTAACGTCTATAAAATATCGAAATATATAACTCTTACCATCATCAACTGCGGCCCGATCAGCCTTGAGGGCCGCCACCTTCTCCGCGACTTCCGTGAGTTCAGGATTACCCTTCACGAGCTTCTCTCCCAGCTCTATGACCTCGTTCAATCTGCAAAGAAAAAAAATTACTTAACTTCGAGCGCCATTTTTGATATGATCCCCATTTTCCTACAATCCTATATTGTAAGAATAAGTACCATCCAAAACAAATTTGATATGAGTATAGCATCTTGTAGTTTCTGGTACTTGTTAACAACAAAAACAACAAACAATCAGGCCGTTTCTCCGCAGGGGTAGGCAGAGAGAATGGACCGCCACACTGCTCTATCCTGGCACATCTCTCTAGCTTCCTTCACATACACGCACGTCGATTCTTCCGGCTTCTAACATGACCAATTTCAAGGATTAATTGTATCTCAATTGAGACGAAGATGCAAATTGGAAACAGAATATGGTGATCGAGGTGTTTACGGACTTATGACCTGTCATTGGTTGGGTTAAGCGCACGCTTTATGTAATACAACATTCCCCATTCCACCTTTTCTTATGACCATCATGTCTGACAAATTTTTGGAAGTTGTATATATATTAATCTGTAACACCACCCTTTACATGGTAGTTTCAATCTACACACTAGCGCCATCTATGAAGATTGAATTTTAAGCAGAAGATCTTTTTAACGCAATTAAAGGCTACCGCCATTATCGTATTGCTAGATAACGCCTGGAGATGTCACTCCAATCTATATGCTATAATTTGGACCAGTTTTTATTTAACAACATTTTGAATGTATACACATACTTTAAAATTTGATTAATTTGGTCATGCCATGTTTTTCTCGGTCTACCTCGACCCCGTACTCAATGTCCGAACCAACGCGGCGATCCTTTCATAATACCTTCTTCCGCTCTACATTCCTTTCTTATATCAGCATTTGAGATTCTGTCGTACATCGTTCTACCACGCATACGTCTTAGGGACCTTGTTAGGAGAGTATGTCGGGTGTGGCAGTCCATTCTGCCTACGCCTCCGGAGAAACGGCTAATGGCCGATGATTGATGGATCGAGAGGGGAGGTCTATGACCGACACTGGATGACAAATGGCTGATTTGATAATTGATAGTTGGCCGTATGAAATGGGGGTTCAACTCACTCGTCTCTGTGGGCGTTGATATCATCGAGGAGCTCGTTATGCTGCTTTAGGAGGTTCTCCGCGGTGGCCACGTCCTTGGCCTTGATCTCCGCGGCCAGTTGCTCCTTCACGACCTGGAGAGGAGACAAGACGAGGGTTATACATTAACAAACACATGCAACGAACAGACATGATTAATTAATGTTTACCTAGGATGCATTCGAGGGTTGTGAGTTACCTGGAGCCAGTTGAGTAGACTGGCGCTGCTTCTGATGAAGATCTGGTGGCCGACTGCGTTCTCCAAACGGGCACGCCTCTCGGCAGCCTTCTGCTGGCAGTCCTCCCACATGGAGTCCACGGCTCCCTGCCTGGCGTCCACGTTGGCACGCTCGTTGGGATATGCCGATTTCACGCTGGAAAAAAACATCACATGAAAAAAGGCACACTAGGCAGAGACAGCGAACTGCCACACACCCCCCATCCAGACATTTTTCTTGCCTTAACATTCATACAGCGTGTCGTGCACTGCTCCCGCTTCTAACACAATAGGCCGAGACAATGGATGACCCACTCTTCCATCCTGACACGCTTCTCTAGCCTTCACATTCATACAGCGTGTCGTGCACTGTCGCTTCTAACACAATAGGCAGAGACGGTGGACCGCCACACTCTTCCATCATGACACGCTTCTCTAGCCTTCACATTCATACAGTGTGTCCTGCACTGTCGCTTCTAACACAATAGGCAGAGACGATGGATGACACACTCTTCCATCCTGACACGCTTCTCTAGTCTTCACATTCATACAGCGTGTCGTGCATTGTTCCCACTTCTAACACAATAGGCAGAGACGATGGATGACACACTCTTCCATCCTGACACGCTTCTCTAGTCTTCACATTCATACAGCGTGTCGTGCACTGTTCCAACTTCTAACACAATAGGCAGAGACGGTGGATGACACACTCTTCCATCCTGACACGCTTCTCTAGCCTTCACATTATAATGATAGGTACCTGTCTGCCAGCATGTGGACCCTGGCCACCTTGTCCCTGAGTGGTGCTAGCTCCCTCTCGAGCTGCGCATGGCGCCGCTGCAGAGCGCGCACGGTGTGCAGGTCGGCTCCGAGCTCCTCTCCCTCTAACTGCGCACCTTTCTCCCTCATCCAGTCGCTGGCTTCGGTGCACGTGCGCTCAAACAACTCCACTCTGTAATTTATACAAAAGCCAAGTTATGTCATTGCAAAGAAGAAGTTTTTTTTATTATATAAGAAAACAATGGAGTTCCATGAGGTTTTGTGCCTTAAATTTATTAAGATGTTCACTAAGGTGTTGTTCCTTGTGTTCCTTGAGATGTTTTTCTTTATATTCCTTAAGATGTTCCTTATAGTGTTGTTCCTTGCGTTCCTCGAGGTGTTGTTTCTAAGTTCCTTAAGATGTTATGGTGTTGTTTCTTGTGTTCCTTGAGGTGTTTTTACTTATATTCCTTATGATGTTGTTCCTTGTGTTCCTTATGATGTTGTTCCTTGTATTCCTTATGATGTTGTTCCTTGTATTCCTTGAGGTGTTGTTCCTTAAATTCCTTATGATTTTGTTAATTGCTGCTGACTATATTTGCAACTCTGACAGATAGTCCCAGTTCAACATAATATTACATACAGTTAAGTTGTATGAAATGAAAGTAAAAAGGTTTACAAGTTACATTCATATATGAGCTGCAAATGTAGTCTGCCGCAGTATATGGATTAAGGTTTTGTTCCTTAAATTTTTTAAGATGATCCTTGAGGTATTGTTCCTTAAATTCCTTAAGATGTTCTTCATAGTGTTGTTTCTTAAGTTCCCTAAAGTGTTATTCCTTGTGTTCCTTAAGGTGTTGTTCCTTGTGTTCCTAAGGGTGTTGTTCCTAATCTTTCTTAGGTGATGTTCCTAAAGTTCCTTATGATGTTGTTCCTCATCTTCCTTGAGGCGTTGTTTCCTATGATCCTTAAGATGTTGTTCCTAAAGTTCCTTATGTTCCTAAAGGTGTTATTCCTTATGTTACTTGAGGTATTGTTTCTTAAGCTCCTCAAAGTATCGTTCCTTAAGGTTTTGTTCTTAACTAACTAACTAACCATCACGCCGTCTCCCAAAGGGGTCACCCCATCCTCCTCTTTTCGCCCCCGCGGGAGACGCGGTGTGATGGGTTGCGAACCTCATCGCCATTTCATGGGTTTGTTCTTTATGTTCCTTAAAGTGTTGTTCCTTACGTTCCTCGAGGTGATGTTCCTTAAGTTTTTTAAGACGTTGTTCCTTATGTTCTTTGAGGTGTTGTTCCTTTTGTTCCTTAAGGTGTTATTGTATTGTATAGCAACTCTTCGGCACACATTGCTGTCGCCTTGAATGCAAACTAGATTTTATTAATCTGTTCCTTTAGGATGCTGGGATAGACTCCATTGCATCTAGTTAATTTTATAAACTGAAAGATTAATTTTTGTATATGTTAGCTGTCTGAAATAAAAGAAGCTATCACCAATTGCTATACTGGTCTGTGACTGTGTTAAGAGTAGGGTCAAGAACTCACGTGGAGGCACCCTCTAGGCTCTTCTCCTTCTGCTCCCGGAGCCGGTTGAGGTTGTCCCACAGGCGCTGCACCTGCGCGGCTCTCGCGGCCGCCCTCTCCAGCTGCGCGTGGCGCTGCTCGGCCAGCGCGGTCACGCCCGCGTGCACCCCGGCGAGGCGCGAGCGGGACGCCGACATGTCCGTCACGAACTTCTGCAAATCATGAGAAAGGAACATTGCAACGCTATTTATTGTATGATGCCTAAGCAAGGTGAAACGTGTCCTGTTTTATTCATGCTAACTATATTTAAAGTGGAGTTTTACATCATTATTTAAGAAACAAAGAGATACAGTGGCTGTTGACGCCATAGAGGTATTTTTTTAGCTTGGTATGTTTTTAAACTTAATAAATTTTGTAACTTAGTATGTTTTGAACTTAGTATGTTTTTTAACTATGTGTGTTTTAGAACTTAGTATATTTTTGAACTTAGCATGTTTTTGAACTCATTATGTTTAGAACTTACTGTGTTTCGAACTTAGTATGTTTTTGAACTTAGTATGTTTTTGAACTGAGTATGTTTTGAACATAGTAAATATTTGAACATAGCATGCTTTTGAACTTATTATATTTTTGAACTTAGTATGATTTTGAACTTAGCAGGTTTTTGAACTTATTATGTTTAGAACTTACTGTGTTTTGAACCAAGTATGTTTTTGAACTTATTAGGTTTTTTAACTATGTGTGTTTTTAAACTTAGTATGTATAGAACTTACTGTGTTTTGAATTTAGTATATTTTTTATCAAATCAATCAAATATTAAATGTCGGTCATGTGAGGAGTCATGACAAGATGTATGAATGTACATGAATCGAGAGAAGTATATCAGGACAAAAAAATGTGGCGGTCCATTCTTTCTGCGTGATGGTTTGCTAGTTAGTTTATATTTTTGAACTTATTATGTTTTAAACATACTGTGTTTTGAACTGAACATGTTCCTAAAACTAGCATGTTTTTGATCTCAGTAAGTTAGTAACTAAACATCACGCCGTATCTCCGAAGGGGTAGACAGAAATAATGGACCGCCACATTTCCATCTCATGAGCAGTACACTCGCCACAGCGATCTCTCTTACCTCGTACTTCCTCTTGGCCGTGTCCACGGAGTCGGATGGATCATCGGCCCTCAGCAGCTTCTCCTTGTCTCGGATCCAGCGCTCCAGGTCGTCGCAGTCCCCGTAGAAGGCGTACAGACGTATCGCATCTTCCAGCGCCGCGTGGCGCTCCTCGGCCATCTGGACCAGGCGTTCTGGAATCAAAATGATGATCAAAATGGAATACTGGACCAAAAATAACATACATCGTCGAAGCAAGGGCAGACACACTAAGGACCAAGCAAGTTTTGAGGACTTCCGAGATGAAGACACTGAGGAACACCAGAATTAGAGAGATACGCAAGGTTGAGGATATTGTAAGATGGAGCAGACAGCGATAAAGGGACTGGTACGGTCATGTTCAAAGAATGGACACCACCAGACTCCCCTATATTGCATGCATAATCAGCCTCATGGGACTCGCCCTCGTGGAAGACCTCCTAAAAGATGGAAGGACAGCTGGGAGTCTACCTCACAGGAGGAACAACACTCCGGAGAACAGACCACATAGGTCTACAACAAGGAAAAAGAATATAATATGGAATATTATAGGTTCTAAGATCCACACAGAAGAAACCATGACAGTCTGCAACATTAGCGTGAATGGTGAAATCTGGAGCAAGTAGATGAGTTTGTGTATTTAGGTAGTATGTTTACAGTGGAGAGGGATATTGAAAGAAGGGTTGGGGCAGGCGACAGAGTGAATGGTGCACTTAAAGTTGTCATCGCAAACAAAAGCCTATTCCAAAAAAGCTAGAATGGCAGAGCACGATGGTGTTCCTGTACCGACCCTTATATATGGAAACAAAGCATGGAACTGACCAAAGAAGGATGAAAATAGAAATGAGATCTCTCAGACGAATGTGTGGAAAATCAGTGCACTACAATGCGAATAAGTGTAATGAATTAAATAATGAAAATTAAAAATAAAATAAAAAAAACCAACACGCCGTTTCTCCGCAGGGGTAGGCAGAGAGAATGGACCGCCGCACTACTCTATCATGACACACCTCTCTAGCTTCCTCCACATTTATACAAGGAGTCATACACGCACACATGAAAATAATGATAAAGAAAGTATATGTTAACGATGTAAATGGAACAAGAAATAGAGGAAGACCAAAGAAAATGCGGCAAGTTCAAAAAAGTCAAATATTAAATCTCGGTCGTTTGAGGAGTCAGAGAAATCAATGTGCATGCATGATACGGTGTATGAATGTAGAGGAAGTTTAAAGATATAACAGGACAAACCGTTTGGCGTTCTAATATCCCACTCCACTCGCCCATCCTTTGTAAACATACAAGTTCATCAATTGTTCCAGATTTTCGCCATTCACGCTAATGACATGATTTCCTTCACCCTTAAAGTGGTTAAAGGAGTGTTAGGAGATCGAGGAAACCTCGTCATCTGGTCTTCGTGATTGTGCTGCTTACCGTAGCTGGCGTTGATCCTCTGTCTCCTGGCGTCTACGCTGTCAGCTTGCTGCGGAGCGGGACGTGGCGGACGCCACTGAGCCCGCCGCGTGCTTGGAGGCGCCTTAACGCGAACCACTTGCTTCGTCAGCACCGTCTTCTTCACACGCTGCACCGAGCGGACTTTCTCCGGACGACGGACTTGAACCTGAAACAAGAACAATAGATTAAAAGATAGCATCGCAAATAGAAAAAATATAAATGTCTGGATGGGGGGTGTGTGGCAGTTCACTGTCTCTGCCTATTGTGTTAGAAGCGACAGTGCACGACACGCCGTATGAATGTGGAGGCTAGAGAAGCGTGTCAGGATGGAAGAGTGTGTCATCCACCGTCTCTGCCTATTGTGTTAGAAGCGGGAACAGTGCAGTATGAATGTGAAGGCTGGAGAAGTGTCTGGATGGAAGAGTGTGTCATCTACCGTCTCTGCCTATTGTGTTAGAAGTGACAGTGCACGACACGCTGTATGAATGTAAAGGCTAGAGAAGCGTGTCAAGATGGAAGAGTGTGTCATCCACCGTCTCTGCCTATTGTGTTAGAAGCGACAGCGCATGACACGCTGTATGGATGTGAAGGCTAGAGAAGCGTGTCAGGATGGAAGAGTGTGTCATCCACCGTCTCTGCCTATTGTGTTAGTAGCGACAGTACAGGACACGCTGTGTGAATGTGAAGGCTAGAGGAGTGTGTCAGGATGGAAGAGTGTGTCATCCACCGTCTCTGCCTATTGTGTTAGAAGTGACAGTGCGCTACACGCTGTATGAATGTGAAGGCTAGAGAAGCGTGTCAGGATGGAAGAGTGTGTCATCCATCGTCTCTGCCTATTGTGTTAGTAGCGACAGTGCATGACACGCTGTATGGATGTGAAGGCTAGAGAAGCGTGTCAGGATGGAAGAGTGTGTCATCCATTGTCTCTGCCTATTGTGTTAGAAGCGACAGTGCACGACATGCTGTATGAATATGAAGGCTAGAGAAGTGTCTGGATGGAGGGCGTGTGGCAGTCCATGGTCTCTGCCTATTGTGTTAGTTATAGGACTACAGTAAAGGTATACTCACAGCCACTATCCTGGGTTCTACCTCCTTGACGTAGTTGGCTGGCACGAAGCCGTCGGTGCCATCGGCCTTCCTCACGGACCACCAGTCAGGGTTGGTCTTGTTGATCAAGAACATCACCTCTCCTTTGCCCATGCTCATACCCTGACCGCTGAAGGCATACAGCGCTTTCACCTGTAAACATCAAGGATCCATTTAGATACAAATTGTCATACAACTCAATTGACATCAAACACGTAAGATCCAGTTTATCGTACTAACTAACTAACCATCATGCCATTTCTCCGGAGGTGTAGGCAGAGAGGACGGATTGCCACAATTCTCTGTCCTCACATACCTCTCGGGCTTCCTCTACATTCATACATCGTACCATGCACGCACGTCAATTATTCCGACTTCGAATGTGACCGCCTTTTAGTAATTGATTAATTAATAATAACACGCTGCTTGTGTACAACTTTTTAACCATTCTACTCTCATCCATTCGTTCCATATGTCCAAACCATCTCAGGGATCCATTTTTAATTTTATCCATGATGCAGTCATCTGCCTTACATTTCTTTCTTATTTCACCGATCGGTATTCTATCATATAACGTTGAATAACTTGTATAAAAGAATTGAAAACCCAACTGAAATTCAAAACACACAAGGTCTAGTTTGTCATAATATCAGAGTCTTTGAATACATGAGATCCAGTTCGTAATAAAACCCAACTGACTTTGAATACATGAGATCCAGTTTGTAATAAAACCCAACTGACTTCAAACACATGAAATTCATATTGTCATAAAACCCGACTAACTTTGAACACATGAGATCCAGTTTTTCATTAAACCTGACTTAAATTGAACAAAAGAAAATCAAGTTGGTCATTAAACCAAATAGAATTTGAACACATGGGATCCAGTTTGTTATAATATCTAACTAACTTTGAACACATGAGATCCAGTTTGTAATAAAACCTAACTGACTTTGAACACATGAGATCCAGTTTGTAATAAAACCTAACTAACTTTAAACACGTGAGATCACAGTTGACTTTACCACAATCAATTGATCATTTACCAAGTACATTGAATACACTTCTCCCAACTGGGGCAACCCATTCGAATGAGACATATTAATCATTCAAGAATTAATGTTTTTAAATTAGGACTGACCCAATGAGAACCAAACTGTTTTGATCTAATGGGAGCCAGTTTATGATTGCCCCATTCTGCCGTAGTGGGAATCAGCGGATGATCTCACCTGCGGAACGCTCCTCTCCTCGGTGACGGTCTTGTGCTCCAACCTTTCCACGGGCTCTTCCTCCCACACGTCGGTGGGCACCAGTCTGGTCTCGTTCACCCATTCCTCGGCCGGGGGCGCTCCGTCTCCCTCTGTGCTGTCCTGCTCGCTGGCCAACTGTAATAAAAACATTTGTTGATAACAGCCCTTGTGTCAAGCTTCTGTAAAATATGAAGCTCAAAGAGGGTGTTGTTTAACCGTCGCGTTGCCATGTGGTCAATTGAGTTTCCACTGCCAATTTAAAGTTGATTTTCTTAAAACCTATGGACCCTAATATTATAAAAAAAAATTGTAATCCACCATTGAAGTGTTCTCAATATTTCGTAATAAAAAAAAATATGTTTTAAGACTGCCCTCACCTTCATTCGTGTTAAGGTAGAATTTGTTTTGCTAATATTTACAACTTTATCAAAAGTGACAAATACTTACTCGCTGTTTTGAACGTATTATAAATTATATGTTTGGCCTTTTCTCATAGGTACGTAATAATACCGACTGTGGACGGAAACGCAGCACGCAACTTAATAATATCAGAACTGTGAAAATATTAACACTTTACCAAAAGGGACAAATATTAATACGTACTCGTTGTCTTGAACGTACTATACATTTTGCCTGGGTGCCTTTATCATACGTAAAATTATAGCGCCAGCGGCGCGGCGCGGCGGGGCGAGACAAGTTCATACTTGGTGTCAGTTGCTCATATGCTGTCTCGCATTCCATATCAGAAATCGCATGGTTCCAGAAAAAAATTAATAATGATATGTTTTTCAAATAATCCATGTATGTTATAGATATCCATCTATTCCTAATGAAATTCCCTACAAGATGACATAAATTAAATTTTGATTCATCGAGTCATATGCTTGATATTTAGATAAAGTTAGCGGTATACTGAATTGACCACATGGGAGCGAGCGTTTTGTTTTGAACACGGTACGTTAAGGGTTGTTAAATTTCACATTAAGTGAAAAATTTTGTTGAATGCCCCATGAGGCGAAGAGTGTTGTTTACCTGAAGCCAATCAATTCCTTGTGCGCACAGTCGGTCCGCCTGCGCGTTGAGGGTACCGAGTTCCGTCTTGTAGGCTGACAGCTCCCCTTGCAGGGCGCGGTGCCTGCTCAGCAGAGCCTGAGCGGAAGGCTCATCGCTGCCGATGTCCGCGGAGCCGGCCAGGGAGTGCTTGTCCTTCAACCAGGATTCCGCTTCGTTCGCATCCGCGTAGAACTGAAAAAAATTATACATTTTAACCTCAGATAGCATATGGCTCCGTGCTTGGGGCTGCTAGCTAAAAAATTGTAATCGAACTAACTAACTAACCATCACGCCGTCTCTCCGATGGGGTAGGCAGAAAGAATGGACTGCCACACTTTTCTTTCCTGGCATATTTCTCAATTCGCTTCTTCAACTTTCATACATCGTGTCATGCACGCGCGTCGATTTCTCTGACTCCTCACTTGGCCGACATTTAATATTTGATTTATTTGATCGTGCCACGCTTTCCTCGGTCTTCCGATTCTATTTCTGATTCCATTTACATCATTAACATATAATTTTTTTACCATTCTTTCCATATGTCCAAACCATCTTAATGATCCTTTCATTATTATTTTGTTCATAACACCATCATTCGCACCGCATTCACTTCTTATATTTTCATTCGACACTCTATCATACACAGAGTATCCACACATTCGTCTAAGAGATCTCATTTCTACTGCATTTATTCTACTTTCATCCTTCTTTTGCCACGTGGCCGACATTTAATATTTGATTTATTTGATCGTGCCACATTTTCCTCGGTCTTCCTCTCAGGCTTTTTATATGGTAGTTTTCCGTTGCTTTCCACATTTGTGTACAGCAGGTTATTTGAACCCAATTACTGTATATAAAGATGTCGAGGAAGACCAAGGAAGATACGGCATGACCAAATCAATCAATTACTGAAAGGCAGCCATGTTCGAATTAGGAACAATCGATGAGCTTGCATGTCACGATGTGTGAATGTAGAAGAGGCGCGAGAATTATACCAGGATAGAAGTGTGGCGATCCATCCTCTCTGCCTACCCCTCCGGGGAATCGGCGTGATGGTTAGTTAGATAGTTCATTAGATTATCTCAATTTGAAATGACTGATCTTCAAGTAGCTTCAGGAATGGGAGTGAATGCAGACCTGGTAGGCCTCCGCTGCCTCCCTCAGCTGCTTGTCCCTCAGGTCGGCCAGCTCTCTCAGCTGCTCCCACAGTCTGGCCACCGACTCCAGCCTCCTGCTGATCTCCACGCTCTTGGGGTGCTGCTCCTCCACCAGGCTGAAACAATAAGACAAGATAATCCCTATTACATCTTTACTTTGCGTTGTGTCCTTGTTTAATAATGTCTCACTTAAGGATAGGGTCCTAATTATAGGATTGAGTCCTAATTATAGGAGGATTAAGTCCTATTTATAGGATTGAGTCCTAATTATAGGATTGAGTTCTAATTATAGGTTTGAGTTCTAATTATAGGATTGCATCCTAATATCAGTATATGATCCTAATTATAGGATTGAGTTCTAATTATAGGATTGAATTCTACTTATAGGATTGCATCCTAATAACAGTATACCATCCTAATTATAGGATACCATTCTAATTATAGGATACGATCCTAATGATAGGATACCATCCTAATTATAGGATTGAGTCCTAATTATAGGATTGAGTTCTAATTATAAGATGCATCCTAATAGCAGTATACCATCCTAATTATAGGATTACATCCTAATTATAGGATTACATCCTAATTACAGGATTGAGTTCGAATTATAGGATTGAGTTCTAATAATAGGATTGAGTTCTAATTGTAGTATTGCATCCTAATAGCAGTATACCATCGTAATTATAGGATACCATCCTAATTATAGGATACCATCCTAATTATAGGATACCATCCTAATTATAGGATTGAGTTCTAATTATAGGATTGAGTTCTAATTATAGGATTGAGTTTTAATTATGGGATTGCATCCTAATAGCAGTATACTATCCTAATTATAGGATTGAGTTCTAATTATATGATAGCATCCTAATTATAGGATTGCTTCCTAATAACAGTATACCGACCTAATTATAGAATAGCGTCTTAATTATAGCTTAGCATCCTAATTATAGGACTCTGTCATAATTATAGGATAGCATAATAATTATAGGAAAGCATCAAAATTAAAGAATAACATCTGAATTATAAGATAGGCTCCTAATTATAAGATAGTGCCCTAATTATAGGATTCCGTCCTAAGTAGAGGATTGCATCTAATTATAGGATTTCATCCTCAGTATAAAAGAGCGTCATAATTAGAGGATAGTGTCCTAATTATAGGAAAGCACCCAAATTATAAGATAGCGTCCCAATTATAGGATAGCGTCCTAATTAAAGGATAGCGTCTTAAATACAGGAACATACTTTTAGTATGATATTTCATCAGCCACATATTTATAGGAGAATTTCATTAAAATAATGCGTTCTTGGTAAAGAACGGCCTATTTTGAGGACTGAAAATTGTGCAGTGATCTACCTGTTTCCCTTGGACATGACCTTGGCCGTGTGCCTCTCCCTGGCCCTCATCTCGTGGCGCAGGCCGGTGTGCTTCTGCTGCAGGCTCAGCACGGCGCGCAGGTCCTTGGCCGTGATGGCCGCGCGGCAGATGCGCTGGCGGTCCGTCACCCAGCCTGGAACATTATGTTACATGCTTTACAACGTGTCTTGAATGTAGGATAGCGTCTTAAGTAAAGGATAGCGTCCTTTATGTAGGACAGTGTCTTAAATGTAGGATAGAGTCCTTAATGTAGGACAGTGTCTTAAGTAAAGGATAGCTTCCTTAAAGTAGGACAGTGTTTTAAATGTAGGATAGCATCCTTATGGTAGAACAGTGTTTTAAATGTAGGATAGCATCCCTAATGTAGGACAGTGTCTTAAATTTAGGATAGAGTCCTTAATGTAGGACTGTGAGTTAAATGAAGGACATAGTCCTTAATGAAGGACAGTGTCTTAAATGTAGGATAGGGTCCTAAATGTAGGACTGTGAGTTAAATGTAGGATATAGTCCTTAATGAAGGACAGTGTCTTAAACGTAGGATAGTCCTTAATGTAGGACAGTGTCTTAAATGCAGGATAGGGTCCTAAATGTAGGACTGTGTTTTAAATGTAGGATTGAGTCCTTAATGTGGGACAGTGTCTTATGTAAAGGATAGGATCCTTAAAGTAGGACAGTGTCTTAAATGCAGGCTAGTGTTCTTAATGAAGGACAGTGTCTTAAATGCAGGATAGTGTCCTTAATTTAGGACAGTGTCTTAAATGCAAGATAGCGTCCTTAATGTAGGACAGTGTCTTAAATGTAGGATAGAGTCCTTTATGTAGGACAGTGGCTTAAATGTAGGATAGAGTCCTTAATGTAGGACAGTGTCTTAAAAGTAGGATAAGTATATAAAAATTGCTCACTCTCTTCTTCTTCGTGATCTTCGAGGAACTGGTAGAGGTTCCTCGCGTCTTCCAGTCGTGCCTTGCGCTCCTTGGCTGCTGCCACAAGACTGCAAACACATCATCGTAATAAAACAATTGACAACAACAACAAACCATCTCGCCATTTCTCCACAAGGGTAGACAGACAGAATGGACCGCCACACTACTCTATCCTGACACACCTCTCTAGCTTCCTCCACATTCATAGAGCGAGTTATACGAGCGCAAGTCGATTCTTCCAGATTTTAACATGACCAACCTTTAAAATTTGATTATGCCATGTTTTCCTCGGTCTACCTCGACTCCATACTCCATTTACATAATTAACGTATACTTTCTTAACCATTCTTTCTCCATCCATGCGTTCCATACGTCCGAACCAACGCAGCGATCCTTTCATAATACCTTCTTCCGCTCTATATTCCTTTCGAATGTCAGCATTTGAGATTCTGTCGTATATCGTTCTACCACACATACGTCTTAGGGACCTCATCTCTACCGCATTTATTCTGCTCTCATCCTTCTTCTGCCAGGTCCATGCGACTAGAGTGCACTATTCACAATATATTATTTTACCTGTTCTCAATAGATGCCTTAAAATTTTGTAATGTCTAAACTAACTAACTAACTAACCATCACGCCGTCTCCCCGAAGGGGTAGGCAGAAAGAATAGACTGCCAAACTTTTCTTTCCTGACATATTTCTCACGCTTCCTCAACATTCATACATCGTGTCATGCACGCGCGTCGATTTCTCTGACTCCCCACATGGCCGACATTCAATATTTGATTTATTTCGTCTATTTCTGGTTCCATTTACATCATTAACATATAATTTTTTTCCCATTCTTTCTTCATTCATTCTTTCCATATGTCCAAACCATCTTAATGATCCTTTCATATAGAATATTTCTTTGTTTTTCAATATCATAACAACCATACTCATTGTAATTATTTTTTTAATACATTTAATTCAATAATTATTCAATTGGTACTCTATCATCTCAATACCCATTATTTAATGGGTATTCTATTTCACTTCTTATTATTAATGGGTACTCTATTTCAATACCATTATTTAATAGGTACTATATTTAAATACCCATTATTTAATGGGTACTCTATTTAAATACTTATTATTTAATAGGCACTCTATTTCAATACCCATTATTCAATGGGTACTTTATTTAAATACCCATTATTTAATGGGTACTCTATTTAAATACTTATTATTTAATAGGCACTCTATTTCAATACACATTATTTAATGGGTACTTTATTTAAATACCCATTATTTAATGGGTACTCTATTTAAATACTTATTATTTAATAGGCACTCTATTTCAATACCCATTATTTAATGGGTACTTTATTTAAATACCCATTATTTAATGGGTACTCTATTTAAATACTTATTATTTAATAGGCACTCTATTTCAATACCCATTATTTAATGGGTACTTTATTTAAATACCCATTATTTAATGGGTACTCTATTTAAATACTTATTATTTAATAGGCACTCTATTTCAATACCCATTATTTAATGGGTACTTTATTTAAATACCCATTATTTAATGCGTACTCTATTTAAATACTTATTATTTAATAGGCACTCTATTTCAATACCCATTATTTAATGGGTACTTTATTTAAATACCCATTATTTAATGGGTACTCTATTTAAATACTTATTATTTAATAGGCACTCTATTTCAATACCCATTATTTAATGGGTACTTTATTTAAATACCCATTATTTAATGGGTACTCTATTTAAATACTTATTATTTAATAGGCACTCTATTTCAATACACATTATTTAATGGGTACTTTATTTAAATACCCATTATTTAATGGGTACTCTATTTAAATACTTATTATTTAATAGGCACTCTATTTCAATACCCATTATTTAATGGGTACTTTATTTAAATACCCATTATTTAATGGGTACTCTATTTAAATACTTATTATTTAATAGGCACTCTATTTCAATACCCATTATTTAATGGGTACTTTATTTAAATACCCATTATTTAATGGGTACTCTATTTAAATACTTATTATTTAATAGGCACTCTATTTCAATACCCATTTAATGGGTACTTTATTTAAATACCCATTATTTAATGCGTACTCTATTTAAATACTTATTATTTAATAGGCACTCTTTTCAATACCCATTATTTAATGGGTGCTTTATTTTAAATACCATTTAATGGTACTCTATTTAAATACTTATTATTAATGGGTACTCTATTTCAATACCATTATTTAATAGGTACTTTATTTAAATACCCATTATTTAATGGGTACTCTATTTCACTTCTTATTATTAATGGGTACTCTATTTCAATACCATTATTTAATAGGTACTTTATTTAAATACCCATTATTTAATGGGTACTCTATTTAAATACTTATTATTTAATAGGCACTCTATTTCAATACCCATTATTTAATGGGTACTTTATTTAAATACCCATTATTTAATGCGTACTCTATTTAAATACTTATTATTTAATAGGCACTCTATTTCAATACCCATTATTTAATGGGTACTTTATTTAAATACCCATTATTTAATGGGTACTCTATTTAAATACTTATTATTTAATAGGCACTCTATTTCAATACCCATTATTTAATGAGTATATAGCATTAATAATAAAAAACTCTCCCTCCATTAATTTGTCCCTTAGTGTGAGGTTATGATTTTGCAGAATCATTCCAACAGGACGCATACGGCCAGCGATACGTTAGAAAGACTCACTCGCTGTAGTCTGACTGCAGCTTCTGCAGCCGCTGGGCGAGCAGCGCGGCCGGCTGGGCCGGCGCCGGAAGTGCGCCCTGGCGCTGGAGCCGCCGGCACGTCTCCCCGAGGGCGCCGAGCTGTAACTCCTGCAGGGCCAGGCGCTGCGCCAACTCCTCCACGCCAACCAGATGGGGGCCCACGTCCTCCGACACCAGTTGGGACTGGAAAGGGTTAAATTAATTTATTAGATTGCTGGAGCTGAGCTGAGCACGAACTACAAGCCCTGGTGTCTAGTATATATGAGGTATGCAAGCAATAATGATGCGATCTGATGAATGCAATCTGATGATGAATGTGAACAAGTCCAAGGTAATGATTTTCTTAAAAGAAGGAAACATGACATTAGCGTGAACGGTGAAAATCTGGAACAAGTGGATGAATTTGTGTATTTAGGAAGTATGTTTACAGTGGAGAGGGATATTGAAAGAAGGGTTGGGGCGGGCAATCTTTCTTTTGGCAGTTCCTTGCTTCGCTTCCATACATAAGGGTCTATAGAAGAACACCATTGTGCACTGCCATTCTAGCTTTTTTGGATAGGTTGGATTGTTTGCGATGACAACTTTAAGTGCACCATTCACTCTGTCGCCTGCCCCAACCCTTCTTTCAATATCCCTCTCCACTGTAAACATACTACCCAAATACACAAACTCATCTACTTGCTCCAAATTTTCACCATTCACGCTAATGTTGCAGACTGTCATGATTTCTTCTATTTCAAAAATCATTACCTTGGACTTGTTCACATTCATCATCAGAACATTTCGCATGCATACCTCATACATACTATTCACCAGGACTTGTAGTTCATGCTCGTTGTCTGCAAGTAGGACAGCGTCATCCGCATACAAGAGACAGCTTACCGACACTCCGCTCATTTTGGCACCTGCATCCAACCCTTTCAGCTCTTTCATACACTTGTCCATATATAGATTAAATAACCACGGTGACAATACGCAACCCACTAAGACTTGCAAATTTTTTTAAATCAATATGGAAAAACAAAGACATGGCCATTAAGAGTGAGATGAGAATCTATAAAGCATGCGTAAGACCAATAATAACATATGGCGTCGAAGCAAGGGCAGACACAGTAAGGACCAAACAAGTTTTGAGGACTTCCGAGATGAAGACACTCACCAGCAGAAGTCAGGATTGAAGTTAAGTTCTTTGGACTCACCCTGAGATGGTGGATGGAGGCGATGGTGGCGTCCACCTCCCGCAGTAGCGCCATGAGCGCCGAGAGCCGTCCCAACGCCTCCTGGTGGCCCCGCAGCAGGGCGAGCAGCTCGCTCCACCCGGCCAGCACCTCGCGCTCCGTCTCCTTCACGGCCTCCGAGCCGTGGTACTCCTCGCGGACCAGCTCTTCCGCCATCGCGGTCAGGTCGTCGAATCTCTCCGTCCTGAGGAATTGTTTTCACCGTTCGTTTAATGTAATTTACTATTTGTTAGTTTCATTAATACGTGCGAAATTAATCGCCGGGAATCGTACCCTGGACCTCGTTGGCAGTCATAGCTGTTGCCACCCTGCCAAGAAGGCACTTGTTATGCCTTTGGAGTAATTCTAAAAAATAATAATTTGATTTGATAAGAGCGCGTATGGACTAACCTGGCGAGGATGTCTGCGGAGATGGCCTCGTGCTTCTTCACGGTGGCATCCACCTGGCTGAGGTTGGATCCGTAGCGAGGATCCGACAGCACCTGTATCATCTCTTTGAGATACCCCTTCCTCAGCACGGCCTGAAAAATATCCAATTTCAACACATTTAATTCTATCCATAACACAGTTGCAAAATTACCCTCACAATTGCAAAATTACCCACACTATTGCAGAATTACCCTCACAATTGCAAGATTACCCACACTATTGTAGAATTACTCACACGATTGCAAAATTGCCCACACTACAACAAAATTACTAACACATTTGCAATATTATCCTAACAATTGCAAAATTACCCTCACAAACAAACCATCATGTCGTTTTCCGCAGGGGTAAGCAGAGAGAATGGACCGCCACACTGCTCTATCCTGGCAAACCTCTCTAGCTTCCTCCACATTCATGCAACGAGTCATACACGCACGTCGATTCCTCCGACTTCTAACGTGACCAACCATTAAAATTTGATTAATTTGGTCATGCCACGTTTTTCTCGGTCTGCCTCGACTCCGAACTCCATTTACATCATTAACGTATACTTTCTTAACCATTCTTTCTCCATCCGTGCGTTACATATACCCTCACAATTGCAAAATTACCCACACTATTGTAGAATTACCCACACTAGAGTAAAATTGCCCACACTACAACAAAAATAATAACACGGTTGCAAAATTACCCTCACAATTGCAAAATTACCCTCACTATTGCAAAATTACCCACACTATTGCAGAATTACCCATACTATTGCGAAATTGCCCACATTACAACAAAATTAGTAACACATTTGCAATATTATCCTAACAATTGCAAAATTACCCTCACAATTGCAAAATTACCCACACTATTGCAGAATTACCCACACCATTGCAAAATGTATTTAGATATTATTTACCTTGGTGTTGAACTTGTAGTTGAGGTGCTCGAGGCGCTGCTGCCGCAGCAGCTCCTGTCGCAGCGCCACCTCGCGCTGGTGCTCGGCCGCCTCCAGCCGCCTCCAGGCGCGCTCCAGCTCGGCCGGCTGCTGCCATCCGGCGGGGGTGAAGGCCTCGCGGGACAGGGACTTCACCACGAGGTTTATGTGGAAGAACAGGGCCTCGATCTCGGATCTCTCTTTGTACCTGCAAGTTATTTCATCAGTTATCTGAATATAGAAGGAATTGAAGCATGGAATGGATGGATGAGAGTACAATGGATGTTCTCTTCATTCACACTTATGGTTGGATGTAGGTGCCAAAATGGGCGGAGTGTCAGTAAGCTGTATGCGGATGACGCTGTCCTACATGCAGACAACGAGCATGAACTACAAGTCCTGGTGAATAGTATGTATGAGGTATGCATGCGAAATTATCTGATGATGAATGTTAACAAGTCCAAGGTAATGATTTTTGAAAGAGAAGAAATCATGACAGTCTGCGACATTAGCGTGAATTGTGAAAATTTGGAGCAAGTAGTTGAGTTTG
This sequence comes from Lepidostoma basale, assembly GCA_022606425.2. NCBI lineage: Eukaryota > Metazoa > Arthropoda > Insecta > Trichoptera > Lepidostomatidae > Lepidostoma > Lepidostoma basale. The sequence goes on along the minus strand of JAHDVF020000921.1, from coordinate 108,692 downwards.
TGTATTTGGGTAGTATGTTTACAGTGGAGAGGGATATTGAAAGAAGGGTTGGGGCAGGCGACAGAGTGAATGGTGCACTTAAAGTTGTCATCGCAAACAAAAGCTAAAATGGCAGTGCACAATGGTGTTCTTCTACCGACCCTTATGTATGGAAGCAAAGCATGGAACTGGCAAAAGAAGGATGAAAGTAGAATAAATGCAGTAGAAATGAGATCTCTTAGACGAATGTGGATACTCTGCGTATGATAGAGGGTCAAATGAATGTCTCTGTCTATCTTCTGCTTCTTCTTCTTCCTTTTTGCAGACCTATGTGGTATAAGAAGTGAATGCGGTGTGAATGATGGTGTTATGAACAAAATAATGAGAGGATCATTAAGATGGTTTGGACACATGGAATAGTTAAAAAAAAGTGTATGTTAACGATGTAAATGGAACTAGAAATAGAATCGGAAGACCGAGGAAAACGTGACACGATCAAATAAATCAAATATTGAATGTCGGCCACGTGAGGAGTCTGAGAAATCGACGCGCGTGCATGACACGATGTATGAATGTTAAGGAAGCGAATTGAGAAATATGTCAGAAATGAAAATTGTGGCAGTCGATTCTTTCTGCCTACCCCTTCGGAGAGACGGCGTGATGGTTAGTTAGTTAGTTAGATAACATAAAAGGATGCAACTGACTTGGGTGGTTTTTCCACTGTCCGATACTGCTTGAAGGCCAGCAGCAGCTTCTGTATGCCGTCCAGCGAGTTGGGGAAGTCCCGGTCTCCTAGCTCCTCGATTTTCAGCCGGATCCACTCCAGCAGAGCGGTCACCAGCTCCGAGTACTGGTTCTTTTTCTCATCGGCATCCATCAGCTGGCCGACGATCTGAAGTGTAAGAAATATGTTATTAACATTCTAAAATTATTTTATTCCACTCCAAATGTACAATAAAATAATACAGATAAAAGTACGTAAAAAGGGTACTGATAATATGTACAACAAAAAAGTATTTTAAATGTACAAAAGACGGTTCCAAAATATGTAATAACACTGATAAAATTAGAACAAAGGGGTATTGATATAAAAAAAGGGGTACTTAAATGTACAATTAAATTATAATGATAAATGTACAAGAGACAGGTCCATAATTTACAATAAAATAATACGAAAAAAATTTATACATACAAATGTACAATAAAAGAGTACTTAAAATGTACAATTAATGAGTACCGATAAATGTACATGAGAGGGCTTCTAAATACGAAATAGAACTAAGTAAAGTATAATAAGAGAGATCTGATAAATGGAACACAAAAGGTATAAATGTCCAATAAAAGAGTATTTGAAATGTACATTAAAGAATACCGATGAGTGTACAAGAGAGGGTTCCTAAATGAAAATAATAAAACTATGTGTACAACAAAAGAGTATTGTTTAAAACACAATAAAGTTTTGATAAATGAACAATAAAATAATTTAAAATGGCCAATAAAATAATATTTCAAGATGTACAATCAAAAAGTACTGATAAAAGTACAATAAATATATACTGATAAAGGTTATTCCAAAATCAAAGGAATACTCCAAAATCAAAGGAATACTGCAAAATCAAAGGAATACTGCAAAATCAAAGGAATACTCCAAAATCAAAGGAATACTCCAAAATGTCTAATAAAAGAGTACTATATGATGTACAATTAATAAGTACCGCTAAATGTAATATAATACGGTGGTAGCATGTAATTGGCCTTACTTTAATTATTCTAAATGTTTTATTATATATATGTTATTGATATCCCTGTATGTTACCCTTAATAAATAAATAAAAATAAATATTTACTGATAAATGTAAATTCAAAGGAATACTTAAATGTCCAATAAAAGAGTACTATATGTACAATTAATAATAACTGCTAAATGTACAATAAAAATTTACTGATAAAGGTGGATTCAAAGGAATACTTATAAATGTCCGATAAAAGAGTACTTAATGATGTACAATTAAAAAGTACTACTAAAAGTACAATAAGAGAGTATTGATAGATGTCCAAAAAAGGATATATTTGAATGAAATGAATAAAAATATCTTACATTAGCGATTCTCCTCCCGATTTTCATCTCGTTCTTCATCCTGGCAAAGGTGTGGTAGTAGCTAGCAACGTATGTGATGACGGACTTCTCGTCTGGTCTGCTTGTGTCCACGTCTGTAAAACAACACTCCATTTAGCAAGAGGAAGATGATCAGGACTTGGAGGAAGCTAGAGAAGTCTGCAGATGAACTGATTCTTTGTATACACTTTGTAAAAGGTTTTTTCATTAAGAACGATCGAACTTTGACAATTATATATATATATGAAAGAATTAGACGGCATAAACGCTGGTGTTAAAATGAGCGATATGTCCATCGGCTGTTTGCTATATGCAGACGACGCTGTTTCAATCGCTGAAAGCATAGACCATCTACAAGTCCTAGTGTCAAGAATGCACCAAATATGCAACAAGTGTGACCTTGTGATGAACGTGTCAAACTCTAAAATGATGCTATTTGAAAAGGAAGAATGTATGACGGATTGTGACATAAGTGACAACGGTGAGAAATTAGAGCAAGTTACCCAATTTGTTTATCTGGGAAGCATGTTTACATGAAACGGAAGAATGGAGAAAGATATCGGAAGAAGGATTGGAGCTGTCAATTGCTCTTCCCACCGGTGTCACCAGAGGCAGGTTGGTTATGGCGGCCAGTAAGTAAAACAATCTGTGCTGTCGCTGTCGGAGATATCTATCAGGGACAAAAAGTCAAACACCCTCCAGCACGGCCGAGTTCTCGAAATATCCCCTGAGTAATCTAAAGAAACGGGTTATGAGATGCCCATCTCTTCGAAGCTGCAGACAGTTGGCCTCGAGCATTCCCAAAAGAAATGCCGTGGGATAGAGCCACGGATAGCTACCATACTCCCTCATGTAGAGATACCTCAGAAAAATTTTTCTAAACCTCTCCAGCATAACGGAATATCTCGCCTCGTGAGGACTCCATATCACGGAACCACTTTAGAATTTGCTCCGAACCAATGCGTTGTATAGGACTCTGAACATCCTCGGTGCAGTGCCACAAATCCTCTCAAAATGTGCACAAAAAGTAACCACATGTGTAAAATAAATAAGCGTACCTTCAGCGTCCAGGAGCCTAGGGATGCCGAGCTGGTCTTCGGCCGTGATGAAGGCGTGGTTGAGGTTGTCCATGTTGGACTCCCCTAGAAGCCTCGAGTAGTGGAACAGGTCCGGCCGGTGCGAGTGGATGAGCGCGTTGAAACCGAGACCGGAGCGCCAGGAGTCCGTGAAGTTGGAAATGTGCACGCCCTGATAGCCGTTGGTCTTGCGCTGACACCACAGCAGCAGCGCGTCCTTGGCCGACTTCTTCTCTGATGATTCATTCTCTTCGTCCTGAAATCATATTATTTTGATATCAAAATATATTCGGCTGGAAAATAGTTCTATCATTTGGTCACCGCGTGGGATTCGATATTCTCTGATGGTGGAGCGAGTGCAGAAAAAATTTCTGCACTTTCTTACCTCAGGAAGTGCGGTTATTACCCGTGGGTCTTTCCGACTGCATTCTTGCTAGGTATGCTAAGCTACCAATCATTGGAGAGAAGGAGGAATATCCACTTGGGAGTTCACTTCTTTCAGCTGATTGGTGGCCGTATACAAAACTCGGATGTCCTGAGTGATGTAGGTCTATTTGTCCCTGATAATTACCTTCGTCAAAGACAGCACAGACTGCAGAACCAACCTGCCAATGGTTATGCCTGTGGGTAAGGCAATCTTATTGCTTGGTGGACATATGGTGGTTTGTGATTGAAAATCAAAATAAATGAAAATGAAAAATGAAAAAAAAAAAAAACAAGCTGCAAATCTGGGTTGGATGCATATGCCAAAATGAGCGGAGTGTCAGTAAGCTGTCTGCTTTATGGAGAACATGAACAACAAGTCCTGGTGTCTAGTATGTATGAGGTATGGACAAGTGTATGAAAGAACTGAAAGGGTCGGATGCAGGTGTCAAAATGAGCGAAGTGTCAGTAGGCTGTCTGTTGTATGGGGAACATAAACTACAAGTCCTGGTGTATAATGTAAGAGGTATGGACAAGTGTATAAAAGAACTGAAAGGGTCGGATGCAGGTGCCAAAATGAGCGGAGTGTCAGTAGGCTGTCTGCTGTATGGAGAACATGAACAACAAGTCCTGGTGTCTAGTATGTATGAGGTATGGACAAGTGTATGAAAGAATTGAAAGGGTTGGATGCAGGTGTCAAAATGAGCGAAGTGTCAGTAGGCTGTCTGTTGTATGGGGAACATGAACTACAAGTCCTGGTGTATAATGTAAGAGGTATGGACAAGTGTATAAAAGAACTGAAAGGGTCGGATGCAGGTGCCAAAATGAGCGGAGTGTCAGTAGGCTGTCTGCTGTATGGAGAACATGAACAACAAGTCCTGGTGTCTAGTATGTATGAGGTATGGACAAGTGTATGAAAGAATTGAAAGGGTTGGATGCAGGTGTCAAAATGAGCGAAGTGTCAGTAGGCTGTCTGTTGTATGGGGAACATGAACTACAAGTCCTGGTGTATAATGTAAGAGGTATGGACAAGTGTATAAAAGAACTGAAAGGGTCGGATGCAGGTGCCAAAATGAGCGGAGTGTCAGTAAGCTGTCTGCTGTATGGGGAACATGAACTACAAGTCCTGGTGTATAGTATGTATGAGGTATGGACAAGTGTATGAAAGAACTGAAAGGGTTGGATGTTGTAGCCAAAATGAGCGGAGTGTCAGTAGGCTGTCTGCTGTATGGGGAACATGAACTACAAGTCCTGGTGTATAGTATGTATGAGGTATGGACAAGTGTATAAAAGAACTGAAAGGGTTGGATGCTGGAGCCAAAATGAGTGGAGTGTCAGTAGCCTGTCTGCTGTATGGGAAACATGAACTACGAGTCCTGGTGAGTAGTATGTATGAGGTGTAGACAGGTGGGATGTTCGATTGTTTTACTTACGACATCAATTTCTATCTCTTGGATCTGGAAGCGTAGGATGATAGTCCAGATAAGTCCGAGGATGAGTCGAGGGTTTCCATCGACTATGTCTTCGGCTCCGATGGATTCCAGCCTCACCTGAAAGCAATCAAAAATAATTGTTTCCGATTCAAACATAAATTAACTAACTAACTAACCATCACGCCGTCTCCCCGAAGGGATAGGCAGAAAGAATGGACTGCCACACTTTTCATTCCTGACATATTTCTAAATTCGCTTCCTCGACATTCATACATCGTGTCATGCACGCGCGTCAATTTCTCTGACTCGTCACGTGGCCGACATTCAATATTTGAATTATTTGATCGTGCCACGTTTTCCTCGGTTTTCCGATTCTATTTCTAGTTCCATTTACATCGTTAACATATAATTTATTATTTCCATATGTCCAAACCATCTTAATGATCCTTTCATTATTTTGTTCATAACACCATCATTCGCACCGCATTCACTTCTTATATTTTCATTCGACACTCTATCATACACAGAGTATCCACACATTCGTCTAAGAGATTTCATTTCTACTCCATTTATTCTACTTTTATCCTTCATTTGTACAAGAACACCATTGTGTACTGCCATTCTAGCTTTTTTGGATAGGTTTTTGTTTGCGATGACAACTTTAAGTGCACCATTCACTCTGTTGCCTGCCCCAACCCTTCTTTCAATATCCCTCTCCACTGTAAACATACTACCCAAATACACAAACTCATCTACTTTTCACCATTCACGCTAATGTCGCAGACTGTCATGATTTCTTAACTAACCATCACGCCATTTCTCCGGAGGGGTAGGCAGAGAGGATGGATCGCCACAATGCTCTGTCCTGGCATACCTCTCGGGCTTCCTCTACATTCATACACCGTACCATGCACGCACATCGATTATTCGGACTTCGATGGGACCGCTTTTTAGTAATTGATTAATTTGGTCATGCCATGTTTTCCTCGGTCGTCCACGGCTTCTTTTACCACTCACGCCACTTGTGTACAACTTTTTAACCATTCTACTCTCATCCATTCGTTCACATGTCCAAACCATCTCAAGGATCCTTTTTTTAATTTTATCCATGATGCAGTCATCCGCCTTACATTTCTTTCTTATTTCATCGTTTGGTAATCTATCATACAACGTTTTTCCGCACATTCTTGTTTGTGATCTCATTTCTACGGCATTCATCCTGCTTTCATCCTTCTGTTGCCAGCTCCAAGCTTCACTTCCATACATGGGGGTTGGCACTAGAACTCCAACGTGTACTGCCATCTTTGCTTCTGTGGATATATTTCTTATTTTTTCAAAAATCATTACCCTGGACTTATTGACATTCATCATCAGATCATTTGGCATTAATTAATCCTCGCTAAATCCATTGTTGAAGGAAGTTCAGTGATGCATCATACCTTGGTGTGCAGGAAGGCAAGGCTCTTGTTGACATTCTCTATCTTGTGCACCCTCATCCTGCCGTTGTTCGGCTTGGCCAGCTTCTCCCCGGAGATGATCTCCAGCAGCTTCAGCAGCTTCCGCCCGTCCGCGAGGTCCACAAACAGGTCCTCCACTTCCATCCGGGCCTGGGACACACCACAACTTAGTAAAATAACACAGTAATTGTGAGTAAAGGTTATAACTAACCAAAAACAAAGCCCTTTAATCAATTGGGTGGGAAGGTACGACGAAATGCCACGCAATCTACTCGTGCAGAAATCTAATCCAATATAATCTTGTAGAAATCTAACGTAACGTAAACTTGCAGAAACCTAACGTAACGTAAACTTTCAGAAACCTAACGTGACGTAAACTTGCAAAAACCTAAAGTAACGTAAACTTGCAGAAACCTAACGTGACGTAAACTTGTAGAAACCTAAGGTAACGTAAACTTGTAAAAACCTAACGTAATGTAAACTTGCAGAAACCTAACGAGACGTAAATTTGCAGAAACCCAACGTGACGTAAACTTGCAGAAACCTAACGTGACGTAAATTTGCAGAAACCTAACATAACGTAAACTTGTAGAAACCTAACCTAACGTAATCTTGCAAAAACCTAACATAAAGTAATTTTGCAGAAACCTTACAAAAAAAGGTGCAGAAATCAAACCTAACGCAATCTTGAAAAAACATAATCTTACAGAAACCTAAAGAAACGAAAACTCGCTAAACCTACACTTACGAAAAGTTGATAAACATACCCTAACAAAAACTTGCTAAACCTACCCTAACGAAAACTTGCTAAACCTACCATAACGAAAACTTGCAGAAACTTAAAGTAACGAAAGCTTGCAGAAACACAACCCAATAAAATTTTGCAGAAACCTTAAGTAACCTTCAATGTAAAGAAAATAAAATACATTTCACAATAGCAGATAGATTTTTTATTGCGATTGTCCGATTTGGTTAGCTTTTGTCATACCCTCTGACCGGAAACTCGGGCCCTGCCTACTGTGTGACCACATGTCGCGGTTAGCCGCCGAATAAAGTGTAATTACGGAGAAATGATATCATTTACAATCTGTACCTTGGAGCCAGGAAGTCTTAAGTGAGTTATGTGAGATTTTCAATGTTTTAATGGTTGCTTCTTACTGTGCTGAAAACAAAACGAATCTAACGAAACGTAATTAGGAATCTAACGAAACTAAATAAATTAAATATAACGAATCCTAATGAAGAGTCTAACAAAACCTAATAAAGAATCTAACGAAACCTATTAAATAATCTGACGAAACCTAATAAATAATGTAACGAAACCTTTTAAATAATCTGACGATACCTTTTAAATAATCTGACGAAACCTAATAATAAATCTGACGAAACCAAATAATAAATCTGACGAAACTAAATAAAAATCTAACGAAACCTTTTAAATAATCTGACGAAACGTAATAATAAATCCAACGAAACCTTTTAAATAATCTGACAAAAAGTAATAATAAATCTAACGAAACCTAATAAAGAATCCCAGGAAAAACTTTTAAATAATCTAACGAAACCTAGTAAAAAATCTAACGAAACCTAATTAAGAATCTATGGAAGCTTAATAAAGAATCTAACGAAACCTATTAGATAATCTGACGAAACTCATATAGAATCTAATGAAACCTAATAAAGAATCTAACGAAAAACATTAAATAATCTGACGATACCTAATAAAGAATCAAACGAAACCTTTTTCAATAATCTAACGAAACCTAATAAAGAATTTACCAAAACGTAATAAAAAATTTAACAAAACCTAATAAATAATCTAACGAAACCTAATAAAGAATCTAACGAAACATAATAGAAAATCTAAAATAATCTAATAAAGAATCTGAGGAAAAACTATTAAATAATCTGACAAAACTTAATAAAAAATCTAACGAAACTAATAAAGAAACTAACGAAACCTTATAGAAAAATAACATAACCTAATAAAGAATCTAACGAAACCTAATAAAGAATTTAACAAAATCTAATAAAGAATCTAACGAAACCTAATAAAGAATCTAACATAACCTAATAAAGAATCTAACGAAACCTAATAAAGAATTTAACAAAATCTAATAAAGAATCTAACGAAACCTAATAAAGAATCTAACAAAACCTAATAAAGAATCTAACGAAACCTAATAAAGAATTTAACAAAATCTAATAAAGAATCTAACGAAACCTAATAAAGAATCTAACGAAATCTAATAAAGAATCTAACGAAACCTAATAAAGAATTTAACAAAATCTAATAAAGAATCTAACGAAACCTAATAAAGAATCTAACAAAACCTAATAAAGAATCTAACGAAACCTAATAAAGAATTTAACAAAATCTAATAAAGAATCTAACGAAACCTAATAAAGAATCTAACGAAATCTAATAAAGAATCTAACGAAACCTAATAAAGAATCTAACGAAACCTAATAAAGAATCTAACAAAACCTAATAAAGAATCCTAGGGGGAAGGAAGCATGGTACAAAAGGAGAACTCACCTTCTGCAGGAAGGAGTTCATCCATTTGGTGAAGGTCTTCTTCTGAATGTGGAGACGCTCCTCCTGCAGCGCCTTGATGCGGTTCTGCTCGAACTTGGCCACATCCTCGCGCTGCGTCATGCCGCCTCCGTGCTGTGGGCTCTGCGCGTAGCCCCCCGGCTCATACTGGGGCCCTGCGGAGACAGATCACATCATCATTAATAATAATATGCTAACTTTTAAAGCGCCGTTTTTGTGATGTAATCACCTCAAGGGCGCATTAAGACGTGTTTTAAATATAAAAATCTAAATTTTCGCGATCGGTTAAAAGGTACAGTAGAACAAAGTGGTTTAATGGTTTAAATTGGATATGAAATATGAAAAAAATGGGTTTGTGGGCCATTCCATGTAGCGCTTTGAAGACTGTCCAGCAGAGTTTATACTGGATTCTTTCTGGAATCATGGAATAGTCCAACAGGAACTCATACTTGTAGTGAACCATCTCTCGGAAGAGCATCCCTATTCACACGCTTTTAACAATGTTTTCAAAAGACGTTGGAGGAATAGCCAAGGTCCGAGGAGTTTTCATGGACTTTTGGGAATTTTTATGGACATTTGGGAATATTTATGGACTTTTGAGAATTTCTACGGACTTTTTAGAATTTTTCTTGACTTTTGGAAATTCATTTGAATTTTTGGGAATGTTTGAGGACTTTTAGGCATTTTTATCGACAATTACGAATTTTTACGAACTTTTGGGAATTTTATATAAGAAGTGAATGCGGTGCGAATGATGGTGTTACGAACAATTAATGAAAGGATCATTAAGATGGTTTGGACATATGGAAAGAATGAATAAAGAAAGAATGGTAAAAAGAGTATATGTTAACGATGTAAATGGAACTAGAAATAGAATCGGAAGACCTAGGAAAACGTGGCACGAACAAATAGATCAAATATTGAATGTCGGCCATGTGAGGAGTCAGAGAAATCGACGCGCGTGCATGACACGATGTATGAACGTTGAGGAAGCGAATTGAGAAATATGTCAGGAAAGAAAAGTGTGGCAGTCCATTCTTTCTGCCTACCACTTCGGGGAGGTTTAGTTAGTTAGTTTTATTTTTAATAATATAAAAAAATTGTAAAGTTTGTACAAATATAATATGGCGAAACCATCGTATTTGCAGTTAGCGCAATACTCTGCGATAAAGGGAAATCTTATCTCCTTAGATAAATATCAACATCGTATGATATGCCAACGGCGTCCGTCATTCTTGCGAAATATTTTTATGGCAGAGAGGGTTATGTAAGAGACGGCGCACTCCTAGATGCATCAGGACAGCGAGATGGTGCTTTGGCATCGCAAAATGGCTAGGAAGCGCGTTTCTTCTTCCTCAGCCTACTCCCGTCCACTCCTGGACAAAGGCCTCCTCCATTCGATGTCTTGGGCAGACTGCATCCAGGTTATTCCGACGTGTCTGTTCAGATCATCCTTCCACGGAAACGGAAAACCGTTACCAACGCTATCGCTAGTTGCCGGCTGCCGCGGAGGTTATATAAGCCGGTCGTGTTTGGAATCGGCACTCACTCTCTCACACGCACTCACTCGCTGCGCAACCGGAGGCTTTAAGCGCTCCTATATACGTGAAAACCAGTCCTTGTAAGGGCTTTGAGCTACTGTCACCACTCTCTTCGTTTCAACTCCTGCACCGATCGCCGCAATATAATAAAACTTGGTTTTATTACACACAAGTATCATCACGCCGTGTTCTCCACTTTCACCATCTACACTACATCGGAGACGAGAAGCACTCAGCGGCCTATATAAATATTAATAGTACGGAAGAAAAATAAGAAGTGAGTATCCAAGTCCAAGACACAGGGAAACCAGAGACAATGGACTGCCACACTCTCCAAAAACCTTGACTCGTACAAATTGCCATTTTAAACTTGATAACTAAAGAATTTCTTAGATTGATTCCACGATTTTGTTGTGATTGATTGTTCGAGCTAATCGCGTCTGCCTTTTGGACGAGCAGTTAGCCAAAGCGTTAGATAAAACTAATGAAAGATAATAAATGTGCCAGGAGGACATATAATACTATCGCAATAGCAAATCAAATGAAAATAACCACACGAATTAATCAATCGCTTTCAGGGATTAAGCAGTTGAACGATAGTTAGAGATTAGACAAGCCGAAAGAAATTATAATCAATTGAAAACAAGTGAAATTACGATTGAAATAAAATTAGTAGAACATATTATTTCACTTTTTTATATAACTAACTAACTAACCATCACGCCGTCTCCCCGAAGGGGTAGGCAGAAAGAATGGACTGCCACACTTTTCTTTCCTGACATATTTCTCAATTCGCATCCTCAACATTCATACATCGTATCATGCACGCGCGTCGATTTCTCCGACTCCTCACATGGCCGACATTCAATATTTGATTTATTTGATCGTGCCACGTTTTCCTCGGTCTTCCGATTCTATTTCTGGTAACATTTACATCATTAGCATGTAATTTTTTTTACCATTCTTTCTTCATTCATTCTTTCAATATGTCCAAACCATCTTAATGATACTTTCATTATTTTGTTCATGACACCATCATTCGCACCGCATTCACTTCTTATATTTTCTTTCGGCACTCTATCATACACAGAGTATCCACACATTCTTCTAAGAGATCTCATTTCAACTGCATTTATTCTACTTTCATCCTTCTTTTGCCAGTTCCATGCTTCGCTTCCATACATAAGGGTCGGTAGAAGAACACCATTGTGCACTGCCATTCTAGCTTTTTTGGATAGGTTTTTGTTTGCGATGACAACTTTAAGTGCACCATTCACTCTGTCGCCTGCCCCAACCCTTCTTTCAATATCCCTCTCCACTGTAAACATACTACCCAAATACACAAACTCAAATTTTCACCATTCACGCTAATGTTGCAGACTGTCGTGGTTTCTTCCTTTTCAAAAATCATTACCTTGGACTTATTAACATTCATCATTAGATCATTTCGCAAGCATACCTCATACATACAATTCACCAGGACTTGTAGTTCATGCTCGTTGTCTGCAAGAAGTAGTTCTTTTTTTATATACTTTGTATATATAGGTTTTTTTTTAGAGGTATACAATACAAGGATTAATTGTATCTCAATAGAGACGAAGACGCAAACTGGAAACTGAATATGGATGATCAAGGTGTTTACAGGACTTATGACCTGTCATTGGTTGGGTTAAGCGTACGCTTTATGTAATACAACATTCCCCATTCCACCCTTCTTACGACCACCATGTCTGACAAATTTTATGAAGTTGTATATATGTTAAAATGTAACACCAAACTTCACATGTTTTAATCTACACACTAGCGCCATCTATGAAGATTAGATTTTAACCATTAAGCAGAAGATCTTTTTATTAACGCAATGTGAAAGACTTCCGCCATTAACGTATTGCTAGATAACGCCTGGAGATGTCAGTCCAATTTATATGTTAAATTGGACCAGTTTTTGTTTTTACAACATTTTCAATGCATACAAATACTTGTAGACGAATACTGAATTGGAAACAGAATATGGTGATTTCATTTCATTTTCATTTAATTTATTTTGATAAAAATTATGTCGACCGTAAAATGGACGTAGTGTACGATAAGTTTGGCGAACCGAACCACGATTTTCAAAATAAATTTGCACAAGATGCGAGCGCTGTTTTGACGTCAGTCTATTCATGGTGAAATGGCAAAACGTACTGACTACAAATCAACCGTCAAATGTCAAATTGACAGTCTGTAGAAACAATGTTACCAGTTTAAAAACCAAACCTCTATAGAAAAACACCCTTTACAACACTAATATTAAAAAAAAAATTACATATCAGACATGTTTTGGACAACTAGTCCTTCTTCAGTGATACATATTATAAAGATAAATATTTAAACTAACTAACTAACCATCACGCCGTCTCCCCGAAGGGGTAGGCAGAAAGAATGGACTGCCCACTTTTCATTCCTGACATATTTCTCAATTCGCTTCCTCAACATTCATACATCGTGTCATGCACGCGCGTCGATTTCTGTGACTCCTCACATGGCCGACATTCAATATTTGATTTATTTGATCGTGCCACGTTTTCCTCGGTCTTCCGATTCTATTTCTGGTTCCATTTACATCATTAGCATATAATTTTTTTACCATTCTTTCTTCATTCATTCTTTCCATATGTCCAAACCATCTTAATGATCCTTTCATTATTTTGTTCATGACACCATCATTCGCACCGCATTCACTTCTTATATTTTCATTCGACACTCTATCATACACAGAGTATCCACACATTCTTCTAAGAGATCTCATTTCTACTGCATTTATTCTACTTTCATCCTTCTTTTGCCAGTTCCATGCTTCGCTTCCATACATAAGGGTCGGTAGAAGAACACCATTGTGCACTGCCATTCTAGCTTTTTTGGATAGGTTTTTGTTTGCGATGACAACTTTAAGTGCACCATTCACTCTGTTGCCTGCCCCAACCCTTCTTTCAATATCCCTCTCCACTGTAAACATACTTCCTAAATACACAAACTCAACTACTTGCTCCAAATTTTCACCATTCACGCTAATGTTGCTGCAGACTGTCATGATTGTTTTATTACATACAAAAATGTACGTTTATCTTTATGGCGCAAAATGGTCCAAAAGAGATAGAACATTCCTAAGGAAATATAATGAATTATTTAATAATTCATTAAAAAATGTCCAAGTAACAGTGTGACATCAAAATTTAAATAAATTTTAAGGGTGACACAAAAAAGTCCATGTAACAGGGAAAAAATAAAAAATATGTTTTTAAATACGTAAATTTGTGGAAAAAACTGTTAAAATTACGGAAATTAAATAGAAATTCGTTAAAAAAAACAATTGTACAAGAAATAGGAAATTTACCAAAAAAAAATACGTAAATGTGTATATAAGAAAGCTAGAATGGCAGTGCACAATGGTGTTCTTCCACCGACCCTTGTGTATGGAAGCGAAGCATGGAACTGGCAAAAGAAGGATGAAAGTAGAATAAATGCAGTAGAAATGAGATCTCTTAGACGAATGTGTGGATATTCTGTGTATGATAGAGTGTCGAATGAAAATATAAGAAGTGAATGCGGTGCGAATGATGGTGTCATGAACAAAATAATGAAAGGATCATTAAGATGGTTTGGACATATGGAAAGAATGAATGAAGAAAGAATGGTAAAAAAATTATATGTTAATGATGTAAATGGTACCAGAAATAGAAGAAGACCAAGGAAAACGTGGCACGATCAAATAAATCAAATATTGAATGTCGGCCATGTGAGGAGTCAGAGAAATCGACGCGCGTGCATGACACGATGTATGAATGTTGAGGAATCGAGAGAAATATGTCAGGAAAGAAAGGTGTGGCAGTCCATTCTTTCTGCCTACCCCTTCGGGGAGACGGCGTGATGGTTAGTTAGTTAGTTATTAAATTACGGAAATTCAATAGGAATTTAATGATTCAAATGAAATCTCTTGATGGAAAGTTCATTTTAAATAAAACGATATTTTTTATAACTTGTGCACGCTTTATTTGACGCGCGTGCATGACACGATGTATGAATGTTGAGGAATCGAGAGAAATACTTTCTGCCTACCCCTTCGGGGAGACGGCGTGATGGTTAGTTAGTTTTTTTTACTTCCACGTTTGTCTTCATTTCGACAGCGACCGGTTTCGCCGGGCTCGCTGGCATCGACAGACTGGTCTGTCGATGCCTGGCGAAACCGGTCGCTGTCGAAATAAAGACAAATATGAAAGTAATTATATAAAAAAAACATAGTTTTATTTAATTATTATTTTCAATTGGTTCGAAAATTTAAAAAAAAACGGTTCAAATTACAGAATGTTCTTTAGGAAATTGTTAAAATTTGGCGGTAGCCTTTCACATTATGTTAATAAAGATTTTCTGCTTAATGCTTACAACCAATCTCAATAGATGGCGCTAATGTAGATTGAACTAAAAAATGTGAAGTGTATCCCAACATTGTAGCATATATACATCTTCCAAAAATTTGTCAGACGTGGTGGTCGTAAGAAGGGCGAAATTGGGAATGTTGTATTACATAAAACGATCGCTTAACCCAACCAATGACAGGTCATAAGTCCTGTAAGCGCCTCGACCACCATATTCTGTTTCCAATTTGCACATTCGTCTCTATTGAGATACAATTAATCCTTAAAAAAATATATTATATATTGTACAAGAAAAAGGAAATTTACAAAAAATACGTAAATGTGTGTAGAAAAACGGTTCACATTACAGAAGTTCAATAGGACTGTTTAAAACCATTTTTTAATGTACAACTAATGTACAAGTAACGGGAAATTTACAAAAAATACGTAAATGTGTGTAGAAAAACGGTTCAAATTACGGAAATTCAATAGGAACTGTTTAAAAACTTTTTTTTTCAATGTACAACTAATGTACAAGTAACGGGAAATTTACAAAAAAATACAATTTGGCCATTATTATTTGTTGTACAGATGGGTAGCGCTGTTTTGAAGTAGTTATCGTCTTATTAAAGTTGTCCTTTGCTGTGGCCGTTTCGCTAGTAAGAAAGGGACTCACCATTTCTCCGAACCGGCTGGAACTCCTGGTACGACTGGTTGTTGAAGTGCCTACTGGACATTGCTGGCGTGGCATGGGTCCGCTCTGGGTCTACTGTCTACTTCGGGATTCCTACAGACAAACAACACAGCTCTATGAGGATACAGGCCACTACTTGTACAAGCAAAATTATGCAAACAACAAATTGACCTTCATTCACCGATGCTGCGTAGTTAGTACGCATTTTATAACCGTCAACAAAACTCACTAAAGGATCCCTGAGATGGTTTGGACATATGAAAGGAACGGATGATAAAATAATGGTTAAAATGTAACTAACCATCACGCCGTCTCCGCGAAGGGGTAGGCAGGAAGAATGACATATCTGACTGACATATTTCTCTCGCTCTCTCAACATTCATACATCGTATCATGCACGCGCGTCGATTTCTCTGACTCCTCGCATGGCCGATATTTAATATTAAATTAATTTGATCGTGCCACGTTTTCCTCGGCCTTCCAATTCTATTTCTAGTTCCATTTACATCGTTAACATAGAATTTTTTTTATCATTCTTGCTTCATTCATTATTTCCACGTGTCCAAACCAACTTAATGATCCTTTCATGATTTTGTTCATAATTCCATCATTCGCACCGCATTCACTTCTTATATTTTCATTCCACACTCTATCAAAAACAATGTATGATAGAATATCTAATGAAGTAAGAAAGGAATGTAAGGCGGAAGAATGCGTGATAAATAAAACCAAGAAAGAGTCACTACGGGATATATGGAACGAATGGATGAGGGAAGAATGGTTAATAAGATATACATACAATTAGTGTGAATAGAAAAAGAAGTCAAGGAAGACAATGGCATGACAGAATTAATCAATAACTGAAATGTGGCCATGTTTGAAGTAGTAACAATCGAGTGGCATGTCACAATGTGTGAATGTAGAAGAGGCTCGAGAGTTATGTAAAGGATAGAACAGTGTGGCGATCCATCCTATCTGCCTACCCCTCCTGGGAAACGGCGTGATGGTTAGTTTGTTTAGATGATTGTTAGCAATGATAACATAAATTTGAAACTCCGCCAGAGAATGGTCAAAGGCTATGTGTGGTCTGTTTTATTGTACGGGTGTGAAACATGGACCTTAAAAGTCGACTCAATGAACAGACATTTGAAATGTGGCTCTATCGCCGAATGCTCAGAGTTCCCTGGACAGACATGGTTACCAACACCGAAGACCCGAGGCGAGCTAGAGTTGACAGGGAACTGTTATCAACTATCAAGGTTCGAAAGATCTCACATCTGGGTCATATTCTGCGGGGGGAATAGTATCACCTTCTCCAACTGATATTGGAGGGGAAAATTGAGGGACACCGAGGGCCCGGAAGGAGACAAATGTCCTGGCTGCGAAACGTGAGGGAGTGGGCCGGCATCCGAAGTGTGGAGGAGCTGTTCCGAGTGGTGCAGGACAGGGACAGGTTTGCCGAGGTGATCGCCAACATTGGGGGGACCCGACAGGGCACTTGAAGAAGAAGGTAGCACTTGTCCAAGAAATAATGAATTGTTTTGAAAAGGAAGAAACCACGACAGTCTGCAACATTAGCGTGAATGGTGAAAATTTGGAGCAAGTAGTTGAGTTCGTGTATTTAGGTAGTATGTTTACAAGAGATGGGCAAGTGGAGAGGAATATTGAAAGAAGGGTTGGGGCAGGCGACAGAGTGAATGGTGCACTTAAAGTTGTCATCGCAAACAAAAACCTATCAAAAAAAGCTAGAATGGCAGTGCACAATGGTGTTCTTCTAACGACCCTTATGTATGGAAGCGAAGCATGGAACTGGCAAAAGAAGGATGAAAGTAGAATAAATGCAGTTGAAATGAGATCTCTTAGAAGAATGTGTGGATACTCTGTGTATGATAGAGTGCCGAATGAAAATGTAAGAAGTTAATGCGGTGCGAATGATGGTGTCATGAACAAAATAATGAAAGGATCATTAAGATGGTTTGGACATATTGAAAGAATGAATGAAGAAAGAATGGTAAAAAAATTATATGTTAATGTACATCATGGTACCAGAAATAGAATCGGAAGACCGTGGAAAACGTGGCACGATCAAATAAATCAAATATTGAATGTCGGCCATGTGAGGAGTCAGAGAAATCGACGCACCTGCATGACACGATGTATGAATGTTGAGGAAGCGAGAGAAATATGTCAGGAAAGAAAAGTGTGGCAGTCAATTCTTTCTGCCTACCCCTTCAGGGAGACGGCGTGATGGTTAGTTAGTTAGTTTTAATTGAAAAACAGTGAATAAATACCTTTTCAAACAACTTTACAGACGATAACAGAACAACACTGCAGAATTAGCCAAGGTAACGCTAAATCTTGGCTTTGCTTGTACGAGACGAAGGCGCGATCAAATCGTTACGATTCTCACTAGAGATAGCCTCCCATGCTGTGCTATGTACCCGGTACGCATTCTTTCAATTTGTTATTAACCTTTCCCTTACGGTGTTAAAAAAAAAACGCGCGTTCCTGTGTTGGGTAGTCAGTACCCAATCAAAAATTAGCCATTTTAAATCGAAAAAATAACAACATTCATTTCTAATCCCCTTAATTAATTATAATTGAAGTCAAAAAATATAATAATTGAAATTTATTTGCTAAAAACATTTTTAAAAACATCTGGCAACGCTCACGGGACGGGCATAGGTCCACTCTGGTTGCAAGCCCGAGAGCTACTGCTGGGCTGTGAGAACATTGAGCTCCTCGCGTTTCCACAGTGAAGTATGCAAGAGTGAGATGCCAATATAGTGTCGCGCTTCCGATGTTCACAAAATACCTCCGATGTACCCGATAAATTTTGATTATTATTAATATTATTTTTTAAATCAATGCGTAAATATATGATGGAGGAATACCTAAAATCTTAAGCTTGTATTTATTATATGTATAGAGATATTGATGGTTATTAGAAGCAACGTGTAGAAGATACCCATCACAGGGAAGGGAGGGTTAACTCCTTACTAACTAACTAACCATCACGCCGTCTCCCAGGAAAAGTAGGCAGAAAGAATGGAACACTACACTGTTCTGTCCTGACATACTTCTCTCGATTCCTCTACATTCATACATCTTGTCATGCACGCACGTTGATTTCTCCGACTCCTCACGTGACCGACATTTAATATCATCGGAGGTATTTTTTGAACGATGAAATAAGGGAGAAATGTAAGACAGATGACTGCATCATGAATAAAATTAAAAAAGGATCCCTGAGATGGTTCGGACATATGGAACGAATGGATGAGAGTAGAATGGTTAAAAAGTTGTACACAAGTAGTGTGAGTGGGAAAAGAAGCCGAGGACGACCGAGGAAAACATGGCATGACCAAATTAACCAATTACTAAAAGGCGGCCAAATTCGAAGTCGGAATAATCGACGTGCGTGCATGGTGCGATGTATGAATGTGGAGGAAGCCCGAGAGGTGTGCCAGGACAGGCCAGTGTGGCGATCCATCCTCTCTGCCTACCCCTCCGGGGAAATGGCGTGATGGTTAGTTAGTTAGTTAGTTAGTATTTTGTGAACATCGGAAACAAAATTCGTAACGCTGAGTACGCGACACTATATTCGCATCTCACTCTTGCATATGTTTTAGCTCAATGTTCTCACTCTCGCCGTCCCGCCGCGCCGGTAGTTGCTTTCGGGCTTGCAACCAGAGCGGGTCTATGCGCGTTCCGTGAGCGTTGCCAGATGATTTTTTAATGTTTTTAGCAGTTAAATTTCAATTATTTTAATTTTTTACTTCAATTATAATTATATAAGGGTATTAGATATGAATGTTCCTATTTTTCCGATTTAAAATCGCAAATTTTTTAACGCGTACTGACTACCCTACACCGGAACGCACGTTTTTATTTTAGCACCGTAAGGGAAAGGTTAAAATAGATATTTTTGAAGAGTTTTTATGACAAACTGTTGGATCTCGCCTCGCGTCTTATCAAAATTCGTTTCAATTTGTAGATAACTTCTTTATCAAGATCTGCAATTGCCTCCCATTGGCTGGCTTTGCTTTTGAATGTTTCCTTCGGCAAACAAGGGTCCTATATAGCCTACAGCCGTGTAGGAACATAGGTCATGTTTGTCTCCTTCGCGCTCGCGAAAATAGAAACAGCGAATAAAAAAATATTACGCGACGTACGTGGCCGAATTGAAAGTGCTTTTACTGCCACACGGAAGGTCCCTGAATTCCCGACGATGGCAGTGTAATTGTCACACTGTCTTTGGTCTTGTTATGCTGGAGAGGGTCCAGAAGAACTTTCTGAAGTATCTCTACGTGAGGGAGTATGGTAGCTATCCGTGGCTCTATCCCACCGTATTTATTTTGGGAATGTTGAGGACCAGCTTTCTGCAGCATCCAAGAAATGGCCATCTCATCTTCTTCTTTTTCAAGTGCCATTCTATTTTAGATTAATCAGGGAATATTTCACAGGCCATGCTGGAAGATGTTGGTATTTTTGTCCCTGATAGATATCTCCGACAGCGACAGCACATATTGTTTTATCTACCGGCCACCAGAACCAAACTGCCTCTGGTGACACCGGTGGAAAGAGCAATTAATCAGCTGAACGCGGTCTCCTCGGAGATCGACGTCTTTCATATTAGTGAAAGTACGTTCAGAAGGCAAATACTCTTAATTCTGGAAAAAAATCCTGTCTTTCAAATGTCGAATCTTCTCTCATGCGTTTCTGGTAGTATACTATACACAAACAAACTAACAAACAAACCATCACGCCGTTTCCCCGCAGGGGTAGGCAGAGAGAATGGACCGCCACACTACTCTATCCTGACATACCTCTCTAGCTTATAACACATTCATACAACGAGTCATACACGCACGTCGATTCCTCCGACTTCTAACATGACCAACCATTACAATTTGATTAATTTGGTCATACCATGTTTTCCTCGGTCTGCCTCGACTTCGTACCCCATTTACATCATTAACGTATACTTTCTTAACCATTATTTCTCCATCCATGCGTTCCATATGTCCGATCCTTTCATAATACCTTCTTCCGCTCTACATTCCTTTCTTATATCAGCATTTGAGATTCTGTCGTATATCGTTCTACCACACATACGTCTTAGGGACCTCATCTCCACCGCATTTATTCTGCTCTCATCCTTCTTCTGCCAGTTCCATGCGAATAGAGTGCACTATACACAATATATTATTTTACCTGTTCTCAATAGATGCCTTAAAATTTTGTAATGTCTAAACTAACTAACTAACTAACCATCACGCCGTCTCCCCGAAGGGGTAGGCAGAAAGAATGGACTGCCACACTTTTCTTTCCGAACATATTTCTCTCGCTTCCTCAACATTCATACATCGTGTCATGCAAGCGCGTCGATTTCTCGGACTCCTCACATGGCCGACATTCAATCTTTGGTTTATTTCCTCTATTTCTGGTTCCATTTACATCATTAACATATAATTATTTTCCCATTCTTTTTCATTCATTCTTTCCATATGTCCAAACCATCTTAATGATCCTTTCATTATTTTGTTCATGACACCATCATTCGCACCGCATTCGCTTCTTATATTTTCATTCGACACTCTATCATACACAGAGTTTCCACACATTCGTCTAAGAGATCTCATTTCTACTGCATTTATTCTACTTTCATCCTTCCTTTGCCAGCTCCATGCTTCGCTTCCATACATAAGGGTCGGTAGAAGAACACCATTGTGCACTGCCATTATAGCTTTTTTGGATAGGTTGGATAGGTTGTAATGTCTGTTGCTGAAATAAACTGATTTGATTTGATTTGAAATCACTGAGAGGAATGTGCGGGAAAACAAGCCACACATTACCGGTGTGGGAAGGATATTTTTCCCGCCATTTCTCTAGGCTTGTCAGTTGGTTACGTCATGTGCGCGGCGTCTGGCTGGCTCTGTGACCTTGCGTGACCGCTACCAAGGCCGATGGTGTCATAAACTATGTCATCGAATGTAAAAAAAATCAAATAACATCCATACAGCACAGACACAAAATGTTAGACGCTTCTCTAGCCTTCAGATCAAACAGCGCGTCGTGAACTGTTCCCGCTTCTAACACAATAGGCAGAGACGGTGGACCGCCGCACTCTTCCATCCTAACGTTTCTCTAGCCTTCACATTCATACATCTATCGTGCACTGTCGTTTCTAACGCGCATGACACACTCTTCCATCCTGACACGCTCCTCTAGCCTTCACATCCATATATCTATCATGCACTGTCGCTTCTAACACAATAGGCAGAGACGGTGGACCGCCACACTCTTCCATCCTAACATTTCTCTAGCCTTCACATTCATACATGTATCATGCACTGTCGCTTCTAACACAATAGGCAGAGACGGTGGACCGCCACACTCTTCCATCCTAACATTTCTCTAGCCTTCACATTCATACATATATCATGCACTGTCGCTTCTAACACAATAGGCAGAGACGATGGATGACACACTCTTCCATCCTGACAAGCTTCTCTAGCCTTCACATTCATACATCTATCATGCACTGTCGCTTCTAACACAATAGGCAGAGACGATGGACGACACACTCTTCCATCCTGACACGCTTCTCTAGCCTTCACATTCATACAGCGCGTCGTGAACTGTTCCCGCTTCTAACACAAAAGGCAAAGACGATATGCCACACTCTTCCATCCTGACACGCTTCTCTAGCCTTCGCATCATACAAAGCTTTACCGAATATTAAGTAGAAAGTATTACCATTGTTTTTGAGAGTCATTTGATGTGTCTGGTCCCACGGTATCGCGTTCTAAATTTAAAAATATGCGCGGGAAAACGTATTGCAGCGTGAGAGAATCGAAATTCTTCGGTTTATATAGCGATCCCGACAACGTTTCGCTACATCTATATTCGATTAAATTCATCATGTATGGAAGCGAAGCTTGGAGCTGGCAAAAGATGGATGAAGGCAGGATAAACGCCGTAGAAATGAGATCACTGAGAAGAATGTGCGGGAAAACGTTGTATGATAGAATGTAAGACTGCATCATGGATAAAATTAAAAAAGGATCCCTGAGATGGTTTGGACACATGGAACGAATATGGATGAGAGTAGAATGGTAAAAAAGTTGTACACAAGCAGCGTGAGTGGGAAAAGAAGCCGAGGACGACCGAGGAAAACATGGCATGACCAAATTATTCAATTACTAAAAGGCGGCCACATTCGAAGTCGGAATAATCGACGTGCGTGCATGGTACGATGTATGAATGTAGAGGAAGCCAGAGAGGTATGCCAGGACAAAGCATTGTGGCGATCCATCCTGTCTGCCTACCCCTCAGGGGAAATGGCGTGATGGTTAGTTAGTCAGTTAGTTAATTTATCAAAGCTAAAATTGCAGTAGCGTGACAGTTCTTATGCGGACACTTATGTATGAAAGTGAAGCTTAAAACTGGCAAAAGAAGGATATAAGTAGTATAGCAATAGAAATTAGATCTCTTAGACGAATATGTGTAAAATCTTTGTATGATAGTGTCTAAGTAACTAACTAACCATCACGCCGTTTCCCCGGAGTTCTATCCTGACAACTCTCGCGCCTCTTCTAATTCACACATCGTGAAATGCACGCTCGTCGATTATTCCTACTTCGAACATGGCCGCCATTCAGTAATTGGTTAATTTGGTCATGCCATGTCTTCCTTGGCCTTCCTCGACATATTTTTCCATTCACACTACTTGTATCTATTATCTTTTTAATCATTCTTCCCTTATCCATTCGTTCGATATGTCCAAACCAATGGTAAAAAAATTATATGTTAACGATGTAAATGGAACCAGAAATAGAGGAAGACCGAGGAAAACGTGGCACGATCAAATAAATCAAATATTGAATGTCGGCCACGTGAGGAGTCTGAGAAAGCGACGCGCGTGCATGACACGATGTATGAATGTTGAGGAATCGAATTGAGAAATATATCGGGAAAGAAAAGTGTGGCAGTCCATTCTTTCTGCCTACCCCTTCGGGGAGACGGCGTGATGGTTAGTTAGTTAATTTGGTAATGCCGTGTTTTCTTTGGTCTCCCACGACTTCTTTTTCCACTCATATTTTGCTGGTTATACAACATTTAACCAATTTTTCTCTCGTCCATTCGTTCCATATGTCCAAACCATCTCAGTGATTCATTTTTTATTTTATTTATGATGCAATCATCTGCCTTCTTTTATCATATAATATATCGTTTTCCCTGCACATTCTTCTCAGTGATCTCATTTCTACTGCATTTATCTTATAATATTTTAACCATTCTATTCTCGTCCATTCGTTTCATATGTCCAAACCATCTCAGGGATCCTTTAGGGTGTCTTGTTGTGAGTTATAAAATGCATACTAGCTACGTAGAATGGCAGTGCACAATGGTGTTCTTCCACCGACCCTTATGTATGGAAGAACAGAATTCAGAATAGAGATGAGGTCCCTAAGACGTAAGTGTGGTAGAACGATATACGACAGAATCTCAAATGCCGAAATAAGAAAGGAATGTAGAGCGGAAGAAGGTATTATGAAAGGATCGCTGCGTTGGTTCTGACATATGGAACGCATGGATGGAGAAATAACGGTTAAGAAAGTATACGTTAACGATGTAAATGAGGTACGGAGTCGAGGCAGACCGAGGAAAACATGGCATGACCAAATTAATCTAATTTTAAAAGTTGGTCATGTTAGAAGTCGGAGGAATCGACGTGCATGTATGACTCGTTTTATGAATGTGGAGGAAGCTAGAGAGGTTTGCCAGGATAGGTTAGTGTGGCGGTCCATTCTCTCTGCCTACCCCTGCGGCGAAACGGCGTGATGGTTAGTTTGTTTGTTGGTTTCATTTCATATGTCCAAACCGTCTCAGGGATGCTTTAGGGTGTCTGAGGTGGCTGAGATGCTCTAGCTTCCTCGACATTCATACATCGCGTCATTTCTACGTCACCTCGCGTGACCTACAGTCAATATTTTAGATTGTTTTGTAGTTTAGTTGGATAATTGCAGAGAGTGAACCAATGGAATCTCATCTCAGTGCGCCATCCGAACGGGCGGAGTACGTTTTTCCCTCTCTTGTAAACAAACCGAACAATACAATCGCCAACTCGTTATTTATAGGCATTCATAAAACCGGATTCAACCAAGGGGGGAAATGCTGCTAAACCGCTTCTTATTTCATTTCATTTTATAAATTAAATCGTTATTTATCGACAGTTGACAAGTGAAAAACGATGTTTTTTTTTCTTTTCGACTTTTGAAAAGATGAAAAAACAGTGTTTTTTTCTTCTTTTCGACTTTTGAAAAGATGAAAAAACAGTGTTTTTTCTTCTTCAAATTTTGCAAAGAAGAAAAGACGTGTTTTTTTTTTCAACTTTTATAGAGTAGAAAAACAGTGTTTTTTATAGTTCAACTTTAAAAAATGAAAATAGTGTTTTTTTCCTCTTCAACTTTTGAAAAGTGGAAAAACAATGTTTTTTCTTCAAATTTTGAAAAGTGAAAAAGGTTATTTCTTCAATTTTCAAAAGTGAAAGAAAGAAAAAACAGTGTTTTTCCACATTTTGAAAAGTGGGAAGAAACAGTGTTTTTAACTTTTGAAAAGTGGAAAAAACGTAATTTTCCTTCAATTTTTCAAATGTGAAAGAAAGGAAAAAAAAACATGGTTATTCCACTTTTTGAAAAGTTTTATGAAAGTTAAATTAACTAACTAACTAACCATCACGCCGTCTCCGCGAAGGGGTAGGCAGAAAGAATGGACTGCCACACTTTTCTTTCCTGACATATTTCTCTCGCTTCCTCAACATTCATCAGTCGATTTCTCCGACATTCAATATTTGATTTATTTGATCGTGCCACGTTTTCCTCGGTCTTCCTCTATTCCTGGTTCCATTTACATCATTAACATATAATTTTTTACCATTCTTTCTTCATTCATTCTTTCCATATGTCCAAACCATCTTAATGATCCTTTCATTATTTTGTTCATGACACCATCATTCGCACCGCATTCACTTCTTATATTTTCATTCGACACTCTATCATACACAGAGTATCCACACATTCGTCTAAGAGATCTCATCTCTACTGCATTTATTATTCTAATTTCATCCTTCTTTTGCCAGTTCCATGCTTCGCTTCCATACATAAGGGTCGGTAGAAGAACACCATTGTGCACTGCCATCTCAGCTTTTTGTTTACGATGACAACTTTAAGAGCACCATTCACTCTGTTGCCTGCCCCAAACCTTCTTTCAATATCCCTATCCACTGTAAACATACTTCCCAAATACAAAAACTCAACTACTTGCTCCAAATTTTCACCATTCACGCTAATGTTGCAGACTGTTGTGGTTTCTTCCTTTTCAAAAATCATTACCTTGGACTTGTTAACATTCATCATCAGATCATTTCGCATGCATACCTCATACATACTATTCACCAGGACTTGTAGTTCATGCTCGTTGTCTGCAAGTAGGACAGCGTTATCCGCATACAAGAGACAGCTTACTGACACTCCGCTCATTTTGGCACCTACATCCGACCCTTTCAGCTCTTTCATATATGTATTATAGTTAAATTATATTTTTTTAAATCGTTTTATATCACTTTCCCGCCTTTTCTTCACTCGCGCCGCCTATGATGTCATTTTGCTTCCATAATCGGAACGTTCGACCCATAAAAGTTCGCAAAACTTTCCGCGACAGTCCGGCCAATCAAATCGAAGGCACCTCGTAACGAAAAACACTCTACAATACGCGCGCCGAACTGCAGTGCCATACATATGAAACCACCCTTTCGCGCGCATATAGAGAGCGTCGAAAATTCCCGCTCGGCTCTGCGAGCCGAATTCAAACGAAGTCATGCCATTGGTCAACGCCTTAGCGTACGAGAACAAGGCATACAAATCGGAGGCACGGCTTCAAAAATTAATTTCATTAACATGGAACATATTTTTTAGTACGTAGAAATAAATTGATTTTTTTATACGTGAGAATAAATACTTAAAATATATATATTTTTTATTAACTAAGCATCACACCATCTCTCTTAAGGGGTAAGCAGAAAGAATGGATTGCAATACTGTTATTTCATAATACACTACTCATCTAGCGTCTTAAACACGCATACATCGTGTCATATACGCACATTAATTATTTCGAAATACATGACCAAATTTTAAAATATGATTAATTTGATCCTGCCATGTTTTCCTCGGTGCTTCTTGACTCCAAACTCCATTTACATCGTCAACGCATACTTTCTTAAGGATTATTTATTCATCGAAATGTCCAAACCAACGAAGTGATCCTTTCTTAATTTTGTTAATAATACTTTCTGGCAGTGCACAATGGGGATCTAGTGCCGACCCTTATGTATGGAAGTAAAGTTGGCAGAAAAGGGATGAAAGTAGGATAAATGCCGTTGAAATGAGGTCACTAAGAAGAATGTGCGGGAAAGCAATGTGTATAAGAAGTTAGAAAGCGATTTTAGGTGAATAAGAAAGGGCCACTAAGATGGTTTGGACATATGGAACGAATGGATGAGGGAAAAAGGGTTGAAAATATGTATACAAGTAGTGTGAACGGAAAATGAAGTCGAGGAAGGCCAAGGAAGACAAGGCATGACCAAATTAATCAATTACTGAAAGGCCACCATGTTCTAAGTAGGAACAATCGACGAGCGTGCATGACACGGTGTATGAATGTTGAGGAAGCGAGATAAGCAATGTGTTAGAAAAGAAAAGTGTGGCAGTCTATTTCCGGTATATTAGTTATTATTTATGGTTAGTATCTACACATTCGTCTAAGAGATCTCATTTCTACTGCATTGATTATACTTTTATCCTTCTTTTGCCAGTTCCATGCTTCGCTTCCAAAACTCTGTGTATGATAGTGTCGAATAAAAATATAAGAGGTGAATGCGGTGCGAATGATGGTGTTATGAACAAAATAATGAAAGGATCATTAAGATGGTTTGGACACATGGAAAGAATGAATGAAGAAAGAATGGTAAAAAAATTATATGTTAACGATGTGAATGGAACTAGAAATAGAATCGGAAGACCGAGGAAAACGTGGCATGATTAAATAAATCAAATATTGAATGTCGGCCATGAGAGGAGTCAGAAAAATCGACGCGCGTGCATGACACGATGTATGAATGTTGAGGAAGCGAATTGAGAAATATGTCAGGAAAGAAAAGTGTGGCAGTCCATTCTTTCTGCCTACCCCTTCGGGGAGACGGCGTGATGGTTAGTTAGTTAGTTAGTTTTTTTTATTTATGATTAACTAACTAACTAACTAACTAACCATCACGCCATCTCCCTGAAAGGGTAGGCAGAAAGAATGGACTGTCACACTTTTACTGATGCGGCACTCCATCCTTCTCTTTTCGCTCCGTGGGAGACGCGGTGTGATGGGTTGCGAACCTCATCGCCACCAATAGGCATCTCCCGCGCACACTCTGATCGTGCAACACCCACAAAATAAATCTAAAATAAATAATATAAAATACAATGATATAAAATAAAATAACAAAATAAAAATAATTTAACACAAAATGTTCTTTTTAGATGGTGCACATACGAGTATTGTCTATTTAATTTATGTTCCACGAATCCGTCGTTTTTTTAATTTAGCACATAATGTAATAACACATAATGTTTTTTTCGATGTTGCACATGTTGACATGGACGATCCGGACTTTTGTGTTTATTTAATTTATGTTCAACGTATCCACCGTTATTTATGATTAGATTGTTATAATCCGGCTTTTCATACGCCTGATCTGCCTGCATGCATCGCCGGTCATTCGCTCGTCCATCGCTACAACCAAGAAGCCGTACGACAGGCGACCTCTTTCTGTTTAGAACTTTTCTATTGATTTTTCTACATCTTGTATATTAAAGACTTATCAACAAGAATGCATTTGGTATGCCGTAATATTGGACATAGACCAAAACATATATTATTATTATTTTGTAGGGTTGGATGCAGGTGCCAAAATGAGCGGAGTGCCAGTAAGCTGTATCTTATATGCGGACGACGCTGTCCTACTTGCAGACAACGAGCATGAACTACAAGTCCTGGTGAGTAGTATGTATGAGGTATGCATGCGAAATGATCTGATGATGAATGTGAACAAGTCCAAGGTAATGATTTTTGAAAGAGAAGAAATCACGAGAGTCTGCAACATTAGCGTGAATGGTGAAAATCTGGAGCAAGTAGATGAGTTTGAGTATTTGGGTAGTATGTTTACAGTGGAGAGGGATATTGAAAGAAGGGTTGGGGCAGGCAACAGAGTGAATGGTGCACTTAAAGTTGTCATCGCAAACAAAAGCCTATCCAAAAAAGCCAAGATGGCAGTGCACAATGGTTTTCTTGTGCCGACCCTTATGTATGGAAGTGAAGCATGGAACTGGCAAAAGAAGGATGAAAGTAGAATAAATGCAGTAGAAATGAGATCTCTAAGACGATTGTGTGGCAAATCTGTATATGATAGAGTGACAAATGAATGTGGTGCGAATGAAAGTGTTATGAACAAAATAAGGAAAGGGTCACTAAGATGGTTTGGACACATGGAAAGAATGAGTGAAGACAGAATGGTAAATAAGGTATATGTAAAGGGCGTGAACGGAGCTAGAAAAAGAGGAAGGCCGAGGAAAACGCGGCACGATCAAATCAATCAAATATTGAATGTCGGTCACGTGAGGAGTCAGAGAAATCGACGTGCGTGCATGACAAGATGTATGAATGTAGAGGAAGCGAGAGAAGTATGTCAGGACAGAACACAGAGACGGCGTGATGGTTAGTTAGTTTAGTTAGTTAGTGAATGGAAAAAGAAGTCGAGGAAGATGGTTAGTTAGTTAGTGATTGCTGTTATATTTAGTCTTAAAATTCTCCTATCTGCTACCCATTCATAGATACAGTTGGACAAGTGTTTTCCGCTGATCTAAGCCGGTTAGATTATACTTCTCGTCATGCGCCATGACTCCAAGTAATGCAGGTTTTCATAACCCAAATACGATCAAAATGGTTTTTACTTTCGTTCTTATTAAATATATTAATTAATGTTATCTGTACATGTTACGACATATGTTATAAAATATTTCAACAGTTGCGATGGACCGCCACAATCTTCCATCATAATCTACTCCTCTACATTCATACATCGTAACATGCGGCTGTAACATTGTCCAAACAAAGTGCCGAGAAACTGCGAGTGACCCAAAGAGCCATGGAAAGAGCCATGTTAGGAATAAGCCTAAGAGACAGAGTCAGAAACGATACGGTGAGAGAAAAAACAAAGGTCACTGACATCATCCACCTGTAGCGACTCTACAGTGGCAATGGGCAGGTCACGCAGCCAGAAGCTAGAAGACTTGGAGACCGTGGACGGCGAAGAGAAGTGCAGGGCGACCGCAACTACGGTGGAAGGATGATCTGAACAGACACGTCGGAATAACCTGGATGCAGTCTGCACAAGACAGAGTGACGTGGAAGCGAATGGAGGAGGCCTTTGTCCAGGAGTGGACGGGAATAGGCTGAGGAAGAAGAAGAAGGACATGCACGCTCGTCTGAGCTTCTTCAACTACAATCCACATCTCAAACGCCTCCAACCAGTTCATTACATTCACATTCAGAGTCCAAGTTTCACAGCCATGTAGTAGAACAGACAGCATTTAATTTTTGTCCGAGTTTCATGTTTAGATTATCATTACAAAATAAGGTTATTTTTATTTTTGCGTTTTATTCAATATCCAGGATGCACCGCCATATTGTTCTGTCCTGACATACCTCTCGAAATTCCTCTACATTCGTACATCGTAACATGCACTCTCGTCGATCGCTTCTTCAACAACAATCCACATCTCAAACACCTTCAACCGGTTCATAACATTCACAATCTGAGTTGAAGTTTCACAGCCATATAGTAGAACAGACCGTATACAGCATTTAATTCTTGTCCGAGTTTCATGTTTAGATTATCATTGCAAAATAAGGTTTTTATTTTTAATTTTGCGTTATAATACAATATCCAAGATGCACCGCCATATTTTTCTGTCCTGACATACCTCTCGAAATTCCTCTACATTCGTACATCGTAACATGCACGCGCGTCGAACGTTTCAACCATAATCCACATCTCAAACGCCTTCAACCGGTTCACTTCATTCACATTCAGAGTCCAAGTTTCGCAGCCATAAAGTAGAACAGGCCGTATATAGCATTTATTTTTTTGGCCGAATTTCAAGTTTAGGTTATCGTTGCAAAATAAGGTTCTCATTTTTAATTCTGCGCTTTAATTCAATACCTCTCAAACTTCCTCTACATTCGTACATCGTAACATGCACGCTTGAATACTTCTCTTTCTGCTGTCTAGTCAGTTCAACTATCTTTGGCGATCACTGCAGCGAAAGCATCTCTGTCCTGCGCCACTTGGAACAGATTAACTCTGCTCATAATGGTTTGTTGTTGTATGTGAATGGAGCAAGAAACAGAGTAAAATCAACGAAATCGTGACACGGTTAAATCATTCGAATTTCAAATTGTGAAAGCTAGAGAGGTGTGTCTCTGCCTACTGCTTCGGGAAAACGGCGCGATGTTAAGTTTTGTTTAAAAATTTAATAAAAATATAGTTTCCACTCACACTGTTTGCATACAATATTTTAAACATTCTTTATCCGAGTTTCAAGTTTAGACTATCACTGCAAAAGAAGGTAATAATTTTCAATTCTGCATTTAAATTCAATATCCGAGATGGACCGCCATACTATTCTATCCTGACATACTCTCAAACTTCTACTTCATTCATTCATCGTAACATGCACGCTCGTCGATTACCCCATTTTAGTAATTGATTAATTTAGTCATGCTTTCCATGGTCTTCCACGGCTTCTCTTTCCATTCACACTGTTTGCATACAACATTTTAACCATTCTTTGTCCGAGTTTCAACTAACTAACTAACTAACCATCACGCCGTCTCCCCGAAAGGGTAGGCAGAAAGAATGGACTGTCACACTTAGACCTATGCGGCACTCCATCCGTCTCTTTTCGCCCCGCAGGAGACGCGGTGTGATGGGTTGCGAACCTCATCGCCACCAATAGGCATCTCCCGGGCATCCCCAAAATAAATCCGAGTTTCAAGTTTAGATTATCGTTGCAAAATAAGGAAATCATTTTTGATTCTCCATTTTATTTCAATATCCGGGATGAACTGTTCTATCCTGACATACTCTCAAACCTCTTCTACATTCATACGTCGTAAGATGTACGCTCGCCAATTACACCGACTTCAAATGTGACCGCCTTTTAGAATTTTATTAATTAAATCATACCACCCTTTCCTTGGTATTCCACGGCTTCTCATTCCACTCACATTGCTTGTATATTCGATTCATATGTCCTAACCATCTCAGGGATCAATTGTTTCTGCCTTACATTTCTTACTTATTTCGTCGTTCGGTATTCTATCATATATCGTATTTTCCCACACATTTTTCTGTGTTCTTATTTCTAGGGCATTTATCCTACTTTCATCCTTCATTTGTCAGCCCCAAGCTTCACTTTCGTACACAAAAGTTAGGACTAGAACTCCATTATGTGCTGCCATCTTTGCTTCAGTGGATGTATTTCTATTTTTACATGATATTACCATATGCAAAGAAACATAATACGAACAAAAGAAATTTCTCAGTACAGCTGTTTATATGAACGATGTTATGGACCAACTAATTAAACATAACGCCTTCTCTCTGGAGGAATATGCAGATGTGAAGGCTAGAGAAGCGTGTCAGGATGGAAGAGCGTGTCATCCACCGTCTCTGCCTATTGTGTTAGAAACGACAGTGCACGACATGCTGTATGAATGTGAAGGCTAGAGAAGCGTGTCAGGATGGAAGAGTGTGTCATCCACAGTCTCTGCCTATTGTGTTAGAAGCCACAGTGCATGATATGTGTATGAATGTGAAGGCTAGAGAAGCGTGTCAGGATGGAAGAGTGTGTCATCCACCGTCTCTGCCTATTGTGTTAGAAGCTACAGTGCATGACATACTGTATGAATGTGAAGGCTAGAGAAGCGTGTCAGAATGGAAGAGTGTGTCATCCATCATCTCTGCCTATTGTGTTAGAAGCGGGAACAGTGCACAACGCGCTGTATGGATGTGAAGGCTAGAGAAGCGTGTCAGGATGGAAGAGTGTGTCATCCACAGTCTCTGCCTATTGTGTTAGAAGCGGGAACAGTGCACGACACGCTGTATGGACGTGAAGGCTAGAGAAGCGTGTCAGGATGGAAGAGTGTGGCATCCACCGTCTCTGCCTATTGTGTTATAAGCGGGAACAGTGTGTCCGTTGATGGACCACTCGACAACCTACCGACCTTGGACAGATTTCCGTTGGTAACCGTCTCTTGAGATTCACACAAACAAATTCGTTACCACTTCAACGAAATGCCCAATTTCGCACTTGTTCCTGTTTGCTCACGACAGAGCTGTAAGAAATATCTATAAGCGACACTTCACATCAACTATATAACAGATATATTCTCAAGAATTAATTGTATCTCAATAGAGACGAAGATGCAAATTGGAAACAGAATATGTTGATAGAGGTGTTTACAGGACTTATGACCTGTCATTGGTTGGGTTAAGCGCACGCATTATATAATACAACATTCCCCATTCAACCCTTCTAACGACCACCATGTCTAACAAATTTTTGGAAGATGTATATATGTTGATATGTAACACCAAACTTCACACGCTAATGGGTAAAATCCAATATTCGTCTATAAGTATTTGTATACATTCAAAATGTTGTAGATATATTCCATTTAAGGATTTTCAAATCCACTGTTACTAGCTACCTAACTAACTAACCATCACGCCGTCTTTCCAAATGGGTCTCGCTTTATTAATATTCATACATCGTGTCATGCACGCACGTCGACTTATTCGACTCCCCAAGTGGCGGACATTTAATATTTGATTTATTTGATCGTGCCATGTTTTCCTCGGTCTTCCGATTCTATTTCTAGTTTCATTTATATTGTTAAAACTAACTAACTAACCATCACGCCGTCTCAGGCAGAAAGAATGGACTGCCACACTTTTCTTTTCCGACATATTTCTCAATTCGCATCCTCAACATTCATACATCGTATCATGCACGCACGTCGTTCAATTCGACTCAAGTGGCCGACATTCAATATTTGATTTATTTGATCGTGCCACGTTTTCCTCGGTCTTCCGATTCTATTTCTGGTTCCATTTACATCGTTAACATATACATTTTTTTACCATTAATACATTGCTGTTCTTGTGCCGACCGTCATGTATGGGAGCGAAGCACGGAACTGGCAATATAAGGATGAAAGTAGAATAATAAATGCAGTATAAATGAGATCTCTTAGACGAAAGTGTGGATACTCTGTATATGATAGTCTGGAATGAAAATATAAGAAGTGAATGCGGTGCGAATGATAGTGTTAAGAACAAAATAATGAAAGGGTCATTAATATGGTTTGGACACATGGAAATAATGATTAAAAAATTACATGTTAACAATGTAAATGGAACTAGAATCGGAAGACCGAGGAAAACGTGGCACGATCAAATAAATCAAATATTGAATGTCGGCCATGTGAGGAGTCGGAGAAATCTATGCGCGTGCATGACACGATGTATGAATGTTGAGGAAGCGAATTGAGAAATATGCCAGGAAAGAAAAATGTGGCAGTCCATTCTTTCTGCCTACTTCTTCGGGGAGAAGGCGTGATGGTTAGTTAGTTTACATTTTAAAAAACTTTTTTTAATTTTTACTTTATTTTCATTATTATACAAAAAACAAACAACGGCAGTTTCCCTGCAGGGGTAGGCAGGGAGAATGGACCGCCACACTACTCCATATTGACACACCTCTCTAGCTTCCTCCACATTCATACAACGAGTCATAAACGCACGTCGATTCCTCGGACTTCTAACATGACCAACCTTTAAAAAATTTATTCCTCGGTCCACCTCGACTCCGCACTCCATTTACATCATTAACGTATACTTTTTTAACCATTCATTCTCCATCCATGCGCTCCATACGTCCGAAACAACGCAGCGATCCTTTCATTATTTTGTTCATAACACCATCATTCGCACCGCATTCACTTCTTATATTTTCATTCGACACTCTATCATACACAGAGTATCACACATTCATCTAAGAGATCTCACTTCTACTGCATTTATTATTATACTTTCAATCTTCTAATGGCAGTTCCATGCTTCGCTTCAATACATAAGGGTCGGTAGAAGAACACCATTGTGCACTGCCATTCTAGCTTTTTTGGATAGGCTTTGTTTGCGACGACAACTTTAAGTGTTTTCACAACATTACAAACAATATTAATGTTAAAGGCATCTATTGAGAACAGGTAAAATATAATGTAATATAATCTCTTAATGCAAGGTATTATTTGATTATGGTTGTATTAGCTAGATTAAGAGCTGAGGGTTAGATGCAGGTGCCAAAATGAGCGGAGTGTCAGTAAGATGAGTTGTATGCGGATGACGCTTTCCACATGCAATCATACACAGATTTCTTAAACATTCGTCTAAGAGATCTCATTTCTACTGCAGTTATTCCACTTTCATTCTTCATTTGCAAGTCATGCTTCGCTTCCATACATAAGGGTCGGTAAAAGAACACCATTGTGCACTGCCATCTTAGCTTTTGTTTGCGATGACAACTTCAAGTGCACCATTCACTCTGTTGCCCCAACCCTTCTTTCAATATGCCTCAACAGTCGCCCATCCATTGTAAACACGCTAAGGAAACATTCTGTATTTCATATGAATTATTCATGGTATGTTCCCAAGGTCGAGTGATGTAATTATCAAATGATCTCTTCGAATTGTGAAATTCTTAAATCCTTCGTCATATCGATACATGAGTGGGTGGCCTCTTGAGATACCTGTGCACACTGCAGGACTCAAATCGACATAATTTCTCTTGCATTTAACTAACTAACTAACTAACCATCACGCCGTCTCCCCGAAGGGGTAGGCAGAATGAATGGACTGCCACACTTTTCTTTCCTGACATATTTTTCAATTCGCTTCCTCAACATTCATACATCTTGTCATGCACGCACCTAGATTTCTCCGACTCCTCACGTGACCGACATTTAATATTTGATTGATTTGATCGTGCCACGTTTTCCTCGGTCTTACTCTATTTCTAGCTCCGTTCACGCTGTTTACATATACCTTCTTTACCATTCTGTCTTCACTCATTCTTTCCATGTGTCCAAACCATCTTAATGACCCTTTCCTTATTTTGTTCATAACACTTTCATTCGCACCACATTCACTTCTTATACTTGCATTTGTCACTCTATCATATACAGATTTGCCACACATTCGTCTTAGAGATCTCTTGCATTTAAATTTGTTTATTTGGGAAATATGTTTACAAAGG
This sequence comes from Lepidostoma basale, assembly GCA_022606425.2. Taxonomy (NCBI): domain Eukaryota; kingdom Metazoa; phylum Arthropoda; class Insecta; order Trichoptera; family Lepidostomatidae; genus Lepidostoma; species Lepidostoma basale. Next base: position 72,527 of record JAHDVF020000921.1, on the reverse strand, counting down.
ATGGTAGGGTGGATAAGGATATTGAATGTAGGTGCCAAAATGAGCGGAGTGTCAGTAAGCTGTCTCTTGTATGCGGATGACGCTGTCCTACTTGCAGACAACGAGCATGAACTACAAGTCCTGGTGAATAGTATGTATGAGGTATGCATGCGAAATGATCTGATGATGAATGTGAACAAGTCCAAGGTAATGATTTTTGAAAGAGAAGAAACCATGACAGTCTGCAACATTAGCGTGAATGGTGAAAATCTGGAGCAAGTAGTTGAGTTTGTGTATTTGGGTAGTATGTTGACAGTGGAGAGGGATATTGAAAGAAGGGTTGGGGCAGGCAACAGAGTGAATGGTGCATTTAAAGTTGTCATCGCAAACAAAAACCTATCCAAAAAAGCTAGAATGGCAGTGCACAATGGTGTTCTTCTACCGACCCTTATGTATGGAAGCGAAGCATGGAGCTGGCAAAAGAAGGATAAAAGTACAATAAATGCAGTAGAAATGAGATCTCTTAGACGAGTGTGTGGATGCTCTGTGTATGATAGAGTGTCGAATGAAAATATAAGAAGAGAATGCGGTGCGAATGATGGTGTTATGAATAAAATAATGAAAGGATCATTTAGATAGTTTGCACATATGGAATGAATGAATGAAGAAAGAATGGTAAAAAAATTATATTTCAATGATGTAAATGGAACCAGAAATAGAATCGGAAGACCGAGGAAAACGTGGCACGATCAAATTAATCAAATATTGAATGTCTGCCATGTGAGGAGTCAGAGAAATCGACTCGCGTGCATGACACGATGTATGAATCTTGAGGAAATCTGGAGTCCTGGTCCCAGCCATATCGTATGGAAACAAAGTATGGAACTGGCAGAAGAAGGATGAAAGTAGAATAAAAGCGGTAGAAATGAGGTCCCTAAGACGTATGTGTGGTAGAACGATATACGACAGAATCTCAAATGCTGATATAAGAAAGGAATGTAGAGCGGAAGAAGGTATTATGAAAGGATCGCTGTGTTGGTTCGGACATATGGAGCGCATGGATGGGGAAAGAATGGTTAAGAAAGTATACGTTAATGATGTAAATGTAGTACGGAATCGAGGCAGACCGAGGAAAACATGGCATGACGGAATTTTAAAGGTTGGTCATGTCAGAAGTCGGAAGAATCGACGTGCGTGTATGACTCGTTGTATAAATGTGGAGGAAGCTAGAGAGGTGTGTCAGGATAGAGTAGTGTGGCGGTCCATTCTCTCTGCCTACCCCTGCGGAGAAACGGCGTGATAGTTGGTTTGTTTGTTTGTTTGCATTTAAATGTATCGCACAGATAATTTACAGCTATTCCGTCTCACCCGGATATAAATCAAATTCTTCACTATATACGTAATATGAGTCATAAAACACGCTTCTCTAGCCTTCACATCCATACAGCGTGTCGTACACTGTCGCTTCTAACACAATAGGCAAAGACGGTGGACCGCCACACTCTTCCATCCTGACACGCTTCTCTAGCCTTCACATTCATACAGCATGTCCTGCACTGTCGCTTCTAACACAATAGGCAGAGACGATGGACGACACACTCTTCCATCCTGACACGCTTCTCTAGTCTTCACATTCATACAGCGTGTCGTGCACTGTTCCTGCTTCTAACACAATAGGCAGAGACGATGGACGACAAACTCTTCCATCCTGACACGCTCCTCTAGCCTTCACATTAATACAGCGTGTCGTGCACTGTCGCTTCTAACACAATCGGCAAAGACGATGGATGACACACTCTTCCATCCTGACACGCTCCTCTAGCCTTCACATTCATTCAATCATTAGAGATGTATACTGGATACACGCCTCATTAAATAGTGTATGGTTAGGTTAGATCGCAGACAAGAAACATTACAAATCATTTAAGATAATATAATCTGAGTTTCACCTGTCGTTCGCAGAAAACAAAGGTGTCATGCATATCGGTGAGATAATCTGTGACGTCACTAGTGTAATATTTAACATAGATAAAGCGAAATCCATTAGTGCGAAAAGATAAGTGAACAGGATGGAAGATTGCGCATGTCCATCATATCGGCCTATTTCGTTTTAGAAGCTGGAACAGTACTGGGAAACACGCTATTACATGACAGATAAGAATGCCAGGATGGAAAAGTATATCGATATATTATATGTGTATAGAATATTAAAAGCGGGAAAAAAATGTTTAAAAATGTGTCATTATACAATAATTTAAAGCGGGAATTAATTGCTTGATAGTGTGTCATTATACAATAATTCAAAACGGGAATAAACTGCTTGAAAGTATATAATTTTACATTAATTAAATGCGGGAATAAACTGCTTTAAAGTGTGTCAATATACAGTAATTAAAAGCGGGAATAAACTGCTATAAGGTGTGTCATTTCACATTAATTAAAAGCGGGAATAAACTGCTTGAAAGTGTATCATTTAACATTAATTAAGAGCGGGAACAAACTGCTTGAAAATGTACAATTTAACATTAATTAAAAGCGGGAATAAACTGCTTGGAAGTAAATCATTTAAAATTTATTAAAAGCGGGAATAAACTGCTTGAAAGTGTGTCGATTTACATGAATAAATATCGGAAATAAACTGCTTGGAAGTATATTATTTAACATTTATTAAAAGAGGGAATAAATTGCTTTAAAGTATGTTATTTATCATTAATTAAAAGCGGGAATAAAGGGCTTGAAAGTGTGTCAATTTACATTTATTAAAAGCGGGAATAAACTGCTTGATAGTATGTCATTTAACATGAATTAAATGCGGGAATAAACTGCTTTAAAGTATGTTATTTATCATGAATTAAAAGCGGGAATAAACTGCTTGAAAGTGTGTCAATTTACATTTATTAAAAGCGGGAATAAACTGCTTGATAGTATGTCATTTAACATGAATTAAATGCGGGAATAAACTGCTTTAAAGTATGTTATTTATCATGAATTAAAAGCGGGAATAAACTGCTTGAAAGTGTGTCAATTTACATTTATTAAAAGCGGGAATAAACTGCTTGATAGTATGTCATTTAACATGAATTAAATGCGGGAATAAACTGCTTTAAAGTATGTTATTTATCATGAATTAAAAGCGGGAATAAACTGCTTGAAAGTGTGTCAATTTACATTTATTAAAAGCGGGAATAAACTGCTTGATAGTATGTCATTTAACATGAATTAAATGCGGGAATAAACTGCTTTAAAGTATGTTATTTATCATGAATTAAAAGCGGGAATAAACTGCTTAAAAGTGTGTCAATATACAGTAAAGAAAAGCGGGAATAAACTGCTTTAAAGTATGTCATTTAACATTCATTAAATGAAGGAATAAACTGCTTTTAAGTGTGTCATTTAACATTAAATAAAAACGGGAATAAACTGCTTAAAAGTGTGTCAATATACAGTAAATAAAAGCGGGAATAAACTGCTTTAAAGTGTGTCATTTTACGTTAATTAAAAGCGGGAACAAACTCTTTGAAAGTGTGTCATTAATCTTTGCACAAACTTGTGAAAACTGTTTTGTTATATTAAAATAAAAACAAGAACAAAACTTTAAGTAACAATCACTTGTTTTGCGTTTTAGATAGTTCTTGTCTGTATAAAATCTTCTCTGCGTGACATATCACGTGATGATATGTTAATACAATCGATTTAAAATTAACATTTATACCTCGTAAGCGATTTCTAAGACATTTTCACATCAAAATGCGATGTGTACTAAGAGCGGCCGCTTCAAACGCGTAAAAATCATATGGCTAACAGATGTCGGACAGATCTTACAGCGGAATTCGAACGCGTTCGTGATTTTTTTTAAATGTTAGCTTTATAAAGTTTTTTGGAAACAGGAATGCGCGGTAAAGTGCGAAACAAAAGAGCAGCGGACTCGAAAAATTGGAACGTACGTAAGAAACAAAACAATGCACAAATGTCACAGAAGAATGCATTATGGGCGTTGATTTCAAAATTTGTAACGGGTTTCCGTGCGATGTCGGCCAGTCAAAAGGGAGTTTGCGCAAAATTGGTAATGTAGTCACCTGTGTTGTGGTTGTAGAGGAAATAATCCCAGTTTTGCGCCGTTTTGGATGGCGCCGAAAGGCTGTTTTATTGCGATTTGTTTTGAAAACTTTGTACACGTCACTCGCGAGCGAACTGCCGACTGTATGGCGGCGAGCGGGTAACTGTTGAACGTCGGATGCCAGGCGGCGCCGCTGGCGTGTTTGCCGCGCTGTCGGCTGACCGGTGTGAACTAGGCGCGGGTGGCGCTCGGACGGCGCAGGCGCGCAACCAGCGACACGCGGTATTTGTGAACTAAACATCACAACAACAACAACAACAAACCATCACACCGTTTCCCCGCAGGGATAGGCAGAGAGAATGGACCGCCACACTACTCTATCCTGGCAAACCTCTCTAGCTTCCTCCACATTCATACAACGAGTCATACACGCAAGTCGATTCCTCCGACTTCTAACACAACTAACTAACTAACTAACAAACCATCACGCCGTTTCCCCGCAGGGGTAGGCAGAAAGAATGGAACGCCACACTGTTCTGTCCTGACATACGTCTCTCGCTTCCTCTACATTCATACATCTTGTCATGCACGCACGTCGATTTCTCCGACTCCTCGCGTGTCCGACATTCAATATTTGATTGATTTGATCGTGCCACGTTTTCCTCGGCCTTCCGATTCTATTTCTAGCTCCGTTCACGCCGTTTACATATACCTTCTTTACCATTCTGTCTTCACTCATTCTTTCCATGTGTCCAAACCATCTTAATGACCCTTTCCTTATTTTGTTCATAACACTTTCATTCGCACCACATTCACTTCTTATACTTGCATTTGTCACTCTATCATATACAGATTTGCCACACATTCGTCTTAGAGATCTCATTTCTACTGCATTTATTCTACTTTCATCCTTCTTTTGCCAGTTCCATGCTTCACTTCCATACATAAGGGTCGGCACAAGAACACCATTGTGCACTGCCATCTTAGCTTTTTTGGATAGGCTTTTGTTTGCGATGACAACTTTAAGTGCACCATTTATTCAGTTGCCTGTATGCCTGCCTGAATGTTAGACAGGTATACGACAAAATGACAGCCTTAGCCATTTTCTGTTCAATCCGATAATGGACGAACTTATAGAGGAGATATAATCGCTACAAGACTTGAAATCAACGTCGACGGTAACAGAATTGAGAATGTCCAAGAATATACATACCTAACTAACTAACTAACTAACCATCACGCCGCCTCCCCGAAAGGGTAGGCAGAAAGAATGGACTGTCACACTTTTACTGATGCGGCACTCCATCCTTCTCTTTTCGCCCCGCGGGAGACGCGGTGTGATGGGTTGCGAACCTCATCGCCACCAATAGGCATCTCCCGCGCACACTTCGATCTTCCAACATCCACAAAATAAATCTAAAACAAATAATATAAAAATACAATGATATAAAATAAAATAACAAAATAAAAATAATTTAATACAAAATGTTATTTTTATATGGTGCACATTTGTCTATTTAATTTATGTTCCACGAATCCACCGTTTTTTAAATTTAGCACATAATGTAATAACACATAATGTTTTTCCGATGTTGCACATGTTGACATGGACGATCCGGACTTTTGAGTTTATTTAATTTATGTTACACGTATCCACCGTTTTTTAAATTAGCTGTTATATGATTTAATGAATGTTCCACGTATCCACTTTTTTTTTATTTGGCAGTAATTAGGCACTTAAAACCAACCAACAACAGCAAGAACTTTAAAAGAATATTGAAGAAATTATTCAAATTGTCATTGGAACAAATGAAAAATTTATTTTTACACCTGTCAAAATTCTTTATATAAACGAAAAAACTTGTATAATTTTGACATCAAAACATTAAAAACGTATTACGTCTCACAATTAACTATTATAAAGTGCGGCAACAATCAAATTGACCATATACGAGTACATACCTGGGACATAATATTCGATTGGGCCTAGATAACCAAACCACAGAGCTAAATAGAGGAATTGGACTAAGCTGAAGGACAGCTGGGAGTCTACCTCACAGGAGGAGCAACACTCTGAAGAACAGACCACATAGGTCTACAATAAGGAAGAAGAATGATACACACTCATGCATCATAACACATGCAAACTCGTCGATTATTCCGCCTTAGAATGTGGACACCCTCAATCATTTAACAGCTGGCACTTCTGTCATTGCTATGTCAAACTAGGATGAATTTGATGGTTTCGGAAGTATGTTTACAAATGATGCGAGAGTGGATGAGGATATTGAAAGAAAGTTTGGGGCAGGCAACAGAGTGAATGGTGCACTTAAAGTTGTCATCGCAAACAAAAGCTTATCCAAAAAAGCTAAGATGGTAGTGCATTAAACCGACCCTTATATATGGAAGTTGAGCATAGAACTGGAAAAGAAGGATGAAAGTAGAATAAATGCAGTAGAAATAAGATCTCTAAGACGAATGTGTGGTAAATCTGTATATGATAGAGTGTCAAATGAAAATATAAGAAGTGAATGCGGTGCGAATGAAAGTGTTATGAACAAAATAATGAAATGATCATTAAGATGGTTTCACTTCTTATATTTTCATTCGACACTCTATCATACACAGAGTACTACACATTCGTCTAAGAGATTTCATTTCTACTGCATTTATTCTACTTTCATCATTCTTTTGCCAATTCCATGCCTCGCTTCCATGCATAAGGGTCGGTACAAAAACACCATTGTGCACTGCCTTCTTAGCTTTTGTTTACGATGCCAACTTGTATTCATTCACTCTGTCGCCTGACCCAATCCTTCTTTCAATATCCCTCTCCACTGTAAACATACTACCCAAATACACAAACTCATCTACTTGCTCCAAATTTTCACCATTCACGCTAATGTTGCAGACTGTCGTGATTTCTTCTCTTTCAAAAATCATTACCTTGGACTTGTTCACATTCATCATCAGATCATTTCGCATGCATACCTCATGTATACTATTCACCAGGACTTGTAGTTCATGCTCGTTGTCTGCAAGTAGAACAGCGTCATCCGCATACAAGAGACCGCTTACTGACACTCCGCTCATTTTGGCACCTGCATCCAACCCTTTCAGCTCTTTCATACACTTGTTTTTTTAATGAAATGACACTGAATCACTTTTCATTCGTTCTTCATCCATGCGTTCCATTTGTTCAAACCAAGGCAGTGATTCTTTCGTAATTTTGTTCATAACAACAACAAACCATCACGCCGTTTCCCCGCAGGGGTAGGCAGAGAGAATGGACCGCCACACTACTCTATCCTGACACACCTCTCTGGATTCCTTCACATTCATACAGCGACTCATACAAGCATGTCGATTGATGACCAACAATTACAATTTTATTAATTTGGTCATGCCATGTTTTCCTCGGTCTACCTCGACTCCGTACTCCATTTACATCGTTAACGTATACTTTTTTAACCATTCTTTCTTCACCCATGCGCTCCATATGTCACATAGCGATCCTTTCATAATACCTTCTTCCGCTCTACACTCCTTTCTTATATCTCCATTTGAGATTCTGTCGTACACCATGAAGAAAGAGTGGTAAAAAAATTATATGTTAATGATGTAAATGGAACCAGAAATAGAGGAAGACCGAGGAAAACGTGGCACGATCAAATAAATCAAATGTTGAATGTCGGCCATGTGAGGAGTCAGAGAAATCGACGCGCGTACATGGCACGATGTATGAATGTTGAGGAATCGAGAGAAATATGTCAGGAAAGAAAAGTGTGGCAGTCCATTCTTTCTGCCTACCCCTTCGGGAAGACGGCGTGATGGTTAGTTAGTTAGTTAGTTACGTCTTAGGGACCTCATCTCTACCGCATTTATTCTGCTCTCATCTTTCTTCTGCCAGTTCCTTGCTTCGATGCTTTCAAAATATTTTCGAATGATATGTTTTTTGCATCGGAATACTATTTTTACCATTCCTGCATTCACGGCGCACCGAGGTGTGCCACCGTCAGACAAAAAAAAGCGATAATTAACGAGAATGTTTAGAAAGTGACAGTCTCGTGTGGCCTTCGCCGACAAAATGTTGCCGGCAGCCGAAACCAGACATGCGCGCGCGCCCGCAAGATGGCCGCGGCGCTGCGGGCGGCCATCTTGCCGCCAAGTTTGAAACTTGTGACAACTTTATACCATACTAAAGGAGGGTTGGGCAGAATGGATGGATCGCCAAACATAACTCTAGCGCGTCTTGTACGTTTATACATCGTGTCATGCACGCACGCCGATTTCTCCGACTAATAACGTCGCCGACATGTAATTTTTCTCGCTTTAAATTATTGTATAATGATACATTTACAAGCAGTTTATTCCCGATTTAAATTATTGTATACTGATACACTTACAAGCAGTTAATTCTTGCTTTTAATTATAGTAAAATGACACTCTTCCAAGCAGTTTATTCCCGCTTTTAATTATTCTCTAATGACACAATTCCTACCAGTTTATTCCAGCTTTATTCATTGTATAATGACGCACTTATAAGGCAGTTTATTCCCGCTTTTAATTATTTTATAATGGCACACTTCCAAGCAGCTGGTTCGCGCTTTTAATATTCTATCGACATTACGTATAAGATAAACTCTTCCATCCTAACTAACTAACCAACCATCACGCCGTCTTCCCGGAGGGGTAGGCAGAAAAGATGGATAGGACACTGTTCTATCCTGACATAATTCTCGTGCCTCTTCTACGACGCTCGTCGATTGTTCCTACTTCGAACATGGCCGCCTTTCAGAAATTGATTAATTCGGTCATGCCATGTCTTCTTTGGTCTTCCTCGACTTATTTTATCATACACACTTGTATTGTACAATATATGTTTTTAACCATTCTTCCCCCATCCATTGTTTCCATATGTACAAACCATCTTAGTGACCCTTCCTTAATTTTATTTATAACGCATTCATTCGAATTACATTCCTTTTTTACTTCGTCATGAGATATCCTATAATACATTGTTTTTCCGCACATTCTTCTAAGTGTCTTTCTTCGGCATTTATTTTACTTTCATCCTTCTTCTAACTCCAAGTTTCACTTCCTTACACGAGTGTCGGCACTAGAACTCCATTGTGCACTGCCATCTTTGCTTCAGTGGATATATTTCTATTTGCAGTAATGAAAGAAACGTGAAGGAGTGGACCGATATCCGAAGTGTGGAGATACCGATATTACAACGCATTGCGCATATCAAACGGCCATCTTGTAACTTGCGCAGACTAACGGAATTATTAGGCCAATCAAAAAAAGGGGCGGAGTTAACAATTTTCATACGACTTTTATTACTAACTAACTAACCATCACGCCGTCTCCCGGAGGGGTAAGCAGAGAGAATGGAACGCCACACTGCTCTGTCCTGACATACTTCTCTCGCTTCCTATACATTTATACATCTTGTCATGCACGCACGTCGATTTCTCCGACTCCTCACGTGACCGACATTCAATATTTGATTGATTTGATCGTGCCACGTTTTCCTCGGCCTTCCGATTCTATTTCTAGCTCCGTTCACGCCGTTTACATATACCTTCTTTACCATTCTGTCTTCACTCATTCTTTTCATGTGTCCAAACCATCTCAATGACCCTTTCCTTATTTTGTTCATAACACTTTCATTCCCACCACATTCACTTCTTATACTTGCATTTGTCACTCTATCATAAACAGATTTGCCACACATTCGTCTTAGAGATCTCATTTCTACTGCATTTATTCTACTTTCATCCTTCTTTTGCCAGTTCCATGCTTCACTTCCATATCATAAGGGTCGGCACGAGAACACCATTGTGCACTGCCATCTTAGCTTTTAATACCACAACAATAATGCCATAAATACCTGAAAGTGTCGGCAGAGAGAATGGACCGCCACACTACTCTATCCTGGCATACCTCTCTAGCTTCCTCCACATTCATACCGACTGTGTACCGACATGATCCTTTCATATTGCTTTCTTCCGCTCTACTCTCCGAATCTCATCTTTAATATCAAATATTATCGTTATTTAATATACTTTTCATTGCCAAGAAGCACTTCTACATTTTGGGGCATTTTCTCTTAATTAGAGTGCGTGAATGAATGTTTTATCTAATTCTTACCTTTCAACAGCTTTGCTGACTCTATGGTGATGAAGCCATCTTGGATAAACCCATTTTGGAAGTCATCTTTTACAAACCCATTTTGGACAAAATCATCTTGGATAAAGTCTTCCTGGATAAACCTATTTTTAGAAAGTCATCTTGTTAAATCCATTTTGGATAAAGTCATGTTGGTTAAACCCATCTTGGATAAACCCATTTTGGAAACAGTCATCCTGGATAAACATATTTTGGACAAAGTCATCTTGGATAAACCTATTTTAGACAAAGTCATCTTGGACGAACCCATTTTGGACATTTATCTTGGATAAACCCATTTTGGACATAGTCATCTTGGACGAACCCTTTTTGGACAAAGTCATCTTGGCTAAAGCCATTTTGGACAAAGTCATCTTGGATAAACCCTTTTTGGACACTCATCTTGGATAAAATCACCTTGGATAAACCCATATTGGATAAAGTCATCTTGGATAAACCCATCTTGGATAAAGTCATCTTGGATAAACCCATCTTGGATAAAGTCATCTTGGACAAACCCATTTTGGATGAAGTCATCTTGGGCAGTCATCTTGGATCAACTCATTTTGGACAAAGCGGTCTTGGATGAACCCTTTTTTAGAGGAACGGGGACGGGACAGATGTAATGAAAGCAGCGTGTCTTAATCAAAGGACTTATAATTAAAAAAAATTATTTACTATACAGACAACATCACATCCTAGCCGCGAGCCAACTAGAAGAGCTTCCATTGCCCACGGAGACAAACGGAAATACGGGAAACTACAGCGGTCCGCGGAGCAAGCCCCCCTAGAGGACCTCATTTGATTAAATTCACCTCTAACTTGGGCCCTCCAGCCAAACAGTGGGAAATTATACAAAATAACAATAATCTAAAGCGTCATCTAACACTGTACGTGCTGGCGCCGTCGGCAGTTAAACTAATCAAACCACGATAAAGGGTTAAAATATGGAATATTCCTATACGCGCAGATCTTTTTTTTACAAGCAGATAAAGTTTTAAAACACGTGGAATATTCGTAAACCCGCAGATAAAGTGTTAAAACACGTAGAATATTCGTAAACCCGCAGATAAAGTGTTAAAACACGTGGAATATTCGTATACCCGCAGATAAAGTGTTAAAATTAACTAATTTTTTACCAGCAGATAAAGTGTTAAAACACGCCCATTACCTGCAAATAAAGTATTAAAAAACATATTATAGAATATTCCAATACTACATTATATTTTACCATAATATTTTGCAAGCAGATAAAGTGTTAAAACATGAACTAATACATTTACCGCTGGTAAAGTGTTTAAATGGAATAATCAGGTACAAGATTAATTTTTGGTATCCATAGATTGAAGTGTCAATTAACATTTTATCTGCTGGCCGCAGATAAAGTGTTAAAATACGTAATACTTTATTTCCCACTACTAATGTGTTTGTACAATCAATATTCTGCTAACAGCAGATAGAGTGTTAAAGCATGAAATACAAGACTATCCGTAGATAGTGTTCATGTATGCAGTGTTTTCAATTACCCCCAGATAAAGTGTTTAAATACAGAATATTATTTTACTAGCGGATAAAGTGTTAAAACACAGAATATTCCGTTTCCCAAAAACAAAGTGTTCATATATGCCAGATTTTCTGATATCTGCATATAAAGTATTAAAACGAGCAATTTATTTACTCAAATAAGGTGTTAAGGCACTGGATATTCGGATACCCGCAGATGAAGTGTTAAAACACAGAATATTAGATATTTTCCCGATAAAGAGTACAAATTCGTAGAATTTTCTGTAATATAAAGTGTTAAGACACGGAATATTCCATATTCTCCCAATAACAAGTTAACTGAATATTCAAACACCCGGACACAAAGTGTTAAAACGCGGAATATTCCATATTCTCCCAATAAAGAGTTAACTGAATATTCAAACACCCGGACGTAAAGTGTTAAAACACGGAATATTCCATATTCTCCCAATAAAGAGTTAACTGAATATTCAAACACCCGGACACAAAGTGTGAAAACACGGCATATTCCATATTCTCCCAATAAAGAGTTTACTGAATATTCAAACACCCGGACATAAAGTGTTAAAACACGGCATATTCCATATTCTCCCAATAAAGAGTTAACTGAATATTCAAACACCCGGACGCAAAGTGTTAAAACACGGAATATTCCATATTCTCCCAATAAAGAGTTAACTGAATATTCAAACACCCGGACATAAAGTGTTAAAACACGGCATATTCCATATTCTCCCAATAAAGAGTTAACTGAATATTCAAACACCCGGACGTAAAGTGTTAAAACACGGAATATTCCATATTCTCCCAATAAAGAGTTTACTGAATATTCAAACACCCGGACATAAAGTGTTAAAACACGGCATATTCCATATTCTCCCAATAAAGAGTTAACTGAATATTCAAACACCCGGACGCAAAGTGTTAAAACACGGAATATTCCATATTCTCCCAATAAAGAGTTAACTGAATATTCAAACACCCGGACATAAAGTGTTAAAACACGGCATATTCCATATTCTCCCAATAAAGAGTTAACTGAATATTCAAACACCCGGACACAAAGTGTTAAAACACGGAATATTCCATATTCTCCCAATAAAGAGTTAACTGAATATTCAAACACCCGGACACAAAGTGTGAAAACACGGAATATTCCATATTCTCCCAATAAAGAGTTAACTGAATATTCAAACACCCGGACGCAAAGTGTTAAAACACGGCATATTCCATATTCTCCCAATAAAGAGTTAACTGAATATTCAAACACCCGGACATAAAGTGTTAAAACACGGCATATTCCATATTCTCCCAATAAAGAGTTAACTGAATATTCAAACACCCGGACGCAAAGTGTTAAAACACGGAATATTCCATATTCTCCCAATAAAGAGTTAACTGAATATTCAAACACCCGGACATAAAGTGTTAAAACACGGAATATTCCATATTCTCCCAATAAAGAGTTAACTGAATATTCAAACACCCGGACACAAAGTGTTAAAACACGGAATATTCCATATTCTCCCAATAAAGAGTTAACTGAATATTTAAACACCCGGACACAAAGTGTTAAAACAAGGAATATTCCATATTCTCCCAATAAAGAGTTAACTGAATATTCAAACACCCGCACATAAAGTGTTAAAACAAGGAATACTCCATATTCTCCCAATAAAGAGTAAACTGAATATTCAAACACCCGCAGATAAAGTGTTAAAATACGGAATATTCCACATTCTCCCTATAAAGAGTTCTTATATGTAGAATTTACTGTTTCCAGCATGTAAAGTGTTAAAACAGCCTACATTCTGTTACCCGCATATAAAGTGTTGACTGAATATTCGACCACATAAAGTGTTAAAAACACGGAATATTCCACATTCTTCAGATATGCAGAATATTCCGTTATCGGCACGCAAAGTGTTAAAACACGCGATATTTCATAACCGGCAAATAAAGTGTTAAAACACGGTGAATCCGGCTACCCGCAGATAAAGTGTCAAGTTAAAAAGGGTTTAATTTTGTTTATATATAATGATTCCACGATAACCCTCACGCTGGTTACTATAAAACGAGTCGAAGATGGATTTTTATCGGAGTGGCTTGGAGAACCGTTCAAGCGCACGCGAGGCCTAGAAGCCCTCCTGGTACTGCTTGGAGTTGAGCTTGGCCTGGAGGATCTCCAGCTGCCTCCTGGCCTCGCACGGCGGGAAGTTGTCCATGTCGTAGTACTGCGGAGCTATCTGCAGGAGCCACTGGGCTGGAAGACCAGGGATAATAGGGTTATTAGAAGCAGTGTACGTTGGCTACAAGTATTCAAAACCAATTTAGAAATATTAGAAATTAAAAAACCTATATTAAGTTATAAATTCGATACCCATGTTCGAAATGTTCCCCTTATTATTCGCTCTCCTCAATCCTGATTATACCCCTTGTTAAGGTAATGTTATAACTGAAACATGTCTGATTTCAGTGAAAATATTTTTTTATATATTTATTCAAATTAATCAAATTTCGAAGGTATGACTCGCTGTATGACTGTGGACGAAGTTCGAGAGTCTTCTTGGACGAACCCATTTCGGACAAAGTCATCTTGGATGAACCCATTTCTGACAATGTCATCTTGGACGAACCCATTTTTGGACAAAGTCATTTGGACGAACCCATTTTTGGACAAAGTCATCTTGGATGAACCGAGTTTGGACAAAGTCATCTTGGACGAAATCTTTTTGAACAAATACATTTTGGACTAAGTCATCTTGGATAAACCCATTTAGGACCAAGTCATCTTGGACGCACCCATTTATGACAAAGTCATATTGGATAAACCCATTTTGGACAAAGCGTTCTTGGCCAAAGTCATCTTGGACGAACCAATTTTGGACAAAGCCATCTTGGACAAATTCATCTTGGATAAACCCGTTTAGGACAAAGTCACCTTGAACGCTCCCATTTATGACAAAGTCATTTTGGATAAACTCATTTGGGACAGTCATCTTGGATGAACGCATTTTGGACAAAGTCATCTTGGATAAACCCATTTAGGACAAAGTCACCTTGGGCACACCCATTTATGACAATCATCTTGGAAAAAACCATTTTGGACAAAGCCATCTTGGACAAAGTCACTTTGGATAAACCCATTTAGGACAAAGTCACCTTGGACGCACCCATTTATGACAAAGTCATCTTGGATAAACCCATTTTGGACAAAGCCATCTTGGACAACGTCACCTTGGATAAACCCATTTAGGACAAAGTCACCTTGGACGCACCCATTTTGGACAAAGTCATCTTGCAAAACCTAATCTAATCTGCCTATGGATGACGGGTGTTTGGTTTAGTTGACTCACGGTTAATGTCGGTGACCGTCCTGATGTAGTTCTTGGTGGTGAGCACAAACTCGTTGTATATCACCCAGTCCGGCTTGTGGTCCAGACACGTGGAGGGGTGCAGCTGCACCACCTGGTTGTCCTTCACCGTCAGGTAGTGGCCCGTCCTCTCCAGGTGAGCAACCTACAAAAAAAAAACAATTCAGGAACATTAATTCAACCATCACGCCGTCTCTGTTCTGTCCTGATGTACATTTCTTGTTTCGATGTCATTCCATTTCGTGCATGACACTATACTAACTAACTAACCATCACACTGTCTCCCGAAGGGGTAGGCAGAAAGAATGGACTGCCATACTTTTCTTTCCTGACATATTTCTCAATTCGCTTCCTCAACATTCAACGTGTCACGCTCGCGCGACAGTTTCTCTGACTCCTCACATGGCCGACATTCAATATTTGATTTATTTGATCATGCCACGTCTTCCTCGGTCTTCCGATTCTATTTCTGGTTCCATTTACATCGTTAACATATAATTTTTTTACCATTCTTTCTTCATTCATTCTTTCCATATGTCCAAACCATCTTAATGATCCTTTCATTATTTTGTTCACAACACCATCATTCGCACCGCATTCACTTCTTATATTTTCATTCGACACTCTATCATACACAGAATATCACACATTCATCTTAGTGACCTCATTTCTACTACATTTATCCTACTTTCATCCATTTTCTGCCAACTACAAGCTTTACTTTCATACATAATAATCGGTACAAGAACACCATTGTGCACTGCCATATTAGCTTGTTTGCAATGACAACTTTAAGTGCACCATTCACTCTGTTGCCTGCCCCAACCCTTCTTTCAAAATCCCTCTCCACTGTAAACATACTACCCAAATACACAAACTCATCTACTTGCTCCAGATTTTCACCATTCACGCTAATGTCGCAAATTGTCATGATTTCTTATTTTTCAAAAATCATTACCTTGGACTTGTTAACATTCATCATCAGATCATTTCGCATGCATACCTCATACATACTATTCACCAGGACTTGTAGTTCATGCTCGTTGTCTGCAAGTAGGACAGCGTCATCCGCATACTGACACTCCGCTCATTTCGGCACCTGCATCCAACCCTCTTTCATACACTTGTCCATATATAGATTAAATAACCTAAATAACATGTCATAATATTCTAATTTCATTCTTTGTTTGCCATTCACCGAGACTGTAATTGAAAGTGTGGAGAGGTCGTATCACCTGCATGAAGAAGCCGTCGACGAGGGCCTTGCGTATGTTGATGTAGTAGTTCTTGCTGGTGAACTCGGTGCTGGTCCTCTTGAGCTTGAAGCGGTCCATGATCCGCGCCAGCTGCTGCCTGACGTTGTCCCCGGACTTGAGCGAGCGGTAGTTCACGAAGTTGTCGTAGCACCAGCTCGTCTCCTCCATGTCTGAAAATCACAATCACATTAAACAAACGACCAAGCCGTACTCGTGCTGGAGAGGGTTCCGAGGTATCTCTACATGAGGGAGTATGGTAGCTATCCGTGGCTCTATCCCACGGCATTTCTTTTAGGAATGCTCGGAACCAATTCTTTACAGCTTCGAAGAGATGGGCATCTCATTACACATTTCTTTAAATTAATCAGGGGATATATCGAGAACTCGACCGTGCTGGAGGATGTTGGGCTTTTTGTCGTTGATAGATTTCTCCGCCAGCACAGATTGTTTTACCTACGGGCCATCAGAACCAATCTGCCTCTGGTGACACCGGTGGGAAGAGCAATTAGTCTGCTGAATGCGGTCTCCGCGGAGATCGACGTCTTTCATATTAGTGAAGGTACGTTCAGAATACAAATACTCTTGACTTTAGAAAGTATCTTGTCTTCCTAATGTGGAACCATCTCTAATGCGTTCCTGGTATTATGTTGTATGTGTCTGTACTCAATAGATGCCTTAAACATTTTGCTGTTTGTGATGTCTTTTGAGTTAATAAACTGATTTGATTTGATCAATGCAAATATAAATATTTCAACTGAAGCAATGATGGCAGTACATAATACACATTCTTTCTTATTTCATTAATGTTTTAACAAATACTGATTAACGTGTAGTACCAGGACGTCCAGGAAGTCCACCCAAAACATGCGGAGACAACTGGATGTCTACATCCCAAGAATGGTCTCCGAGAAATAACAGAGTCCTAAAAGGAACGGAAGAAGAACAGGACTAGATAAATGTAATTCTTACTCTGCTTGAAGGCGTGGTAGACGTTGAGCAGCGTGAGGTGATCTCCGTCAATGTGGGCGAACCTCATCTTGGCGTCGTCGGCCGCTTTCCTCGCCTCGTTTGGCCTGATGAAGCACTGGGGCACTGCGGACAGAACATCTCTTTGTCTTAATACGATTGGCTTACTAAACATGATCAAATCTATCGGCAAAAGGTATTCACAGAATATTCCAAAAAGCTAATTAAAAAAGCCAAGATGGCAGTGCACAATGGTGTTCTTGTGCCGACCCTTATGTATGGAAGTGAAGCATGGAACTGGCAAAAGAAGGATGAAAGTAGAATAAATGCAGTAGAAATGAGATCTCTAAGGCGAATGTGTGGCAAATCTGTATATGATAGAGTGACAAATGCAAGTATAAGAAGTGAATGCGGTGCGAATGAAAGTGTTATGAACAAAATAAGGAAAGGGTCATTAAGATGGTTTGGACACATGGAAAGAATGAGTGAAGACAGAATGGTAAAGAAGGTATATGTAAACGGCGTGAACGGAGCTAGAAATAGAGGAAGGCCGAGGAAAACGTGGCACGATCAAATCAATCAAATATTGAATGTCGGTCACGTGAGGAGTCGGAAAAATCGACGTGCGTGCATGACAAGATGTATGAATGTAGAGGAAGCGAGAGACGTATGTCAGGACAGAACAGTGTGGCGTTCCATTCTTTCTGCCTACCCCTCCGGGGAGACGGCGTGATGGTAAGTTAGTTAGTTAGTTAGCTAATTAAAATACTGCATTTGATGCGACAGCAAGACATATAGAAATGCAACAAAAACACCTTGAGGAATTCGAGGAATAACACTTCAAGGAACTTGAGGAACAACACCATAAGGATCTTGAGGAACAAAACATTGAGGAACATGAGGAATAACACTTAAGATTATAAATATTGACGTCTCGCATTCCATTTAATAGCATCAGCTTATACGTCGCGACTCTGCATCACCGAGGACCAGACTGCGAGGCAGTCCACATTGCAAGAAGTCGAAAAGAGAGAGACTCACCGGAGAGCATGGCCGTGATGGAGAGGATCTCGTTGGAGCAGTTGTGGTTGCAGGAAGCGATGAGCATCTTGGCCAGCTGGGGGTCCAGGGGGAACTCGGCCATCACGGCGCCCAGATCCGTCAAATTTCCATCGTCATCTGGAAACAACCATACCATTCCTTTATCAATGCTTACAAAAGTATTAGATATACGTCTATAACCATCACACCGTCTCACCGAAGGGGTAGGCAGAAAGAATGGACTGCCACAATTTTCTTTCCCGACATATTTCTCAATTCGCTTCTTCAAAATTCATACATCGTGTCATGACTCCTCACGGGGCCGACATTCAATATTTGATTTATTTGATCATGCCACGCTTTCCTCGGTCTTCTGATTCTATTTCTAGTTCCATTTACATCGTTAACATATACTTTTTTTACCATTCTTTCTTCATTCATTCTTTCTATATGTCCAAACCATCTTAATGATCCTATCGTTATTTTGTTCATAACACCATCGTTCCCACTGCATTCGCTTCTTATATTTTCATTCGACACTCTATCATACACAGAGTATCCACACATTCGTCTAAGAGATCTCATTTCTACTGCATTCATTCTAATTTCATCATTAAAGAGTGTTTTAAATCTAGCCAATCACAAAAACTGCAAAAGATGATACTCACCGAGGGCTGCAAGATAGTTGAGGAGTTCCAGGGCTCTCATGAGAGTCTCTGGAGCAGGGGGGTCCATGAAGTCAAAATGCACGAGATCATCAATGCCTGAAATGCACAAAAAATTATATATGTGAAGGCTAGAGAAGCGTGTCAGGATGGAAGAGTGTGTCATCCATCGTCTTTGCCTATTGTGTTAGAAGCGGGAACAGTGCACGACACGCTGTATGAATGTGGAGGCTAGAGAAGCGTGTCAGGATGGAAGAGTGTGTCATCCATCGTCTTTGCCTATTGTGTTAGAAGCGGGAACAGTGCGCGACACGCTGTATGAATGTGGAGGCTAGAGAAGCGTGTCAGGATGGAAGAGTGTGTCGTCCACTGTCTCTGACTATTGTTTTAGAAGTGGAAACAGTGCGCGACACGCTGTATGAATGTGAAGGCTAGAGAAGCGTGTCAGGATGGAAGAGTGTGTCGTCTACTGTCTCTGCCTATTGTGTTAGAAGCGGGAACAGTGCACGACACGCTGTATGAATGTGGAGGCTAGAGAAACGTGTCAGGATGGAAGAGTGTGTTGTCCACTGTCTCTGACTATTGTTTTAGAAGTGGAAACAGTGCGCGACACGCTGTATGAATGTGAAGGCTAGAGAAGCGTGTCAGGATGGAAGAGTGTGTCGTCTACTGTCTCTGCCTATTGTGTTAGAAGCGGGAACAGTGCACGACACGCTGTATGAATGTGGAGGCTAGAGAAACGTGTCAGGATGGAAGAGTGTGTTGTCCACTGTCTCTGACTATTGTTTTAGAAGTGGAAACAGTGCGCGACACGCTGTATGAATGTGAAGGCTAGAGAAGCGTGTCAGGATGGAAGAGTGTGTCGTCTACTGTCTCTGCCTATTGTGTTAGAAGCGGGAACAGAGCACGACACGCTGTATGAATGTGAAGGCTAGAGAAGCGTGTCAGGATGGAAGAGTGTGTTGTCCACTATCTCTGCCTATTGTGTTAGAAGCGACAGTGCATAATGCTGTATGAATGTGAAGGCTAGAAAAGGGTCTGGATGGGGGGTGTGTGGTGGACCATCGTGTCTGCCTACAGGAAAACAGTGACTCACCCAGTTTCTTTAGCTGCAGCACGACGGAGCCAAGGTTGGAGCGAAGAATCTCTGGATACGTGTTGTCTTGCATCTCGTTGCGGTATGCCTTCTCCGTGTAGAGGCGGAAACACTTGCCTGGACGTGTTCGACCAGCTCTACCAGCACGCTGCTGAGCTGATGCCTTGCTGATGGGAGATACCAGGAGTGACTCCACCCTAGACACAACAATCCACATATATAATATACCGATCAAGAGTGGACATTGCTCCATTCGTATGAAAGATGTCCATCTCTGCCCGAGAGGAATGCAGTGGGATAGATGACACATTATACCAGGAGCACAAGAGCAATGGTCCGACGTTAAGGATGCTAGATACTCCATAAAGCTCACCTGATCCTGGGATTGTAGACCTTCTGCTTGGCGAACCCTGGGTCAATCACGAAGACCACCCCATCGATGGTCAGCGAAGTCTCTGCTATGTTTGTTGACACAACCACCTGAAGACAACGATAACATTATTTTTTAATACCGATAACATCTTCTTCTTCTTCTTCCCTTTTGGTAGACTCAGGAGTCTGTTATTTCAGGCGGGTCCTCTTGAGACGCTGAACTCCAGCTTTCTCTCCACCGTTTCAGGGGTCTTCCTGGTCGGCGTTGTCCGTTTGGCGTTCCATGGAGAGCTATGTGTGGTATCCTATTTGAGCTCATCCTTTCTACGTGTTGATGCCAGTATCGCCGTCTTTGACGTCCCCATCTGACCACATCTTGGACCTCGCAGATTTCTTGGATTGCTGTATTCCTAACTCGATAACCGATAACATGAATTCTCATAATTTTGCTATATTCCCTGGCCATGTTATGCTACATTTCCGATATGTTAAATTATCTGCATTTAATATCAATTGGCCCCAAACAGTGTCAAATGCCGTTCTCTGGACCATGGCAGGCGAAAAGCCAATTAGAGAACAAGTGGCTAGACGCAAATGGCAGTGGATCGGTCACACCAAGAGACGGAACCCAGCCTGCATCGCTCAGGGCGCACTAGACTGGTCCCCTATGGGGGGAAAGAGGAAGCGAGGCAGACCTAGAGCCACCTGGAGAAGAACCCTGCAGGACGAGGTTAAGGTGGCAGGCCTCACTTGGGATGATGTGAGGCACCAGGCGTGCGATTCAATCGGGTGGAGAAGGTACCTTGAGGCCCTATGCACCACGGAGGTGACAGGACAAAAAGAAGAAAGAAGAAGATGCCTGAATTCCCGTTATTTTGATATATTTCTGACACTGTATTAATTCTGATATAACATCCCTTACAAGGAGAAAGAGAATCTGATGCTATCAATGAGGCCTACCTTTCTGCCGATGGCCCCGCTGGCCTTGCTGGGCGGAGCCTGCTCGAAGATCCTCTGCTGCAGGTTGGGGGGCAGCGTGGAGTACAGGGGGATGCACTTCAGCTCGCCCACCTCGGGTCCCAGCTTGTCCATCTCCGCCTTCACCCGCTTGCACGCCTCCTCAATCTCCTCTTGCCCTGCCATCACAACAAAATATTTCATTTCAACAATGGAACTCCATCATGACAAATTAGTAATATATTTAAACACCGTTTTTATCCACTTTACATCTTCTTCTTCAAGTGCCCTGTCGGGTCCCCTCAACCATGGCGATCACCTCGGCGAACCTGTCCTTGTCCTGTGCTGCTCGGAACCGCTTCTCCACACTTCGGATGCCGGTCCACTACCGGGCCCTCATCTTACACCCAAAATCAGTTGGAGAAGGTGATACGACCCAGATGTGAAATCTTCCGAGCCTTGATAGTTGATAACAGTTCCCTGTCAACTCTAGCTCGCCTCAGGACTTCGGTATTAGCAACCATGTCTGTCCAGGGAACTCTGAGCATTCGGCTACAGAGCCACATTTCACATCCATACAATAAAACAGACCACACATAGCATTTGATCATTCTCTGGCGGAGTTTCAAATTTATGTTATCATTGCAGAAGAGTGATTTCATTTTATTAAATATACACTTCTGAGTATGTTTTTTCAACGTGTTTCGAAGGCTTTAGGCCTTCATCATCGGGAGAACAAAAAAAATTAAAGTCCATATCATTACCCCGATGATGTAGGTGTGAACTGTGAAACTGTGATTGAATTCTGTGAGGGATATACGCTTGTGCGTCCTAATAGCAGTTCTGATATGAGGTTTTCTTTATAGTTAAACTGACTAACCACCATGCCATTTCATACATCAGACAGTTCAATGACACTCCACTCATTTTGGCGCCTGCATCCAACTCTTTCAGCTCTTTCATACACTTGTCCATGCCTCATACATACTAGACACCAGGACTTGCAGTTCATGTTCTCCATAGAGCAGACAGCTTACTGACACTCCACTCATTTTGGCACCTGCATCCAACCCTCTTTCATACACTTATCCATATATAGATTAAACATCTTGAACATGTTCACATTCATCATCAGATCATGTCCCATGTATACCTCATACATACTATTCACCAGGACTTGTAGTTCATGCTCGTTGTCTGCAAATAGCACAGAGAACTTACCGACACTCCGCTCATTTTGGCACCTGCATCCAACCCTCTTTCATACAGTTGTCTATATATAGATTAAACAACTATGGTGACATCAACGGATGTATAACGGAGGTTTACTCACCAGTGAGGAAGAGGAGAATGTCTCCCTGGACCTCCTCGCACATGTGGATTTGGATGACTGTCTTGATGGCCGCGTCCAGGTAGTCTCTCTCTGGCTCCGGCGTGTAGAAAATCTCCACGGTGTGCGTACGACCTGCGATTCGAAATATTCAACATGAGTACACTAAGCCAACTTGCTCCACGGTGTCCCCCTTGTGACCACGACCAGCTTTTGCTACCTCGGTAGTATGATAGCAGGCTCGGGAGGTACGGAGGAAGATGTAGCCAGCAGACTCAACAAGGCAAGGGGAGCTTTCGCTATGCTTCGCTCTGTATGGCATTCCAGTATCATTTCCAGAAAGCTCAAGCTCCAAATATTCAGCAGTAGCGTTAAAAGCTTACTGCTGTACGGATGTGAGACTTGGAAGTCTACCGTAGACGTTATTGGAAAACTCCAGGTGTTTATATTATAGATAGCTGCCTTCGCTCAATATTCAACATCTATTGACCCCAAACAGTGGCAAATGCCGTTCTCTGGACCATAGCAGGCGAAAAGCCAATTAGAGAACAAGTCACTAGACGCAAATGGCAGTGGATCGGTCACACTCTGAGACGGAACCCAGCCTGCATCGCTCAGGGCACACTAGACTGGTCCCCTATGGGGGAAAGAGGAAGCGAGGCAGACCTAGAGCCACCTGGAGAAGAGCCCTGCAAGACGAGGTTAAAGCAAATGATGCTAGGCATCAGGCATGCGATAGAGTCGGGTGGAGAAGGTTCCTTGAGGCCCTATGCACCGCGGAGGTGTGACAGGACAAAAAGAAGAAGACACTAACCAACATGAATGTGCACAATGGTGTTCTTGTGCCGACCTTTTGAGAAAGGAACCGGCCAAAACTGGAGTCCCCACAAGGCGAGATGCTCATGTTAGAGAGGTTCAGAAATCTGTGGCTTTATCCCACTGCATTCTTCTTGGGCATGCTGCTTCAGACTTATCAGGGGTTTCTTTGAGAATTCCGTCATCTTGGAGGGTATCCATCTTTATGTTCCGGATGGTTATCTTCGACAGCATCAGCACCAGTGGCGGTATGTCCATACAAGCCAAGAAGCCGGGCTTGCCTTAAATCGGGTGGTGGTCTAGGGGATAGAACGCTTGGCTCCTGATCTAGGGGACATGGGTTCGAGCCTGGACACGACCAGATTCCTTCTTCATAAGAATGAGCTATTTTCTGCTCACATTGAAGATTGTAAACATAAATTCTAATATCATTGATTTAAATCCTTGGTATATTAGTCTTTTTAAAAATAAAAATAAATCTATACGATGTTTTTGCGCGTTTGAGGGCATTAAAGCGATTTAACTCGTCGAGTTGGAAATGACTCCGCCGAAATGCGCAGAAATGACCTACATGCATGTTTTGTTTCATTCATACGTGCCGTATTCTATTTCACTCATACGTACCGTAGGTGAGTTGCCCGCGAAAACGCCTACGTCCACACGTTTTCGATGGGCTTGCAAAATGTAAAAGGTTCTTTGTCGCACTTACGTATTTTTGGCTTGTAATCATATAGCTAGGTGCATATGTACCAGAAGATATCTACAATTTTTTTATATGGATTAGAAGCCGGGCTTTATCACTCTGAAGTATGTTACTATTAGATGTGTCACAAACTTCATTTCTATTGTCAGAATGTTATGTCATTTACGTTATGTGCAGAAATGTTATGATTATGTAATTTCTTTACGAATATTTATTTATTATTCCTTGGCTTGCCTTACTGGCTGACCCTAGGCAAACCCAACCTGCCTCTGGTGATGCCGGAGGGGAGAGCAATCAAACGGCTGAACATGATCTTGAATATCACGAATATCAGATGCAGCGTTCACATTTAGATTTTTATATTTAAAACACGTCTTAACGCGCCCTTGAGGTGATTACATCACAAAAACGGCGCTTTAAAAGATGTCATTATTCTTCACTCACCTGGCACGTTCATGAGAGGAGCGTTGTCGAAGTAGTGCTGGAACTTGCCGGCGTCCAGGGTGGCGGACATGATGACCAGCTTCAGGTCGCGGCGCTGGCGCACCACCTCCTTCAGCACGCCCATGAGGATGTCCGTGGCCAGCGTGCGCTCGTGGGCCTCGTCCAAGAGCACCACCTGGTACTGCTCCAGGATCGGGTCGGACATGCCCTCACGTAGCAGCATACCATCCGTCATGTACCTGCAATCGGGAGCCATCGTCAAAAACTTAATATTAAGTGATCATTTTTTGCTCCATCTTTTCCTCCGGACTTTGCACTGAGTGACTATCACTTATTTCGCTCCTTAGAAACGCAAATAATTGGTGTAGAGAGTTACTTGGTTAGAGAGAGGTATTTATTTAGTTAGAGAGTTGACTTTAGAAATGTACTTAAGGAAAAAAACACATAAAAGGGGTTCACATATTTCACATATTGATTAATTTGGTCATGCCATGTTTTCCTCGGTCGTTCTCGGCTTCTTTTCCCACTCACGCTGCTGCTTGTGTATAACTTTTTAACCATTCTACTCTCATCCATTCGTTCCATATGTCCAAACCATCTCAGGGATCCTTTTTTAATTTTATCCATGATGCAGTCATCCGCCTTCCATTTCTTTCTTATTTCATCGCTTGGTATTCTATCATACAATGTTTTCCCGCACATTCTTCTTAGTGATCTCATTTCTACGGCGTTTATCCTGCTTTCATCCTTCTTTTGCTAGGTCCAAGCTTCACTTCCATACACGAGGAAGTGGGAAAAGGAAAAAGGAGTGGGAAAAGAAGCCGAGGATGACCGGGGAAAACATGGCATGACCAAATTAATCAATTACTAAAAGGCGGCCACATTCAAAGTCGGAATAATCGACGTGCGTGCACGGTACGATGTATGAATGTAGAGGAAGCCCGAGAGATATGCCAGGACAGAGCATTGTGGCGATCCATCCTCTGTGCCTACCCCTCCGGAGAAATGGCGTGATGGTTAGTTAGTTAGTTAGTCATATTTCACATCTAAAAGATCTTCACTGGCTGAAGTGTCCTGAAAGAATCCAGTATAAACTATGCTAGCACCAGACTATATATCTGAACTTTGTATTGCTGATAGCCCTAATATGTGGCAATCTACGCTTCCATCAGCAAACTCCTCGGCAATAGGCCGATTGCGTATAAGACGTGAAATAGTTACTCACTTTAGCAGCGTCTTGGGCCCGGAACAGTCTTCGAAACGGATGCTGTAGCCGACTTCCTGGCCTAGGGAGACGTCCATCTCTTCGGACACGCGCTGCGCCACGGACATGGCAGCCACCCTCCTCGGCTGCGTGCAGGCCACACCCTTTTTGCCCGTGGTCCGTGAGTACTCCACACACCTTAAAAAAATTAAAACAGTTAGAAGTGGGAACAGTACACAACGCGCTGTATGAATGTGAAGGCTAGAGAAGCGTGTCAGGATGGAAGAGTGTGTCATCCACCGTCTCTGCCTATTGTGTTAGAAGCGACAGTGCATGACACGCTGTATGCATGTGAAGGCTAGAGAAGTGTGTCAGGATGGAACAGTGTGTCATCGACCGTCTCTGCCTATTGTGTTAGAAGCGACAGTGCACGACACGCTGTATGAATGTGAAGGCTAGAGAAGCGTGACAGGATGGAAGAGTGTGCCATCCACCGTCTCTGCCTATTATGTTAGAAGCGACCGTGCATGACACGCTGTTAAATGTGAAGGCTACAAGCGTGTCAGGACGGAAGAGTGTGTCATCCACCGTCTCTGCCTGTTGTGTTAGAAGCGGGAACAGTGCACGACACGCCGTATGAATGTGAAGGCTATAGAAGGGTGTCAGGATGGAAGAGTGTGTCATCCACCGTCTCTGCCTATTATGTTAGAAGCGACCGTGCATGACACGCTGTTAAATGTGAAGGCTACAAGCGTGTCAGGACGGAAGAGTGTGTCATCCACCGTCTCTGCCTGTTGTGTTAGAAGCGGGAACAGTGCACGACACGCCGTATGAATGTGAAGGCTATAGAAGGGTGTCAGGATGGAAGAGTGTGTCATCCACCGTCTCTGCCTATTATGTTAGAAGCGACCGTGCATGACACGCTGTTAAATGTGAAGGCTACAAGCGTGTCAGGACGGAAGAGTGTGTCATCCACCGTCTCTGCCTATTGTGATAGAAGCGGGAATAGTGCACGAAACGATGTTTGAATGGCTATAATAGATAAACAGTAGTCTCACCATTGTGGGATCTGTGTAGTCTTTCCGGAGCCTGTTTCTCCGACCAGTACGATGACTTGGTTCTCCTCCAGCTTCTTCATGAACTCGGCACGGTATTCAAACACGGGCAGGGCTGGAACACGTGGACAGAGATGTTAATTGTATCATGTGTCAAGGTTACAATACTTATGACGATTATACAGCCCGGAGACAGCTTGCGCTCACCTATCCTCTTCCTGTAGAGCTCGTGATATCGCCCCGTGAAGGGAAGGCCGGTGAAAGGGTTGTTCCCGGTGGATGCAAACACAACAGGAGGACTGGTTCCTGCTCCGAGCATTCCTCTTTCTTCCCTGAAAGAAGAAACAAGACTGATCAAACAAATGTTTTATTTAATTCCAGAACAACATTCAATTGTACAAGACATATCAAGAAAGTAAGTGTACTGAGGCTCTCACGACCGGATAAGAAGTGTCGACGCGACAACACGTTTCGTGAAAAATGTCAATCCAATCTCCCGCCGAGTGCGAAATACGCGGCATCATCCGTTATCTCGTTTGGAAAGGAAAACCTCCGGTTGAGGTTTATAATGAGGTGAAAACTGCATATTGTGATAAAGCTATGAATCGTACGAGTGTGTACAAGTGGTGTCGAGTTTAAAAACGGTCGTACGTCTGTGCATGATGATCAGAAAAGTTCAAAACCACAATTTCAGCCAAGAAAATCATGGCATCCGTGTTTTGGGACTGTAAAGGCATAATTTTAATTGAATATATGCCTCAAGGGGAGACCATCAACTCTGCAAGATACTGTGGCGATTCAGAACAAAAGGAGAGGCATGCTGACAAAGGGAGTCTGCCTGCTGCAGGACAATGCCAGAAGGAACTGCTCGCCTCGTTTAAATGGAATGTCCTGAACAATCCTGCGAATTCCCCTGACCTAGCACCTTCAGATTACTATCTCTTTACTTCCCTGAAGCTGCACATGGGTGGAAAAAGGTTTTTAACCGACGAGGAGGTAAAGGAAGAGGTGAAGAAGTGGACGAAGGGGTTGATACTCCGCTTCGCCACCTGCATTGAGAGGAATGGCGACTATGTCGAAAAATAGCTTACAGATGTACTACGGTAACCACGTAATTTTGTTTAGCTAACTAACTAACTTACCATCACGCCGTCTCCCCGGAGGGGTAGGCAGAAAGAATGGAACGCCACACTGTTCTGTCCTGACGTACGTCTCTCGCTTCCTCTACATTCATACATCTTGTCATGCACGCACATCGATTTTTCCGACTCCTCACGTGACCGACATTCAATATTTGATTGATTTGATCGTGCCACATTTTCCTCGGCCTTCCGATTCTATTTCTAGCTCCGTTCACGCCGTTTACATATACCTTCTTTACCATTCTGTCTTCACTCATTCTTTCCATGTGTCCAAACCATCTTAATGACCCTTTCCTTATTTTGTTCATAACACTTTCATTCGCACCGCATTCACTTCTTATACTTGCATTTGTCACTCTATCATATAAAGATTTGACACACATTCGTCTTAGAGATCTCATTTCTACTGCATTTATTCTACTTTCATCCTTCTTTTGCCAGTTCCATGCTTCACTTCCATACATAAGGGTCGGCACAAGAACACCATTAGATAGGCTTTTGTTTGCGATGACAACTTTAAGTGCACCATTTATTCTGTTGCCTGCCCCAACCCTTCTTTCAATATCCTTCTCCACCCTCCCATCCTTTGTAAACATACTTCGTACTTGTTTAAATAAAAAAAATTGTAACCTACAAAAATACAGTACACTTGCATTCTGGATATGCCTTGTATATGCTACATTGTTGTAAAGAACTAGTTTTCTTGAATTTAAAATGTTGAAATCCTAGTACAGGGTGATTTTTTTAGAGGTTTGGTTTTTAAACAGGCATCACTGTTTCTACAGACTGTCAATTTGACAGTTGACAGTTGATTTGTAGTCAGTGCGTTTTGCCATTTCACCATGAATAGACTGACGTCAGTACAGCGCTTAAAAATGGTGCAAATTTCTTTTGAAAAATCACGGTTCGGTTCGCCAAACTTATCGTGCACTACGTCCATTTTACGACGACATAATCGTCCATCCGAGCAAGTTATTCGGAAGACCATGGATCGTTTACGCACCACGTACACTCTAGTGGATAATACGCATCCACAAAGATGACAATTGTTGAAAATTGGACTTCACGATTGCGCTTCATTGGAGCTAGCCGTGGCGCTCATATGCCCGAAATCATATTTAAACAATAATGGCATAAAATTATCTATTAAATAAAGCCAATATCATTTGACTTTTTGGCATTCATCATTAAATCATTTGACTTGCATAGCTCATACATTCTCCACACCAAGACTTGTAATTCGTTTACAACTTACAGACACTTCACTCATCTTAGCACCAGCATCTATTCCTTTCAGTTCTTTCATACTTATCTATGATATAATCTTCTCAAATAAAACGCTCCTAAATCTTTCTATGGAGTATCAGTAGTAACTAACAGAATTCCTACACTTTCAACGTACATGTAACGATTATAGCAGCTTTCTAGCAAAAAATGCTTAATCACATATGAACGAAGCAGTTTTCAAATTATATTCCAAAATAATTTAAAATAAGTACTTAATCTTAAAATACTATCATTTTAAATACACAAATCTAGCGATCGAAACAAAAAAACGAGTCACACGCTAGAGAACTGTCAAATTTAAAAATTACTAAATTCGATAATATAGTAACAAAATCTATTTTTTTTTAATAAATAAATTTATATTAATATTAATACATTAATAATGTAATAAAAAGCGTCCGATTAAACGCAAATTAAGACATTATAGCATGAGAAACAAATCAAAAATAAACACGATGTCAAAAAAAAATAACAAACGAATACAGAAATGTCAGGGCGGCAAAATGAACGCGGGGAAAAGTAAAAACGAAGGCAGACCTTCTCTTTTTGATGAAGGGATCCAGGACTTCGATTCTTCTTTTCGACATTGTGCTAGTTTGGGGACTCTATCGATACAAAACAAAACATACACTCGATTTACAATCGGAACGGAAGAACGAGAACTTAAACCAAGATGGCTCGATGAAACTGACTTCAGACCAGGTGCTACCAACGTAGTGAACCGATTTGCGCAACTCGTTAAAAGTAGGACGTGTAGAAAAAATATTATTCGATAGGTAGGTAACTAACTACCATAACTAATTAACCATCACGCCGTTTCTCCGGATCAGTAGTCAGAAAGAATGGAACGCTACACTGTTCTAACTAACTAACTAACCATCACGCCGTTTCCCCGAAAGGGTAGGCAGAAAGAATGGACTGTCACACATTTACTGATGCGGCACTCCATCCTTCTCCTTTCGCCGGGTGTGATGGGTTGCGAACCTCATCGCCACCAATAGGCATCTCCCGCGCACACTTCGATCGTCCAACACCCACGAAATAAATCTAAAACAAATAATATAAAATACAATGATATAAAATAAAATAAAACAAATTTAAGTTTTTTTGAAATGTAACACTGTTCTGTCCTGACATATTTCTCTCGATTCCTCTACATTCATACATCTTGTCATGCACGCACGTTGATTTGTCCGATTCCTCGTGTGACCGTCATTAAATATTTGATTGTGCCACGTTTTCATATACTTTCTTCACTCATTCTTTTCATGTATCCAAACCATCTTAACAATCCTTTCATTATTTTGTTCATAACACTTTCATTCATGCCGCATTCACTTTTTATGCTTGCATTTGACACTCTATATGAATACAGATTTTCCACACATTCGTCTTTGTGATCTCATTTCTACTGCATTTATTCTACTTTCATACTTCTTTTGCCAGTTACATGCTTCACTTCCATACATAAGGTTTGGAAAAATAATACAATTGTGTGCTGCCATCTTAGCTTTTGTTTGCGATGACAACTTTAAGTGCACCGTTCACTCTGTTGCCTGCCCCAACCCTTCTTTCAATATCCCTCTCTACTGTAAACATACTTCCTAAATAAACAAATTCAACCAATTGTTCCAGATTTTCACCGTTTACACTAATGTCGCAGACTGTGATGTTTCCTTCTTTTTAGAAAATCATTACCTTGGACTTGTTCACATTCATAATCAAATCGTATCGCTTGCATACCTCATTCATACTAGACACCAGGGCTTGTAGTTCATGATCGTTGTCTGCAAGTAGGACAGCGTCGTCCGCATACAACAAACAGCTTACGGACACTCCGCTCATTTTGGCACGTGCATCTAACCCTCTTTTCATACACATTCATAGATTAAATAACCACGGGGTCATTACACAACCCTGTTGGACACTTTTATTGCCGTCAAACCAGGATGTGAGATTTCCATTTACTCTGACAGCGATGTAATTGCCGTGATCAGTTTAGGTAGGTACTTTTTTTTATTGGGGTAATATTATTGCGTCTCATTACGTCTTCTTTTTAGTCGCATTCCTCACGACTGACTATTTATCGTAAATTATCAACTATGGCTCACAATGCGCTCCTGTCATAAGTCAGTTTATAGGCTTCACAGCAAGTCAGCGCCGCTGTTAAATCGGACCAGCAATTGCGCCGTAGGATTGTGTGAAATTCCTCTTTCCCCCATAGGGGACCAGTCTAGTGCGCCCTGAGCGATGCAGGCTGGGTTCCGTCTCAGAGTGTGACCGATCCACTGCCATTTGCGCCTAGCGACTTGTTCTCTAATTGGCCTTTCGTCTGCCATGGTCCAGAAAACGGCATTTGCCACTGTTTGGGGCCAATAGATGTTGAATATTGAGCGAAGGCAGCTATCTATAATATAAACACCTGGAGTTTTCCAATGACGTCTGCGGTAGACTTCCAAGTCTCACATCCGTACAGCAGTACGCTTTTAACGCTACTGCTGAATATTTGGAGCTTGAGATTTCTCGAAATGATACCGGAACGCTACAGAGCGAAGCATTGTGAAAGTTCCCCTTGCCTTGTTGAGTCTGCTGGCTACATCTTCCTCCGTACCTCCCGGGCCTGAGAGGATGGGTCGCCACATTGTTCTATCCTGACATAACTCTCGCGCCTCTTCTACATTCACACATTGTGTCATGCACGCTTATCGATTGTTTCTACTTCCAACATGTTTGCCTTTCAGTAATTTATTAATTTGGTCATGCCACATCTTTCTTGGCCTTCCCCGACTTATTTTCCCATTCACACTAATCAACTAACATAACATCAAGCCGTCTCTCCAAAGGGGTAGGCAGAAAGAATAGATTACCATACTTTTCTTTCAACACTCCGCGCTATAGCTGGCAAGACCCTACGTGATCGAGTTAAGAATACAGCAATCCGAGAAATCTGCGAGGTCGAAGATGCGGTCAGATGGGGACGTTGAAGACGGCGATACTGGCATCAACGCATTGAAAGGATGTGCTCAAATAGGATACCACACATAGTCTTTTGCCAGTTCCATGCTTCGCTTCCATACATAAGGGTCGGTAGAAGAAAATGTATGCTTTTAACGCTACTGCTGAATATTTGGAGCTTGAGCTTTCTCGAAATGATACTGGAACGCCATACGGGGCGAAGCATAGTGAAAGCTCCCCTTGCCTTGTTGAGTCTGCTGGCTACATCTTCCTCCGTACCTCCTGAGCCTGCTATCATACTACCGAGGTAGCAAAAGCTGGTCGTGGTCACAAGGGGGACACCGTGGAGCAAGATTGGGGTGGAGTCATTAGTGGACACTCGTAGGTCTACTGTCTTGGACATGTTATTTTTGAGACCATTTACCACTACAGTTTACAGTAGTGTCCTATGGATGTGAGGCGTGGACAATGACAGCGAAATCCGCAGAGCGACTGGATACTTTTGAGAGAAGGGTGCTGCGCAGGGGACAATACTGGGACCTGTGAATGACGGTGAAGGCTGGAGAGTGCGGCATAATGACGAGCTGTACCATATTTACAAAGCTCCCAGTCTCTCCACACAGGTCAGACTGAATAGACTGAGATGGGCCGGTCACGTGCAGAGGATGCCGTCATCGCGAACCCCAAAAAGATTGCTGGAGTGGCACCCAGGTGGTAGAAGACCAATTGGACGACCAAGGCTGCGATGGGAGGATGAAGTTGGGAGAGATGGAGCAAGATTGTTAAGAGTGTCAGATTGGAGGGTCGAAGCGGAGGACAGGAGGAGTTGGAGGCGAAGAATACTGGAGGCTAAGGCTCGATATGGGCTGTAGGGCCATCGAAGAAGAAGAAAGACATTTTCCACTTCCTCGTGAAGTCTACACAGCTTCTGCCCTGCATCTACCCGGTAATCGAAAGCAAACAGATGAATAGAATGAAACAAAACATGAAAAATTAACAATATAACTTTATTTAATGAACAATTCACCTTATAGAATAAGCAATTAAACATACATAATAAATAGCTTATACAAATAGTCACATTCCTCAACTTAGTACGAATCCTTTACCCCCGTCATTCAGATCCTCGGCAGGGTTTTTTTGCATGCAATACAGAGAACGCACTTCTCACAGAGTGAAATCTTCACGGACACTTTGAGGATTTCATCCGTATCCGTGGAGAACTTAAAAAAATGATTTAAAAAAGTATTTTTGTCTTATGTTAGTATAATAAAACTCTGTTTATTTCAAACGTTGACCTCCTCTTGCTGTGTTGTGTATTTAGTACACATTGCTTCTAACTAACTATCCATCACGCCGTTTCCGCAGGGGTAGGCAGAGGATGGATCGCCATTCCGTTTTGTCCTGACATACCTCTCTAGCTTCCTCTACATTCATACATCGTGACATACACGCTCTTCGATTTTTCCTACTTCGAATGTGGCCGCTTTTCAGTATTTGATTAATTTGGTCATACCTGTACACTCACTAACTAACTAACCATCACGCCATTTCCCCAGAGGGGTAGGCAGAGAGGATAGATCGCCACAATGCATACCTCTCGGGCTTCCTCTACATTCATACATCGTACCGATTCACGCACGTCGATTATTCCGACTTCGAATGTGGCCGCCTTTCAGTATTTGATTAATTTAGTCATACCATGCTTTCCTTGGTCTTCCACGGCTTCTCTTTCCACTCACACTGCTTGTATACAACATATTAACCATTATTCTCTGGTCCATATGTTCCATATGTCCAAACCATCTCAGGGATCCTTTTTTAATATTATTTGTGATGCAATCATCTGCCCTACATTTCTTTCTTATTTCGTCGTTCGGTATTCTATCATATAACGTTTTCCACACATTCTTCTCAGTGATCTCATTTCTACGGGATTTATCCTACTTTCATCCTTCTTTTCCCAGCTCTAAGTTCAACTTCCATACCGTCATCTTTGATTCAGTGGATATATTTCTATTTGCAGTGATGACTTTGATAGCGCCATTTATTTTATTCCCAGCATTGTTTCCATCTCTTGTAAACATGCTTCCCAGATAAACAAGTTCTAAAAGCATTTTAGAATAAAGAACCTATGCCAAATATATTAGTACAATCGCCCTTTCTACTAACGTAGGGTATGTATTGGTACGTCGGATACAATTATTGGAGTTATATATGTTTTGTCATGCCAAAGAAGCATAACTTCTTAAGTGCATACATAATTACGTACACGTCTTTTTATTTAAGCACTCTATAGGTTAACAAATACATTATTTATATGTTATGCATCGTAAGAATCATTCTTAAATTTTGTTATTTTATGATTGAGTATATTATAAAATAAAATTCAGATGAACGTTGTCTCTCAGCTATGTAATTTTTATGAACGTTGTCTTCCAGCTTTGAAATTTTTGATGAACGTTGTCTTCCAGCTTTGAAACTTTTTATGAACGTTGTCTTTCAGCCTTTAAATTTTGGATGAACGTTATCTCTCAGCTATGGAATTTTATGTAATAATTCTAGGTTTAAATTATTTGCATGTCAAATCATATATTAAAATATTAAAATCTCACTACCTCAGCAGTCACACTATAAAAAAAATATGCCATATTCACGAGTGAACGTCGTCGAAATAATTTTCCCGTCAGACGGTTGTCAAAATCAATGAATATTGCCTATATTGCTGACAATTATGTCAATATCGATGAATTTATGAAACATAAACAATGTTAAAATGAAATAGTTCAACAGTAGGTATGTACGAGTATGTGTCAAAATTAGTGACAATTGACAATATTGGCATAGTTAATAAAACCAAATTTGGACTTGATTTTAATGTTCGATAATGTTGACAACGTTTAATAACATTAACAATGTTCAATAATGTTGACAACATTCGATTACTAATGTTTAATAATATTGATTAACAATATCATTAAATTTGGACTCAGTTGAAAATGATTAACAATATTCCATAATGTTGACAACCTTCAAATATAGCGACAACATTCAGCAATATTGACAACGTTAAATAATATTGACAATATTCAGTAATATTGACAATATTAAATAATATTAAAAATATTCAGTAATATTGAAAATATTCAGTAATATTGATAATGTTCAGTAATATTGACAATGTTAAATAATATTGAAAATATTCAGTAATATTGACAATGCTCAGTAGTATTTACAATGTTCAGAAATATTGAAAATATTCAGTAATATTGATATTGTTCAGTGATATTGACAATGTTAAATAATATTGAAAATATTCAGTAATATTGATAATGTTCAGTAAAATTGACAATGTTAAATAATATTGAAAATATTCAGTAATATTGACAATGCTCAGTAGTATTTACAATGTTCAGAAATATTGAAAATATTCAGTAATATTGATAATGTTCAGTAAAATTGACAATGTTAAATAATATTGAAAATATTCAGTAATATTGATAATGTTCAGTAATATTGACAATGTTAAATAATATTGAAAATATTCAGTAATATTGACAATGCTCAGTAGTAATACAGTGTTCAGTAATATTAAAAATATTCAGTAAAATTGTTAATGTTCAGTAATATTGACAAAGTTAAATAATATTGACAATACTCAGTAACATTGACAATGTTCAGTAATATTGATAATGTTAAATAATATTGAAAATATTCAGTAATATTGACGATGTTAAATAATATTGAAAATATTCAGTAATATTGAGAAGCTCAGTAATATTGGGAATGCTCAGCAATATTTACAACGTTCAGAAATATTGACAATGTCAAATAATATTGAAATATTCAGCAATATTGACAATACTCAGTAATATTGACAATGCTTATAATTACAATAATAATAACAAACAATAATATTGATAAACATCAACAATATTGACAATATTAAAAACATTCTCACAATGTCTACGACAGAGACAACGCACGGCATATCGTATCTTTATTACAATAAGGCGAATGCCACTGTCGACGACGCACACCCACGACCGTAGCCTAACAACGCTTAAACAATAAAAAAAATACAATAAATATTTTGTCTATTCCCAAATGCTATCCTTTCTACGAGTAAAAAAATCTATGGTCTGATTCATAGAAAAACGATTTTTGGACCCACCATAGAGAAAAACTAAATACATAGAAAAAGCTAAACGCTAAATATGCCGACCCGAAGCCACTTAAATTCCTTCGTCTCTAACCTAAAAATTGTAAATTATATAAGGTTATAAAATATTGGAACATCAGAATAAGATATGAGTTTGAGGATATTATAAGATGGAGCAGGCAGCGATGAAGGGACGGGTATGGTCATGTTCAATAAATGGACACCACCAGACTCCCCTATATAACTAACAACCCATCACGCCGTGTCTCCGGAGGGGTTTCTTTCCTGACATATTTCTCAAATCAATATCCTCAATATTCATACATCGTGTCATGCACGCGCGTCGATTTCTCTGACTCCTCACGTGGCCGACATTCAATATTTGATTTATTTGATCGTGCATGGCAGTGCACAATGGTGTTCTTCTACCGACCCTTATGTATGGAAGCGAAGCATGGAACTCGCAAAGGAAGGATGAAAGTAGAATAAATGCAGTAGAAATGAGATCTCTTAGACGAATGTGTGGATATTCTGTGAGTGTCGAATGAAAATATAAGAAGTGAATGCGGTGCGAATGATGGTGTCATGAATAAAATAATGAAAGGATCATTAAGATGGTTTGGACATATGGAAAGACTGAATGAAAAAAGAATGGTAAATGGAACCAGAAATAGAGGAAGACCGAGGAAAACGTGGCACGATCAAATAAATCAAATATTGAATGCCGGCCATAGAAATCGACGCGCGTGCATGACACGATGTATGAATATTGAGGAAGCGAATTGAGAAATATGTCAGGAAAGAAAAGTGTGGCAGTCCATTCTTTCTGCCTACCCCTTCGGAGAGACAGCGTGATGGTAGGTAGTTAGTTAGTTAGTGATTGTGCCATGTTTTCCTCGGTCTTCCGATTCTATTTCTAGTTCCATTTACATCTCTTCTTCTTCTTCTCTCATTTCTACTGCATTTAATCTGCTTTCATCCTTCTTTTGGCTGTTTCATGCTTCGCTTCCATACATAAGAGTCGGTACAAAAACACCGTTGAGCACTGCCATTTTAGCTTTTTGTTTGCGATGACAGCTTTAAGTGCACCATTCGCTCTGTCGCTTGCCCCAACCCTTCTTTCAATATCCCTCTCCATTGTAAACATACTACCCAAACACACAAACTCATCTACTTGCTCCAAATTCACGCTAATGTTGCAGACTGTCGTGATTTCTTCTCTTTCAAAAATCATTACCTTGGACTTGTTCACATTCATCATCAGATCATTTCGCATGCATACCTCATACATACTATTCACCAGGACTTGTAGTTCATGCTCGTTGTCTGCAAGTAGGACAGCGTCATCCGCATACAAGATACAGCTTACTGACACTCCGCTCATTTTGGCACCTGCATCCAACCCTTTTAGCTCTTTCATACTTTAATAATTAATCCAATAAAATTTAAACATTCTTTTGAGACAGCTTGCATATACGATAAAGGATTTTTATATAAAAAAATAATTTACTTTCATTATATACAATGAACTTCTACCAAGATTTTAAAATAACATTATAAATAGCTAGAATTAAAATGAAAAATATATATATTTATATATATACAATGTTAAAATCTACTTATTGCGTGGTAAGAAGCATTCATCTGGAAAGTGCAAGGTCGCATTTCCAGTTCCATCGGTGATTCGATGAAGTAGACGCGAAGGATTGCGGAAGCGTGGACGACGGGTGGCTGACGGATCCGCCACGTTATCAGCTGATGCGCTCGCCGTCCGGTCGGTCCTTTTCCGCGTCACTCTTCTTCCCTTCGTCATTGTTTATCAGCTTCGGGTCGTCGAACCTCAGCAAGCTGCCGACAGCTCCAAAATATCTGAAATAAAGTTCAAACAAATCAATGAATTGGACAGATCACACTCGACTCTTGTGCATCTATCCTGCTGCATTCCTCTCGGACAGAGATGGACATCTTTCATACGAATGGAGCAATGTCCACTCTTGATTCTACGGAGTATTCTGCCTCCTTAATGTCGGACCATTGCTCTTGTGCTCCTGGTATAATGTGTCATCTATCCCATTGCATTCCTCTCGGGCAGAGATGGACATCTTTTATACGAATGGAGCAATGCCCACTCTTGATTCTACGGAGTATTCTGCCTCCTTAACGTCGGACCATTGCTCTTGTGCTCCTGGTATAATGTGTCATCTATCCCGCTGCATTCCTCTCGGGCAGAAATGGACATCTTTCATACAAATGGAGCAATGTCCACTCTTGATTCTACGGAGAATTCTGCCTCCTTAACGTCGGACCATTGCTCTTGTGCTCCTGGTATAATGTGTCATCTATCCCACTGCATTCCTCTCGGGCAGAGATGGACATCTTTCATACGAATGGAGCAATGTCCACTCTTGATTCTACGGAGAATTCTGCCTCCTTAACGTCGGAGTACAGTGTCCTAGAAGTGATTAAATAGACAATATATGGAAGACTCACCCTTCATGCTCCAAGAACAGCGCCTTCAAGGTTCCTTTTGACCAATAGTCCATGGCATAGGCAAGAAGCTGCATCGCAATTGGATTTACCCTCAAGAAGTTACCACAGAACACCACCTGAATTCACGATAATATTAGGGATATTGAAACAAGGGCTAGTTGAAATAGCAGGATGGAAAAGTGTGTCATCCACCGTCTCTGCCTATTGTGTTAGAAACGGGAACAGTGCACGACACGCTGTAAGAATGTGAAGGCTAGAGAAGCGTGTCAGGATGGAAGAGCGTGTCATCCTCCGTCTCTGCCTATTGTGTTAGAAACGGGAACAGTGCCCGACACGCTGTAAGAATGTGAAGGCTAGAGAAGCGCGTAAGGATGGAAGAGTGTGTCATCCATCGTCTCTGCCTATTGTGTTAAAAGCGACAGTGCACGACACGCTGTATGAATGTGAAGGCTAGAGAAGCGTGTCAGGATGGAAGAGTGTGTCATCCACCGTCTCTGCCTATTGTGTTAAAAGCGTCAGTGCACGATACGCTGTATGAATGTGAAGACTAGAGGAGCGTGTCAGGATGGAAGAGTGTGTCATCCACCGTCTCTGCCTATTGTGTTAAAAGCGTCAGTGCACGATACGCTGTATGAATGTGAAGACTAGAGGAGCGTGTCAGGATGGAAGAGTGTGGAGGTCCATCGTCTCTAAGATGTTAAGTTAAACTCACCCTTTCGATCCTCTCGTTAAGGGCACAAAGGCGCGCTATGGAGCCGATGTTGTTGGTGATGGTGACGAGGGTAGCCCGTGCCAGGTCCTCCTTGGACACCTTGGACTGCCTCTCCGAGGAGTTCATCTGGCCGAAACTGAAAAGTCACCGAAGATAATAAGAAATACAGATAGTAATAATAAGAAATACAGGAATACCGAAGAAACTATGACACAATCAAATTAATTATAATAATTCTTCTTCGATGGCCCAACAGCCCATATCGAGCCTTAGCCTCCAGTATTCTTCGCCTCCAACTCCTCCTGTCCTCCACTTCGACCCACAAACTGACACTCATAACAATCTTGCCTCATCTCTCCCAACTTCATCCTCCCATCGTCCAATCGGTCTTCTACCACCTGGGTGCCACTCCAGCAATCTTTTTGGGGTTCGCGATGACAGCATCCTCTGCACGTGACCGGCCCGGATCGCAGAAGTCATCGCAAACAAAAACCTATTCAAAAAAGCTGAAATGGCAGTGCACAATGGAGTTCTATGTCGGACCCTTATGTATGGAAGCGAAGCATGAAACTGGAAAGGAAGGATGAAAGTAGAATAAATGCAGTAGAAATGAGATCTCTTATACGAATGTGTGGATACTCTCTGTATGATAGAGTGTCGAATGAAAATATAAGAAGTGAATGCGGTGCGAATGATGGTGTTATGAACAAAATAATGAAAGGATCGTTAAGATGGTTCGGACACAAGGAAAAATGGTAAAAAATTATACGTTAACGATGTAAATGGAACTAGAAATAGAATCGGAAGACCGAGGATAAAGTGGCACGATCGAATTAATCAAATATTGAATGACAGCCACGTGGGGAGTCGGAGAAATTGACGCGCGTGCATGACAAGATGTATGAATGTAGAGGAATCGAGAGAAGTATGTCCGGACAGAATAGTGTGGCGTTCCATTCTTTCTGCCTACCCCTCCAGAGAGACGGCGTGATGGTTAGTTAGTTAGTTAGTTTTGATATATGTTAGCAATGTAAATGGAACTAGAAACAGATGAAAACCGAGGAATATGTGGCACGATCAAATAAATCAATTAACGAATGAGGAAAATAATTTCTTTGACGCACGTGCATGACACGATGTATGAATGTCGAGGAAGCGAATTGAGATGTCAGGAAATAAAAGTGTGGCAGTCCATTCTTTCTGCCTATCCCTTCGGAGAGACGGCGTGATGGTTAGTTAGTTAGTTAGATAAGAACCAAATTCTTCTTCTTCCCTTTTGGTAGACTCAGGGGTCTGTTATTTCAGGCGGGTCCTCTTGAGATGCTGAACTCCAGCTTTCTCTCCACCGTTTCGGGGGTCGTCCTGGTCGGCGTTGTCAGTTTGGCTTTCCATGGAGAGGAGAACCAAATTGCTTATTCAATTAAAGGACACATTGCTTTGCTCACCTGCTGGCAACCAGATCTCCTGGAAGTCCGAACCGAGCGTAGTCACCTCCGTAGATATCTCGCACCAGCTTATCCACGCGGGTGTTATCCCCAGCTGCCGCGAGCTCCGTGGCTTCCTCGAAGGTGGTGCATCCCGTCAGAAGGCAGCATAGACCGAGGAATGTTCCACCACCAAGACTGGAATAACACCAACAATTATTTTTGTGAATATATACTTATACTTGTATACGAATCCTGGATTGAATTAACCACCCACCATGGGTGAAAATCCAGGATTCGTATACAAGTATAAATAACTAACTAACTAACTAACCATCACGCCGTCTCCCCGAAGGGGTAGGCAGAAAGAATGGACTGCCACACTTTTCTTTCCTGACATATTTCTCAATTCGCTTCCTCAACATTCATACATCGTGTCATGCACGCGCGTCGATTTCTCTGACCCCTCACATGGCCGACATTCAATATTTGATTTATCTGATCATGCCACTTTTTCCTCGGTCTTCCGATTCTATTTCTGGTTCCATTTACATCATTGACGTATAATTTTTTTACCATTCTTTCTTCATTCATTCTTTCAATATGTCCAAACCATCTTAATTATTTTGTTCATGACACCATCATTCGCACCGCATTCACTTCTTATATTTTCATTC
The DNA here is from genome assembly GCA_022606425.2 of Lepidostoma basale. Taxonomy (NCBI): domain Eukaryota; kingdom Metazoa; phylum Arthropoda; class Insecta; order Trichoptera; family Lepidostomatidae; genus Lepidostoma; species Lepidostoma basale. The sequence continues at coordinate 30,665 of JAHDVF020000921.1, read as the reverse complement.
GGCACTCTATCATACACAGAGTATCCACACATTCTTCTAAGAGATATCATTTCTACTGCATTTATTCTACTTTCATCCTTCTTTTGCCAGTTCCATGCTTCGCTTCCATACATAAGTATAAGTATACATTCATAAAAATATTTGTAATCATTCTGGTCAATTCTTTGGCATATAAGATAGGAATAATACTCCAGGCGACTTCTAAAAAACAATACGATAATAGGCGACAGCCTTCGCATTGTGTTAATAAAGTAGTTTACAAAATGCTAAAAATCATTCTCCATACATGGCGTTAGTGGGTGGATTATATAGGTTAATCTTAAAAAGATTGACAAGTGTAATCAAATCTACATAGTTCCAATTAAAACTGACACGTGAAGATAAGTATGGATTTGGAGTATATATACAACTTCCAAAAATTTATCATGCATGATCATAATAACAAAGGTGGAATGGGGAATGTTGTAATTACATAAAGCGCGCGCTTAACCCAACCAATGACAGGTCATAAGTCCTGTAAACACCTTGATCATCCATATTCAGTTTGCGTCTTCGTCTCTATTGAGATACAATAAAATTTAAACACCAACAATCATTTTAAACCCTTGATTATTCCACCCCAAAAACGAAGTGTATGACATTCGCAAGAAATCAATTGAGATGCGAAGTCTCCGTACGCCAGGAGAAAATTGAACAGGTGGACCTATTCAGATATCTCGGAAGCGAAGTAACCAGCTCTAATGACCTCCCCAGAGAAGTAAGGTCACAGGTGGATAGGGCTGCAGCGGTTGCAGGCTGCCTGAAAGATGTCATATGGAGAAACAGGGACATGAGGACTGACAGCAAGGTACGCATCTACAAGACCTGTGTGCGACCAATCCTCACATATGGCATTGAATCGAGGGCAGATACTGTCAAGACAAAGAGCATGCTCAGGACAACCGAGATGAAAACGCTCCGCGCTATAGCTGGCAAGACCCTACGTGATCGAGTTAGGAATACAGCAATCCGAGAAATCTGCGAGGTCGAAGATGTGGTCAGATGGGGACGTCAAAGACGGCGATACTGGCATGAACACGTAGAAAGGATGAGCTCAAATAGAATACCACACATAGCTCTCCATGGAACGCCAAACGGACAACGCCGACCAGGAAGACCCCCGAAACGGTGGAGAGAAAGCTGGAGTTCAGCATCTCAAGAGGACCCGCCTGAAATAACAGACTCCTGAGTCTACAAAAAGGGAAGAAGAAGAAGAAGATTATTCCACCTTCAGGGTCAGTCAAGTAAGAACTTAAATTTCCACGGTTAACATATATATAGGAATATTTTTCGGGGTGAAACCGTGTTCCCTCCACCAACGTTTCGGAGGCCCTTGCGGCCTCCATCATCAGGGTGTTAAATTTTTATTTTTATTGTATCTCAATAGAGACGAAGAAACAAACTGGAAACTGAACATGGATGATCAAGGTGTTTACAGGACTTATGACCTGTCATTGGTTGGGTTAAGCGCACGCTTTATGTAATTACAACATTCCCCATTCCACCATTGTTATTATGATCATGCAAGATACATTTTTGGAAGTTGTATATATACTCCAAATCCATACTTATTTTCACGTGTCAGTTCCAGCTAGCCATCTATGTAGATTTGATTGTACTAATTAATTGTTAAGATTAATCTTATACAATCCACCTACCAGCGGCATCTGTGAAGAATGATTGTTTAGCATTTAGCCAACTACTTTATTAACACAATGCGAAGAGGCTACCGCCTCCTAGCGCACTGTATAGAAGTCGCCTGGAGTAAACACTCCTATTTTATACGCCAAAGAATTGAAGATATCCTCCCCATAGAGGCTCGTCAAGTAAGAACTTAAATTTCCACGGTTAACATATATATAGGGTCAGTGCTTAGTACAAAGTAAATAGCACTTTCAAAATCATAACACAATCATTTGCACCAGGAAAGGTTATTTGATGAGTAATGTTAGCGTCAGCCCACCGTTACCACACTCCTTTGGTACATCAGAATACTGCGACTCCAGCTCTACTATTCCTTGCACTACTCCAACTTCATCTCTTTCCACCAACACCATCTTCCTTATCAATAATGACCCTTTACCACCAAGATATCCACCATCATTCAGTCCTTTACCTCTCCCGCAATCAATGCGGATAAAAAAAATCCTCCCTGATAGCCCACGTACTCCGCCAAACAAAATGGTCTCACGCAGGACGCTATCTCCTACCACAACTCCATCCAGGCACTGCTCCACTTATCTTCCCCCCGGCAACACTCAGACTCAACAACATTTTGAATGTATACAAATTCTTGTAGACAAATACTGGATTTCACCCATTGCGGATAAATTATTTTTATTTTACAAGGATTAATTGTACATTTCAATTGTACGTTCACAGTACATTTAATAAAGGTTTTCTGCTTAATGCTTTCTAATCTTAATATAGATGACGCTAGTGTAGAGTGAACATAAAAATGTGAAAATAGGTGTAGAAACCTACCATATATACAAGTTCCAAAAAGTTTGTCAGACGTGGTGGTCATAACGGAGGAATGGGGAATGTTGTTAAACGTGAAGCGATCGCTCAACCCAACCAATGACAGGTCATAAGTCCTGTAAGCGCCTCGGCCACCACCCTCTGTTCCCAGAAAACAACTTACATCTTCGTCTCTATTGAGATACAATTAATACTCAGACTCACTTTAGACTTATTATTCACTTAGACTTATTTACTCACTTTAGACTTATTGTACAGTATAGGGGAAAATGTCGGTAATAACCTGGTGCCGCTGATTCTTCTGTAGTCTTTAGGGCTCCGAACTGCCAGAACGGAGACTCCGGAACCTATGTTGACGATGATGAAGGGGTAAGGGCTGGAGAAGTCGTAGGGATGCCTCGTGTACAGGGATGGCGCCTCTTCTGCTCCCTAAATAAAAATATATATATATATTTTAACAATAGAAAAAGAAAAAATCAAATTATTAGAGTTGAAGTTAAACTTAAAGTTGTCATCGCCTATCCAAAAAAGCTAAAATGGCAGTGCACAATGGTGTTCTTGTACCGACTCTCATGTATGGAAGCGAATCATAGAACTGGCAAAAGTAGAATAAATGCAGAAGAAATAAGATCTCTAAGCAATTCAATTTGGAGCAAGTAGATGAGTTTGTGTATTTGGGTAGTATGTTTACAGTGGAGAGGGATATTGAAAGAAGGGTTGGGGCAGGCGACAGAGTGAATGGTGCACTTAAAGTTGTCATCGCAAACAAAAGCAGTGCACAATGGTGTTCTTGTACCGATCCTTGTGTATAGAAGCGAAGCATGGAACTGGCAAAAAAAGGATGAAAGCAGAATAAATGGGGTAGAGATGAGGTCCCTAAGACGTATGTGTGGTAGAACGGTATACGACAGAATCTCAAATGCTGATATAAGAAAGGTATGTAGAGCGGAAGAAGGTATTATGAAAGGATCGCTGCGATGGTTCGGACATATGGAACGCGTGGATAAGAATAATGATGTAAATGGAGTACGGAGTCGAGGCAGACCGAGGAAAACATACCAAATTAATCAAATTTTAATGGTTGGTCATGTTAGAAGTCGTAGGAATCAACGTGCATGTATGACTCGTTGTATGAAAGTGGAGGAAGCTAGAGAGGTTTGCCAGGATAGGGTAGTGTGGCGGTCCATTCTCTCTGCCTACCCCTAAGGAGAAACGGCGTGATGGTTTGTTTGTTTGTAAAAGATAGCATAACGCATTTAGAGACATTGAATTGCATTTGATTACTGTGACTCCAGTTAACAATATTATTGATGTCCGACTGGAGGCGAAGACATTCGTCAGCATATAGCAATATAACCTTTGTGAAAGCGGGATAAATTCTTACCGGTGCCGGAGGGTTGGCAGCCGTGGCAGGAGCATAATAATAGCACTCCGTGCTGCTGACAGTGTCGATGTACAGGATACCGGCGATCAGAGCGTCCAGCTCGTCCAGTTTCGTCAGCCTCATGTTTACCACCTGAGAAAGACAAATCAAATCTGATTATTTCAAAATACCGACAATAAAAATCGATAAAAAGCGCTAAAAATAAATAATAATAAAAAGCGCTAAAATAAAATAAAAGTGCTAAAAAGCGCTAAAATAAAATAAAAGCGCTAAAAGCGCCAATGAAAGTAGAACAAACGCAGTATAAATGAGATCTGTTGGATGAATGTGTTATAAATCTGTATAAGATAGTGTCAAATGTAAATCTAACAAGTGAATGCAATGCGAATGAAAGTGTTATGAACATAATAATATAAGGGTCATTAAGAAGGTTTGGACACATGAAAATAATGATAATCAAATGATATTACTGAAATCTCTTGATGGGAGTTCATTTTAAATAATAATTAAATAAAACAATGTTTTTTAACTACTTCCACTTCGTTCACAATGGAGTTTTGGTCCCATCCCTAATGTATGGAAGCGAAGCATGGAACTGGCAGAAGAAGGATGAAAGCAGATTAAATGCGGTAGAGATGAGGTCTCTAAGACGTATGTGTGGTAGAACGATATATGACAGAATCTCAAATGCTGATATAAGAAAGGAATGTAGAGCGGAAGAAGGTATTACGAACAAAATTATGAAAGGATTGCTGCGTTGGTTCGGACATATGGAACGCATGGATCGAGAAAGAATGGTTAAGAAAGTATGCGTTGATGATGTAAATGGGGTACAGAGTCAAGGCAAACCGAGGAAAACATACCAAATTAATTAAATTTTAAAGGTTGGTCAGGTTAGAAGTCGGAAGAATCGACGTGCGTGTATGACTTGTATGAACGTGGAGGAAGCTAGAGAGGTGTGCCAGGATAGAGTAGTGTGGCAGTCCATTCTCTCTGCCTACCCCTTCGGAGAGACGGCGTGATGGTTAGTTAATTAGTTAGTTTTATTATCAAAACAAATAAAATATCTGAACTTCATGACCTATCTATCATATGGGTTCATCTGAGAGGCTGTCTGGATATTGTTAGACATTTTGTTTTGGCGACGGATATAATAATATGCTAACTTTTAAAGCGCCGTTTTTGTGATGTAATCACCTCAAGGGCGCATTAAGACCTGTTTTAAATATAAATGTGAACGCTGCATCTGATTTTCGCGATCGGTTAGAAAGTATAGTAGAACAAAGTATAAATGTTTAAATTGGGTATGAAATATGAAAAAGATGGGTTTTCAATTTAGATCTGAAATTTGTCGGATCATTTATGCATCTGAGTGTGAAGGGAGATTGTTCCAAGCTGATGGACCGGCTACCGCGAACGCTCGATCCCCAAATTTGTACTGGGGCAACGCTTCGGCTCAACTAATCTTCGCTGAGGGAGGAGTTCGCTGAGCGAGGTGTGGATTTCCTTGAATTTAGGCTGTCCGTTATACAGAGTTCAGATATATAACTTGGCGCCATTCCATGTAGCGCTTTGAAGACTGTCCAGCAGAGTTTATACTGGATTCTTTCTGGACTTTTAAGCCAGTGAAGTTCTTTGAGATGTTGTGTTATATGTGAGTTTTTTGGAATGCCTTTAATGAGCCTTGCTGCTGCATTGAACGCAGATAGAAGTTTGTTTATTTGTTGTTTTGGAATGTTTGCATAAATTCCATTACAATAATCAAGTCGTGACACAACGAAGGAATTTACAAGAGTTTTGAAAGTGTCGTGGGGAATACTCCTTTTGACGGATTTTAATCGTCTTAGGTGGAAGAAGCTAGCGCTGACCGTGTTATTAATTTGGGATTTTAGAGACAGATTTGCGTCAAGATAAACACCAAGAAGCTTTGTGGAGTTTTTGGGAACGATATCATTGTCAGCTGGAACCTATAAAGCATTCTTTGTAGACCGACTTCACATTCTGCCAGTATTGTATCAAAGAACCAGCGATGCTATATTTTTCTGTAAACGGATCCCTTGAATTGAAAGTAGCGAAGAAGATGAGGTATACCTTTTCAAAATCGCTCTCGAACTTGTAGGCCCCCCCACCCGTAGCACACACGGAGGTCAGGAGGGCCCCCATGCCCTTGGAGCGGGCCAATGAAAGGAAAGCCCCCATCTCGCTGGTGGGGAAACGGATGAAATGGAGAACGCCCCGTCTTCCTCGCACCGTGACATTGTCCATCTGAAAACAAAATAATATTAAAATTAGAACAGACATCATATTTGAATCCCTTGAAAGTGTTATGAACTAAATAATGAAAGGATCGCATTTCACCAACAAATTAACCATAGACAGATAGATTCCGTCACATTCATACATCGTAACATGCATGCTCGTCAATTGTAGACCTATGTGGTCTGTTCTCCAGAGTGTTGCTCCTCCTGTGAGGTAGACTCCCAGCTGTCCTTCCATCTTTTAGGAGGTCTTCCACGAGGACGAGTCCCATGAGGCTGATTATGCAATGCAATATAGGGGAGTCTGGTGGTGTCCATTCTTTGAACATGACCGTACCAGTCCCTTTTTAGCTGTCTGCTCCATCTTATAATATCCTCAACCTCACATATCTCTCTTATTCTTGTGTTCCTCACGCGATCTCTCAGTGTCTTGCCTGCTAACGTCCTCAGTGTCTTCATTTCGGAAGTCCTCGAAACTTGTTTGGTCCTTACTGTGTCTGCCCTTGCTTCGACGCCATTGGTTTTACGCATGCTTTATAGATTCTCGTCTTACTCTTAATGGCCATGTCTTTGTTTTTCCATATTGTGGATTTTAGAGCACCAGAGATGCAGCTGCCTTGGGCTTGTATTTCTTCCCGCAGATCAGCTCCTCCCACCATGTCTATGCCTAGCGGTGGCAGTACTCCCATAGAAGCCCAGAAGCCCGGCTTGTGTTAGAAATTTCGAATCAAAACCCCCAAATCTAAGTAATCATGCCCCCTCATAAACCAACAACCAACCAAATCACCTTCCAACAATGTTCCCATCAGACGTAAGAGGAATAGCCACAAGAGCTGAAACTCTGTAAGCAAGAAGAGATTTTGATTCAAAATTTCTTACGCAAGCCGGGCTTCTGGGCTTCTATGGGAGTACCGCCACTGATGCCTAGATACTTGAAGGTCCTGACCTGTTCTACACTTTTCCGACTTGTGGTATATTAATTTGGTCATGCCATGGTTCCGTCTCCACGCCGGGGTGTGACCGGTCTACAGCCATTTGCGTCTACCGACTTGTTTTCTGATCGGCTTTTCGCCTGCCATGGTCCAGAGAACGGCATTTGACACTGTTTGGGGCCAATAGATCTTGAATATTGAACAGAGGCATGTATTTATAATCAACGTGCTTTAATGACATAATGTATGGAAAAGAAGGAAAGAACAATGTGATGGTCCATCGTCTCTGCCTATTGTTTTGTGGGTTTGATTCCCGACGGCTTATCGCTTTTTGATATCTAACTGATTTGATGTAATTCTGCTGTATCATTCATTTCGGATAACTACGCATTTGATTTTATTGCTACGATTAAACATACAAAAGGAAATGATATTAAAATAAACTTTATTGCAGGTAATAAAATAACAATGGAAGTAAAGAGATTGTCGCTTTTTTATGCTTGTATTGGAAGCCTGTGGTGGAGTTACGATTCTGTGACATCACACACCATGGCCTATTCGGCTGACTACCGCGATGGATGCAATGAAAGCATCAGTAATAATAAAATGCCTTAATGTAAAATATATCCCAATAAAGTATCAACATATCATGAAAGAAAATGTTAAATGTCCACAAAAAGCTCGAAAATAACGAAAAGCGCCAAAAGCGCTAAAATACGTAAAAAAATCGATAAAAAGCGCTAAACTATTAGAAAGGTAAAAAAACACCAAAACGGAGTTTAAACTAACTAACTAACCTTCACGCAGCATCTGACATACATCTCTCGCTTCCACTACATTCATACATCTTGTCATGCAAGGACGTCAATTTCTCCGACTCCTCACGTGACCGACATTTAATATTCGATTGATTTGATCGTGCCACGTTTTCCTCGGCCTCCCGATTATATTTCTATCTCTGTTCAAGTCGTTTACATATACCGTCTTCACCATTCTGTCTTCACTCATTCATTCAATGTGTCCAAACCATCCTAACGATCCTTTCATTATTTTGTTCATAGCACTTTCATTCGCACCACATTCACTTCTTATATTTTTATTCGACACACTATCACACACAGAGTATCCACACATTCGTCTAAGAGATCTCATTTCTATGATTGACTTTCATACATAAGGGTCGGCACAAGAACACCATTATGCACTGCCATTTTAGCTTTTTTGGATAAGCTTTTGTTTGCGATGACAACTTTAAGTGCACCATTCACTCTGTTGCCTGCCCCAATCCTTCTTTCAATATCCCTCTCCACTGTAAACATACCTCCTAAATAAACAAATTCATCCACTTGTTCCAGATTTTCAGATGGAGTTAAATTGAAAATATTATGATAATAAAGCGCTTAGAACTACTTAGAAACTGATTTTGTAACTAAATATAACCCAAAAAGCGCTAAATATTAATGAAATCGTCTGTTTTCAGAAGTTTTATTGACTCGCTAAGGCGTTATTAAATATGTCAAAAATACGAATAAAATGATAAAATACACCAAAGTTAACTCTAAATAAAACAAAAATATGTTGATATAGTAACATTTTAACGTAAATACAGTTAAATTTTATAAAAAAGCGACAAAATCGATAAAAAAAAACGCTAAAAAGCGACTCACCTGTAAGTGAGCGTCTCTGTGTCCCGTGTTTCCGTAGGCGCTGTTCTTGGTCAGGTAACGGCGGATGCTCCGCAGCGCCTCGGCCTCGCGGGCCATCTCGCGCTTGGAAGAGTCCCTGGGCTCGAAGTAGACCAGCTTGGTCAGCGTGCCTCCAATGTCCATGCCGAACCAGGGCATCGCTGTTGGACACAGGCACATCAGAACATAAATACAACTCATTTTGGACAGTGATCAGACTTAAACAATCAAAGGCAGAATAAAAGAGAACATTGCTCCATTCGTATGAAAGATGTCCATCTCTGCCCGAGAGGAATGCAGTGGGATAGATGACACATTGTACTAGGAGCACAAGAGCAATGGTCAGACGTTAAGGAGGCAGAATACTCCGTAGAATCAAGAGTGGACATTGCTCCATTCGTATGAAAGATGTCTATCTCTGCCCGAGGGGAATGCAGTGGGATAGACGACACATTATACCAAGAGCACAAGAGCAATGGTCCGACGTTAAGGAGGCAGAATACTCCGTAGAATCAAGAGTGGACATTGCTTCATTCGCATGAAAGATGTCCATCTCTGTGCGAGAGAAATAATATGTAAATCTTACGTGGGAGCGTGTCCTCCTGGTCACCTCCGGTCTTGGAAGTCCCTCGTCCTTCCATGCTGCACGCGCCACTGTTCCTGCCAATAGGAAGAGTAATCTCTGTTATAATATTGCCTTCAATAATACTTTGTCATAGTCACTTTGTGGTATTTTTATACCAACTAACTAACCATGCACTGTTCCAGCTTCTAACACAATAGGCAGAGACGGTGGATGACACACTCTTCCATCCTGACACGCTTCTCTAGCCTGCACATTCATACAGCGTGTGGTGCACTGTTCCCGCTTCTAACACAATAGGGAGAGACAGTGGACCGCCATACTCTTCCATCCTGACACGCTTCTCTAGCCTTCACATTCATACAGCGTGTCATACACCGCTTCTAACACAATAGGCAGAGACAGTGGACCGCCACACTCTTCCATCCTGACACGCTGCTCTAGCCTTCACATCCATACAGGGTGTCGTGCACTGTTCCCGCTTCTAACACAATAGGCAGAGACGATGGATGACACACTCTTCCATCCTGACACGCTTCTCTAGCCTTCACATCCATACAGCGTGTCGTGCACTGTCGCTTCTAACACAATAGGCAGAGACGATGGATGACACACTCTTCCATCCTGACACGCTTCTCTAGCCTTCACATTCATACAGCGTGTCGTGCTCTAACACAATAGGCAGAGACGATGGATGCCACACTCTTCCATCCTGACACGCTTCTCTAGCCTTCACATCCATACAGCGTGTCGTGCACTGTTCCCGCTTCTAACACAATAGGCAGAGACGGTGGAGATCCTGACACGCTTCTCTAGCCTTCACATTCATACAGCGTGTCGTGCACCGCTTCTAACACAATAGGCAGAGACGGTCACACTCTTCATCTGACACGCTTCTCTAGCCTTCACATTCATACAGCGTGTCGTGCACTGTTCGCTTCTAACACAATAGGCAGAGACGGTGGATGACACACTCTTCCATCCTGACACGCTTCTCTAGCCTTCACATCCATACAGCGTGTCCTGCACTGTTCCCGCTTCTAACACAATAGGCAGAGACGGTGGATGACACACTCTTCCATCCTGACACGCTTCTCAAGCCTTCACATCCATACAGCATGTCATGCACTGTTCCCGCTTCTAACACAATAGGCGGAGACGGTGGACCGCCACACTCTCCTCACCCAGTGGTCCAAGGGGTTTACCTGTGAGGGCGGGCGAAACGACGGCCCCGTGGCCAGGCGGGGAGCGCCTCACGCCTCTTCACCAACCTCATCACGGCTGCACCCTGGAAGAATAAAAAGAAGCATCAATATAATTATTATTTTATACAGAGAATACCATTTATTGTATTCATTTTACAGAGAATAGAAATTATTGTATTTATTCTACAGGGAATACCAATTTTTGAATTAATTCTTCAGAGATTACCAATTATTGTATTTATTCTACAGGGAATACCAATTATTGCATTTATTCTACAGATAATACCAATTATTGTATTCTTTCTACAGATAAACAATTGAACCCTTTAAGAAGAAATGGTTAAAGTGTAACATTTCTTACTTAGCATAACTTGACAATTTTTAACTGTCATCTGACTCCATTTGATTGTAACCTAACCTAACTTAACGCAATTATTATTATTATTTTGTTGAATCGCTCTTTACATCATGACAGCATGATCCAAATGGATGTAAAGGGTATTATAGCTAACATAGTGATTCTCGTGACATGTGATAGGTAGCTAATCTATCGCCATTTTATTGACACGTGAATTCCACACCAGACCCAAGACAGTGTGACAATCACACCCGGAACCTTCGGGGTGGCAGTCAATGCATTTACCACTCGGCCACGAAGGTCGCAATCAAAATAAAACTAAACTAACCATCACGCCGTCTCCCCGAAGGGGTAGACAAAAATAATGGACTGCCACACTTTTCTAAAAATAAGGAAACATGACAGTCTGCAACATTAGTGTAAACGGTGAAAATCTGGAACAAGTGAATGAATTTGTTTATTTAGGAAGTATGTTTACAGTGGAGAGGGATATTGAAAGAAGGGTTGGGGCAGGCAACAGAGTGAATGGTGCACTTAAAGTTGTCATCGCAAACAAAAACCTATCCAATAAAGCTAAGATGGCAGTGCATAATGGTGTTATGACCCTTATGTATGGAAGTCAATCATGGAACTGACAAAAGAAGGATGAAAGTAGAATAAATACAGTAGAATTGAGATCTCTAAGACGAATGTGTTATAAATCTACATATGATAGAGTGTCGAATGAAAATGTAAGAAGTGAATGCGGTGCGAATGATGGTGTTATGAACAAAATAATGAAAGGATCATTAAGATGGTTTGGACATATGGAAAGAATGAATGAAGAATGGTAAAAAATAGCGTATGTTAACTATGTAAATGGAACTAGAAATAGAATCGTTAGACCGAGGAAAACGTGGCACGATCAAATAAATCAAATATTGAATGTCGGCCACGTGGGGAGTCGGAGAAATCGACGCGCGTGCATATCACGATGTATGAATGTTGAGGAAGCAAATTGAGATATGTGTCAGGAAAGAAAAGTGTGACTAACTAACTAACTAACCATCACGCCATCTCCCTGAAAGGGTAGGCAGAAAGAATGGACTGTCACACTTTTACTGATGCGGCACTCCATCCTTCTCTTTTCGCTCCTTGAAAATCATTACCTTGTACTCTTATATTTTCATTCGATTCGCCGTTTCCCCGGAGGGGTAGGGAGAAAGAATGGATCGCCAAACTGTCCTGTCCTGACATGCTTCTTCACTCCCTCTACATTCATAAATCGTGTCATGCACGCACGTCGATTTCTCCGACTACTCACGTGACCGACATTTAATATTTTATCGATTTGCTCTGCCACGTTTTCCCCGGCCGTCCTCTGTTTCTAGCTCCGTTCACATCGTTTACATGTACCTTCTTAACTCTTTCTTTCCATGTGTCCAAACCATCTTAATGACCCTTTCATTATTTTGCTCATAACACCATCATTCGCACCGCATTCACTTCTTATATTTTCATTCGACACTCTATCATACACAGAGTATCACACATTCGTCTAAGAGATCTCATTTCTACTGCATTTTATCCTTCTTTTGCGAGTTCTATGCTTCGCTTCCATACATAAGGGTCGGTACAAGAACACCATTGTGCACCAAAGTAATGTTTAATATATAATTACTTAAACCTACTTAACAACAACAACAACAAACCATCACGCCGTTTCCCCGCAGGGGTAGGCAGAGAGAATGGACCGCCACACTACTCTATCCTGGCACACCTCTCTAGATTCCTCCACATTCATACATCGAGTCATACACGCACGTCGATTCTTCCGGCTTCTGACATGACCAACCTTTAATATTTGATTAATTTGGTCATACCATGTTTTTCTCGGTCTACCTTGACTCCTTACTCCATTTACATCGCTCCATATGTCCGAACCAACGCAGCGATCCTTTCATCATTTTGTTCATAATACCTTCTTTCGCTCTACATTCCTTCCTAATATCAGCATTTGAGATTCTGTCGTACATCGTTCTACCACACATACGTCTTGGGGACCTCATCTCTACCGCATTTATTCTGCTCTCATCTTTCTTCTGCCAGTTCCATGCTTCGCTTCCATACATAAGGGTTGGGACCAGAACTCCATTGTGAACCTACTTTACGCGGACAAACTTGAAAAGAACATACCACCTTGCACTGTCGTCTGGTTTGACGTAAAAAATTGTTTTGCGTCCGAACGCAAAAACAATCGTAAGTATTTTATGAGTAAGATGACGTCAATTTAGGTAAGAAATGGGCTGTCTAAATTTACCATTACAGATAAAAAAATCCACATTAGAATTATTAATCTCTGTTATACAAAAAGTATCACAAAAACATTTTGACTAAATTATCTGTAAGTCATATAATTTATTGCAAATTGCTAAGTACGAAATATTCTTGAATATATATGTGAATGTGAACAAGTCCAAGGTAATGATTTTCGAAAAAGAAGGAAACATGACAGTCGGAACAAGTGGATGAATTTGTGTATTTAGGAAGTATGTTTACAGTGCAGAGGGATATTGAAAGAAGGGTTGGGGCAGGCAACAGAGGTGCAAAAAGGCACTGGTACGGTCATGTTAAAAGAATGGACACCACCAGACTCCCCTATGGCGTCGAAGCAAGACCAAGTCTTGAGGACTTCCGAGATGAAGACACTGAGGACGATAGAAGGCAAGACACTGAGAGATCGCGTGAGGAACACAAGAATAAGAGAGATATGCGAGGTTGAGGATATTATAAGATGGAGCAGACAGCTAAAAAGGGACTGGTACGGTCATGTTCAAAGAATGGACACCACCAGACTCCCCTATATTGCATTGCATAATCAGCCTCATGGGACTCTTCCTCGTGGAAGACCTCCTAAAAGATGGAAGGACAGCTGGGAGTCTACCTCACAGGAGGAGCAACCCTCTGGAGAACAGACCACATCGGTCTACAATAAAAAAAAAGAAGAAGAAAAATACTTATGGTTCATCGTTTTCTCACACATTCTTATCAGTGATCACTAAATTAATCAAATTATAAGTCGGAAAAATCGACGAGCATGGATGTTGCGATGTATTAATACAGAGGAAGCTAGAGACGGGTTAGGACAGAGCAGTATGGCTGTCCATCCTCTCTGCCTTCCTCTCCGAGGAAACGGTGTGATGGTTAGTCAAGTCATTACAAACAATATTAATGTTGAAGGCATCTATTGAGAACAGGTAAAATATAATATATGATATCAGGAACGCATAACAGTCTGTAACATTAGTGTGAACGGTGAAAATCTGGAACAAGTGGATGAATTTGTGTATTTAGGAAGTATGTTTACAGTGGAGAGGGATATTGAAAGAAGGGTTGGGGCAGGCAACAGAGTGAATGGTGCACTTAAAGTTGTCATCGCAAACAAAAACTAAGATGGCAGTGCATTATGATGTTCTTGTGTATGGAAGTGTGGCATGGAACTGGCAAAATAATGATGAAAGTAGAATAAATGCAGTAGAAATGAGATCTCTAAGACGAATTCACATAAAATAAAATGGCGGAACTTGGCGTGATACGTCACACAGAGGAGCGATTAGAGTACAAGCCCCACTTCATTGCGAAACAGGACAAAGGTTCTAAAGACTGTACTGTGTGCAGTAACAGGAAGATTCCAGGGAGAAGACGGGAAACAGAAAAGCTGGTCTCCATCCTGGAGATTGTTTTAAAAAGTACCATACTATGCAAAACTATAAGTAGTCCATAATGTTTTTTGTAAATTGTTTTTTATTTGAAAAATAAATCATTACAAATGAATTTTAACTGAAACTGAATATGGTGATCGAGGTGTTTACAGGACTTATGACCAGTCATTGGTTGGGTTAAGCGCACGCTTTATGTAATTACAACATTCCCCATTCCACCTTTCTTATGACCACCATGTCTGACAAATTTTTGGAAGTTGTATAAATGTTCACAATTCACATGTCAGTTTCAATTTACAAACCAGCGCCATCTATGAAGATTAGAAAACTCCTCGATCACCATATTAGGTTTCCAGTTTGCATCTTCGTCTCTATTGAGATACAATTAATCCTTGAATTGATAACCCGCAATGGGTAAATAAAATCCAGTATTCGTCTACAAGTATTTGTATACATTCAAAATGTTGTTAAAACTACAGTTTGAATTAGAAATGTGTACTAGCTACGCAGCATAGGCAAATGAAGGGTAAAACGAACAACAAACGCGTATTCCATAGAGAAGGCGTGTTGCGCACGAAAGTGCGCAGCAATTGTGTTATTTAAATAATGAATTCAAAGGTCAAAAGGCCGACTACAGATTGTTAATTCGCTTTTCAAGCACCGGGCCTTTGAATAGTGGGGTATTTTTAAAGTATGGGAGAAAACCCGCATACGATAGTCCAAGGATCTTTCGAAATGTTGGAACATGCGTTCTATCTAACTAACTAACTTATGTAGAAAAGTGGAAGGGGTATAATTAGGATTGAGGAGAGGGGATGATAAAGGGAACATTTCGAGCATGGGAATTGAATTTAAATATTATAATTTAACTAACTAACCATCACGCCGTCTCTCCGAAGGGGTAGGCAGAAAGAATAGACTGCCACACTGTTCTAACCTGACATTCATCTCTCGATTCCTCTACATTCATACATCGTGTCATGCACGCGCATCGATTTATTAGACTCCTCACGTTACTGACATTCAATATTTGATTAATTTGATGTATACAATTTTAAGAATTAAATAAAACAGAGTGGTCACTTAAATACTAAATGGAGATCGAGTTATGTATAAAAGTGGCAGGGGTATAATTAGGAATAAGGAGAGGGGACATGTAACGGAAACATTTCGAACATGGGAATTGAATTTAAATATTATAATTTAACTAACTAACCATCACGCAAAGGGTAGGCAGAAAGAATGGACTGACGCACGTTTTTTTCCTGACATACACCTCTCGATTCCTCTACATTCGTACGAGTTGATTTCTTAGCCTCCTCACGTGACCGACATTAAATATTTGATACATTTGATCGTGCCACGTTTTCCTCGGTCTTCCGATTCTACTTCTAGTTTCATTTACATCGTTAACATATATTTTTTAACCATTCTTTCTTTCTATGTGTCCAAACCATCTTAACGACCCTTTCATTATTTTGTTCATAACACTTTTATTCGCACCGCATTCACTTCTTATATTTTCATTCGACACTCTATCATACACAGAGTATCCACACATTCGTCTAAGAGATCTAAGTTCTACTGCATTTATTCTACTTTCATCCTTTATTTTGCCAGTTCCATATACGAGTATATGGGTCGGCGTAAGAACACCATTGTGCACTGCCATCTTAGCTATTGTTTGCGATGACAACTTTAAGTGCACCATTCACTCTGTTGCCTGCCCCAACCCTTCTTTCAATATCCCTCTCCACTGTAAACATACTTCCTAAATACACAAATTCATCCACTTGTTCCAGATTTTCACCGTTCACACTAATGTTACAGACTGTTATGCGTTCCTGGTATCATATAATATATTTTACCTGTTCTCAATAGATGCCTTCAACATTAATATTGTTTGTAATGACTTGACTAACCATCACACCGTTTCCTCGGAGAGGGAGACAGAGAGGATGGACAGCCATAATGCTCTGTCCTAACCCGTCCCTAGCTTCCTCTACATTAATAAATCGCAACATGCATGCTCGTCGATTTTTTCGACTTTTAATATGACCCCCTTTAAGTATTTGATTAATTTAGTGATCACTGAGAAGAATGTGTGAGAAAACGATATACGATAGAATACCGAACGACGAAATGAAGAAGAAATGAAATCATAAGTAAAACAACAACAAAAAACCATCACGCTGTTTCCCCGAAGGGGTAGGCAGAGAGAATGGACCGCCACACTACTCTATCCTGACATACCTCTCTAGATTCCTCCACATTCATACAGCGAGTCACACGCACACGATTCTTCCGGATTATGACATGATTAACCTTTAATATTTGATTAATTTGGTCATGCCATTTTTTCCTCGGTCTACCTCGACTCCTTACTCCATTTACATCGTTACGTATAATATCTTAACCATTCTTTCTTCACCTATGCGCTCCATATGTCCGAACCAGCGCAGCGATCCTTTCATAATTTTGTTCATAACACCTTCTTTCGCTCTACACAATAGTAAAATTAAAAAAGGATCACTGAAATGGTTTGGACGTGTGGAATACCTAATGGACGAAAGAAGAATGGTTAAAATGATCCAGGCAATCATGGTATGACCAAATTAATCAAATACTAAAAGGTGGCCACATTCCAAGTCGGAAAAATCGACGAGCGTGCATATTACGACGTATGAATGTGGTGGAACTTAGAAAGGTATGTCAGGACAGAACGAAATGGCAGTCCATCCTCTCTGCCTACCCCTCCGATAAAACGGTGTGATGGTTAGTTAGTTACCAATTTGGTCATGCCATGCTTTCCTTGGTCTTCCACGGCTTCTCTTTCCACTCACACTGCTTGTATAAAACATTTTAAAAACAATTCTCTCGTCCATTTGTTATTTCATAATATGAATATGTCCAAATCATCTCAGTGATCCTTTTTTAATTTTACTTATGATGCAATCATCTGCCTTACATTTCTTCATTATTTCATCGTTCGGTATTCTATCATACATCGTTACCCGCACATTCTTCTCAGTGATCTCATTTCTACGGCATTTATTCTACTTTTATCCTTATTTTGCCAGCTCCAAGATTCACTTCCATACATAGGGGTTGGTAATCAATTACGTACTGCCATATTTGCTTCAGTGGATATATTTCAATTTGCAGTGATGACTTCGAGAGCGTCATTAATTTTGTTCCCAGCACCTCTTGTAAACAAGCTTCCCAGAAAAGTAAATTTAAAAATATGTTAATTATATTCGTATGAAAGATGTCCATCTCTGCCCGAGAGGAATGCAGCGGGATAGATGACACATTATACCAGGAGCACAAGAGCAATGGTCCGACGTTAAGGAGGCAGAATACTCCGTAGAATCAAGAGTGGACATTGCTCCATTCTTATGAAAGATGTCCATCTCTGCCTGAGAGGAATGCAGTGGGATAGATGACACATTATACCAGGAGCACAAGAGCAATGGTCCGACGTTAAGGAGGCAGAATACTCGGTAGAATCAAGAGTGGACATTGCTCCATTCGTATGAAAGATGTCCATCTCTGCCCGAGAGGAATGCAGCGGGATAGATGACACATTATACCAGGAGCACAAGAGCAATGGTCCGACGTTAAGGAGGCAGAATACTCCGTAGAATCAAGAGTGGACATTGCTCCACTCGTATGAAAGATGTCCATCTCTGCCCGAGAGGAATGCAGTGGGATAGATGACACATTATACCAGGAGCACAAGAGCAATGGTCCGACGTTAGGGAGGCAGAATACTCCGTAGAATCAAGAGTGGATGTCTCCATTCGCATGAAAGATGTCCATCTCTGCCCGAGAGGAATACAGTGGGATAGATGACACATTATACCAGGAGCACAAGAGCGAAGAAAGTATATATTAAAACATTTTCCTTAGCGCGTCAGTAAAGTCAATAAGCGATTTTGATAATTTTGTAATATCGGCGGTCAGATGTGTTTGCCGAACTGATTATGGCGAGATTACATCATGAAGGATCATCTGAATCCACTTAAAAACCAGTTTTTAATCTTGGCAATCTCACAACACATAGCACCAGATAAACACTCAAAAATTCACCACTCCCCCGCGCTCCGATACCGTGCCGATAATATGTTTATTTACAGATAGAGAAGCGTGTCAGGATGGAAGAGTGTGTCTTCCACCGTCTCTGCCTATTGTGTTAGAAGCGGGAACAGTGCACGACGCGCTGTAAGGATGTGAAGGCTAGAGAAGCGTGTCAGGATGGAAGAGTGTGTCATCCACCGTTTCTGCCTATTGTGTTAGAAGCGGGAACATTGCACAACACGCTGTTAAATGTGAAGACTAGAGAAGCGTGTCAGGAAGAAAGAGTGTGTCTCTGCCTATTGTGTTAGAAGCGGGAACAGCGCACGACGCACTGTATGAATGTGAAGGCTAGAGAAGCTTATCAGGATGGAAGAGTGTGTCATCCACTGCCTCTGCCTAATGTGATAGAAGCGGTGCACTACACGCTGTATGAATGTGAATGCTAGAGAAGCGTGTCAGGATAGAAGAGTGTGTCATCCATTGTCTCTACCTATTGTGTTAGAAGCGGGAACAGTGCGTGACACGCTGTATGAATGTGAAGGCTAGAGAAGCGTGTCAGGATGGAAGAGTGTGTCATCCACTGTACCTATTGTATTAGAAGCGACAGTGCATGACACGCTGTATAAATGTGAAGGCTAGAGAAGCGTGTCAGGATGGAAGAGTGTGGCATCCACTGTACCTATTGTGTTAGAAGCGGGAACAGTGCTGTATGAATGTGAAGGCTAGAGAAGCGTGTCAGGATGGAAGAGTGTGACATCCACTGTCTTTGCCTATTGTGTCAAAAGCGGGAACAGTGCAAGACACGCTGTATGAACGTGAAGACAAGATAAGTGTGTCAGGATGGAAGAGTGTGTCATCCATCGTCTTTACCTATTGTGTTAGAAGCGGGAACAGCGCACGACACGCTGTATGAACGTGAAGGCTAGAGAAGCGTGTCAGGATGGAAGAGTGTGTCATCCACCGTCTCTGCCTATTGTGTCAAAAGCGGGAACAGTGCAAGACACGCTGTATGAACGTGAAGACAAGATAAGCGTGTCAGAATGGAAGAGTGTGTCTTCCACTGTACCTATTGTGTTAGAAGCGGGAACAGTGCATAACACGCTGTATGAATGTAAATGCTAGAGAAGCATGTTAGGATGGAAGAGTGTGTCATCCACCGTCTCTGCCTATTGTGTCAAAAGCGGGAACAGTGCAAGACACGCTGTATGAACGTGAAGGCTAGAGAAGCGTGTCAGAATGGAAGAGTGTGTCTTCCACTGTACCTATTGTGTTAGAAGCGGGAACAGTGCATAACACGCTGTATGAATGTAAATGCTAGAGAAGCATGTCAGGATGGAAGAGTGTGGCAGTCCACCGTCTCTGCCTATTGTGTTAGAAGCGGGAACAGCGCGTGACACGCTGCGTGCACGTGAAATTGAGATACAAGTGTGTGACATTTTTTTACATTTGAAGAGTATTTTTTGACAAGCTGTATGAATGTAAAAAGTGTGGCGTTCTGTTTCGCATACCCTTATCTAAATTAGATTCTCACCTGTTTCACTTCACAAAACACTAATAATAAAATCGCTAGCTTTTTTTAGTATGTAATCTTAAATTTTTTAGGGAAAACTTGATATTTTTTAGGGAAAAATGTCCGCTTTAGGGAAAAATAGTTATTTTATTTATTTTTGTGACGCACTTGACACATGCGCAGTTTGACGCGACGTGCTTGAGTGGACGTTGGCCGTCTACTGGGTATGAATGTGAGAACTTGGAAGATATAGCTCACTAAAAAATCAAATTGATGCATGTCCATTTTCCTACATAGGACTTCAAATCCCGCGTCATGCGTTTTTTCTGATATACTCGTAGAAGGGTATTTTCCGTGTGTTTGTCGATTTGCAAAAAGCATATAATTACGTTAATAGAGAAAAGTTGTGGAAAATATTGTCTGAATATGGAATAAGTACAAAACTGATCACGGCAATTAAGTCGCTATACACGGAAAGCACTGCTAGTGTCAGAGTAAATGGAGATCTTACAAACTGGTTTGATATCAATAAAGATGTATGAAAGAGGGTTGGATGCAGGTGCCAAAATGAGCGGAGTGTCAGTAAGCTGTCTCTTGTATGCGGATGACACTGTGCTACTTGCAGACAACGAGCATGAACTACAAGTCCTGGTGAATAGTATGTATGAGGTATGCATGCGAAATGATCTGATGATGAATGTGAACAAGTCCAAGGTAATGATTTTTGAAAGAGAAGAAATCACGACAGTCTGCAACATTAGCGTGAATGGTGAAAATTTGGAGCAAGTATTTGAGTTTGTGTATTTAGGTAGTATGTTTACAGTGGAGAGGGATATTGAAAGAAGGGTTGGGGCAGGCAACAGAGTGAATGGTGCACTTAAAGTTGTCATCGCAAACAAAAAGCCATCCAAAAAAGTTAGAATGGCAGTGCACAATGGTGTTCTTGTACCGACTTTTATGTATGAACGCGAAGCATGGAACTGGCAAAAGGATGAAAGTAGAATAAATGCAGTAGAAATGAGATTTCTTATGTGGATACTCTGTGTATGATAGTGTCGAATGAAAATATAAGAAGTGAATGCGGTGCGAATGATGGTGTTATAAACAAAAGAATGAAAGGATCATTAAGATGGTTTGGACATATGGAAATAATGAATTAAGAAAGAATGGTAAAAAAAATTAACGATGTAAATGGAACCAGAAATAGAATCGGAAGACCGAGGAAAACGTAGCACGATCAAATCAATCAAATATTGAATGTCAGAGAAATCGACGCGCGTGCATGACACGATGTATGAATGTTGAGGAAGCGAATTGAGAAATATGTCAGGAAAGAAAAGTGTGGCAGTCCATTCTTTCTGCCTACCCCTTCGGGGAGACGGCGTGATGGTTAGTTAGTTAGGTTTTTAAAGGAAATTGCCTATGGCACAATGCAAGATTCAGGCAAAGATGTTAACACGTACTTTGGAATATGACAGATAACGTTTGGTACAATCATGTCCAAGGTCTGAGATTTTACGAGGTGACGTTTAAATAACATCGCTTCTTACACGGGGCAAGAAGAGACGATGGACCGCCACACTCTTCCATCCTGACGCGCTTCTCTAGCCTTCACATTCATACAGCGTGTCGTGCACTGTTCCCGCTTCTAACACAATAGGCAGAGACGGTGGACCGCCACACTCTTCCATCCTGACACGCTTCTCTAGCCTTCACATCCATACAGCGTGTCGCGCACTGTTCTCGCTTCTAACACAATAGGCAGAGACGGTGGACGCCACACTCTTCCATCCTCTCTAGCCTTCACATCCATACAGCGTGTCGTACAATGTCACATCTGACACAATAGGCAGGGACGGTGGATGACACACTCTTCCATCCTGACACGCTTCTCTAGCCTTCACGTCCATACAGCGTATCGTGCACCGTTCCCGCTTCTAACACAATAGGCAGAGACGGTGGACCGCCACACTTTTCCATCCTGACACACTACTCTAGCCTTCACATTCATACAGCGTGTCGTACACTGTCGCTTCTAACACAATATGCAGAGACGGTGGATGACACACTCTTCCATCCTGACACGCTTCTCTAGCCTACACATTCATACAGCGTTGTGCACTGTCGCTTCTAACACAATATGCAGAGACGGTGGATGACACACTCTTTCATCCTGACACGCTTCTCTAGCCTTCACATTCATACAGCGTTGTGCACTGTCGCTTCTAACACAATAGGCAGAGACGGTGGATAACACACTCTCTTCCATCCTGACATGCTCCTCTAGCCTTCACATCCATACAGCGCGTCGTACACTGTCGCTTCTAACACAATAGGCAGAGACGGTGGACCGCCACACTCTTCCACCCTGACACGCTTATATTGCCTTCACATTCATACAGCGTGTCGTGCACTGTTCCCTTTTAGTCAGAGAGACTTACTCACTTTGGACTTACTCACTTCTTACTTACTTACTTTAGACCTACTCACTTTGGACCTACTCACACATTCATAACAGACGCGCAGGTAACAAAAATAAAACATATGATATAATTGTTTATCGAATTAATCAGTACATTAATTGAATATTAAAGTTATTTTGGGCATAATCAGTTCGAGATCTGCTGTTTCATCTTTGCTGGATATTTGATAACAGTCGATTCCGAGAAAAACTTATCTTGCACTTGTTTCGGTATGTTTATTTATTACTTTTTTGACACAGGCATTTAAAAACAGGCAAAAATCTCTTAGGATCGCCAGTTGGGAAGCGCTGTCCCATGTTTAAAAACCCCCCTTCTTCACTTTGAAATATCTTTCTATCTTTGTGAAAAATTCTTATTACCCTGTCTTTGATACGAGATTTAGTAAGATTAAAACTCCCCTTCGCTATTTTTGAAATGTCTTTCTGTATTTGTGACACACTCTAATTACCCTGTCTCTGATACGATATTTAACAAGTTAAACACCCCCCTTAGTCACTTAGAAATCTCTTTCTGTCTTTATGAAAAACGCTAATTACCTTGTCTCTGATACGATATTTAGCTAGTTTAACCCCCCCCCCCCCCCTTCGCCAATTTTGAAATGTCATTCTGTATTTGTGAAAAACTCTAATAACCCTGTCTCTGATCCGAGATTTAGCATGTTTTAATCTCTCCCTCTTCGTCATATTTGAAATCTATTTCTATATTTGTGAATAACTCTAATTACCCTGTCTCTGATACGAGATTTAGCAAGTTTAAAAAAAAACCTTCGTCACTTTGAAATCTCTTTCTGTCTTTGTGAAAAACGTTAATTACCCTGTCTCTGATACGAGATTTAGCAAGTTTAAAAAAAAACCTTCGTCACTTTGAAATCTCTTTCTGTCTTTGTGAAAAACGTTAATTACCCTGTCTCTGATACGAGATTTAGCAAGTTTAAAAAAAAACCTTCGTCACTTTGAAATCTCTTTCTGTCTTTGTGAAAAACGTTAATTACCCTGTCTCTGATACGAGATTTAGCAAGTTTAAAAAAAAACCTTCGTCACTTTGAAATCTCTTTCTGTCTTTGTGAAAAACGTTAATTACCCTGTCTCTGATACGATATTTAGCAAGTTAAAAAAAAAACTTCGTCGTGTGAAAATCACACTTCCCTGGCCGGGAATCGATCCCGAAACCTTCGGAGTGGCAGTCAATGCACTTACCACTCTGCCACGAAGGTCGTCGTTATGCCATGGTTTCCTTGGTATTCCACGTCTTCCCTTTCCGCCCACACTGCTTGTATACAACATTTTAACCATTCTTCTCTCGTCCATTCGTTCCACACGTCCAAACCATCTCAAGGATCATTTACATTTTTTACTTATTTCTTCGTTGGGTATTCTATCATATATCGTTCTTGGACTTGGATCTTCTGGCTAACAGAGGTTCAGCTCTTGTGGCTATTCCTCTTACGTCTGATGGGAACATTGTTCGAAGGTGATTCGGTGGGTTGTTGGTTTAGTTGAACAACAACAACAACAACAACAAACCATCACGCCGTTTCCCCGGAGGGGTAGGCAGAGAGAATGGACCGCCACACTACTCTATCCTGACATACCTCTCTAGCTTCCTCCACATTCATACAGCGAGTCATCGCACACGCACGTCGATTCTTCCTGCTTCTGACATCATGACCAACCTTTAAAATTAGATTAATTTGGACATGCCATGTTTTCCTCGGTCTACCTCGACTCCGTACTCCATTTACATCGTTAACGTATACTTTCTTAACCATTCTTTCTCCATCCAAGCGCTCCATATGTCCGAACCAACACAGCGATCCTTTCATAATTTTGTTCATAATACCTTATTCCACTCTACATTCGACAAAGGGGCCATAGATTGTTTTATCTCCCACGATGCAGAACCAACCTGCCAATGGTTATGCCGGTAGGTAGAGCAATATCTTTGATTAATCGTATCACCTCGGAGTTTGACATATTTTGTGATAGTTAATCCAATTTTAAAGGTTGGTCATGTTAGAAGTCGGAGGAATCGACGTGCGTGTATGACTCGTATAAATGTGGAGGAAGCTAGAGAGGTGTGTCAGGATAGAGTAGTGTGGCGGTCCATTCTCTCTGCCTACCCCTGCAGCGAAACGGCGTGATGGTTTGTTTGTTTTTTTTTTCTATTGTTTCCTGAAAATGAAATTCTTTCTTGTTAAGCTAGAATGGCAGTGCACAATGGTGTTCTTCTACCGACCCTTATGTATGGAAGCGAAGCATGGAACTGGCAAAAGAAGGATGAAAGTAGAATAAATGCAGTAGAAATGAGATCTCTTAGACGAATGTGTATATACTCTGTGTATGATAGAGTGTCGAATGAAAATATAAAAAGTGAATGCGGTGCGAATGATGGTGTCATGAGCAAAATAATGAAAGGATCATTAAGATGGTTTGGACATATGGAAAGAATGAATGGTAAAAAAATTATATGTTAACGATGTAAATGGAACCAGAAATAGAATCGGAAGACCGAGGAAAACGTGGCACGATAAAATAAATCAAATATTGAATGTCGGCCATGTGAGGAGTCAGAGAAATCGACGCGCGTGCATGACACGATGTATGAAGCGAGAGAAATATGTCAGGAAAGAAAATTGTGGCAGTCCATTCTCTCTTCCTACCCCTGCGGGGAAACGGCGTGATGGTTTGTTTGTTTTTCTATTGTTTCTTGAACGATTTCTACAAGACTTGGACTTGGATATTCTGGCTAAGAGAGATTCAGCTCTTGTGGCTATTCCTCTTACGTCCGATGGGAACATTGTTCGAAGGCGATTTGGTGGGTTGTTGGATTGTTGAAATCGGTCTTAACGCATTTCGCCTCGATAGCGCGAAGTCCTACTTTGTTATTACGTAGGTAAGTACTTGAATTGTTTAATGTATTCTCAAATCAAATAATAATTATAGGAATAAATTACTTTTAGTAAAAAATTTATTAAAATATTTCTATGTATTACGCATTCGTGTTGTTATGCGAAGTATTTTATAACTAAGATAAAAAGCTAAGATGGCAGTGCATAATGGTGTTCTTGTGCTGACCCCCATGTATGGAAGTGAAGCATGGAATTGGCAAAAGAAGGATGAAAGCAGAAATGATATCACTAAGAAGAATGTGCGGGAAAACGTTGTATGATAGAATACCGAACGATGAAATAATAAAGAAATGTAAGGCAGATGACTGCATCATGAATAAAATTAAAAAAGGATCCCTGAGATGGTTTGGACATATGAAACGAATGGATGAGAGTAGAATGGTTAAAAAGTTGTACACAAGCAGTAGCGTGAGTGGGAAAAGAAGCCGAGGACGACCGAGGAAAACATGGCATGACCAAATTAACCAATTACTACAAAGGCGGCCACATTCGAAGTCGGAATAATCGACGTGCGTGCATGATGCGATGTATGAATGTGTATGATGTATCATTCGACACTATCATACACAGAGTATCCACATAAGAAATCTCATTTCTACTGCATTTATTCTACTTTCATCCTTTTGCCAGTGTCATGCTTCGCTTTCATACATAAGGGTCGGTACAAGAACACCATTGTGCACTGCCATTATAGCTTTTTTGGATAGGTTTTTGTTTGCGATGACAACTTTAAGTGCACCATTCACTGGATAAAATTAAAAAAGGATCCCTGAGATGGTTTGGACATATGGAACAAATGGATGAGAGGACGGGAATATAGACCGTCTATAGCTGGTTGCGGCATAAAACCAGATAAAAAGTTGACAAGCAACAGGAGTGTGATGACGTCATTAATTCTGTTCTCATCCTTCGGTGATTTAATACCTTACATATGATATCTTTCAAGCGTTTGGAATGCCTTCTAGATTTGATTTCTGGTAATCTGTAATAATTGTATTGTGGCGTGATGTCAGATAATTGAATGACCTAACATATAAACGTGATATGGACACATTTAAGAATGTTCTGAAAAACTGGCTTATCGCAATTTAGAAGGCAAACCTAACCTAACAATTTATATTCGTTGAATCTTCAATGGCCATCACAATGAGTTCTTGGTCTATCCCTTATGTATTACGGTATAGATGGGATTTCTTAGATCCTGGGTTCCTTATCTTTTCTTCCCATACGTTTAAACGCAATTTAAATCTAACCTAATCCATATTCAAGCCATTTAATTTAAATCTAATCTAGTTTCACCAATACGTCTGAAAATAAACCTAACCTAACCTAAATTCAAGCCAATGGATTCAATAGTATCCTAGGTTCAAGTCAATCGATTCTAACCTAACCTAGCTTCAAGCCAATGGATTCTAATCTAACCTAGATTCAAGTCAATTTATTCTAACCTAAACAAGATTCAAACCTAACCTAGACTCAAGCCAAAGGATTCAAACCTAACCTAGATTCAAGTCAATTTATTCAAACCTGACATATATTCAAGCCGATTTATTCAAACCTAACATAGATTCAAGCCGATTTATTCAAACGTAACTTATATTCAAGCCGATTTATTTAAACCTAACTTAGATTCAAGCCGATTTATTCAAACCTAACTTATATTCAAGACGATTTATTTGAACCTAACTTAGATTCAAGCCGATTGATTCAAACAGAACATAGATTCAAGCCAATTGATTCAAACCTAACATAGATTCATATCAATTTATTCAAACCTAACATAGATTCAAGCAAATTGATTCAAACCTAACTTAGATTCAAGCCGATTTATTCAAACCTAACTTATATTCAAGCCAATTTATTCAAACGTAACTTAGATTCAAGACGATTTATTCAAACCTAACTTAGATTCAATCCAATTTATTTCAATGCATTTATTCTACTTTCATCCTTTTACCAGTTCCATGCTTCGCTTCCATACATAAGGGTCGGTACAAGAACACCATTGTGCAGTGCCATTTTAGATTTTTTGGATAGGTTTTTGTTTGCGATGACAACTTTAAGTGCACCATTCACTCTGTTGCCTGCCCCAACCCTTCTTTCAATATCCCTCTCCACTGTAAACATACTTCCCAAATACACAAACGAAGCCACGGCGGCCATATATATTCCATATATAATGTCATTGAATGTATTTTAAAATAAAAATACAATTGTGGCAATATGACTTAGACAAGTTGTTTTATTTCATTTCAAAGTTCGAGCGCTCTTAATGAAAAACGGTAAAGTTCTCGTAGTTCCTATCAAAGTTTATTTTATGATTTGGTATTGAATTAGTGGATCTGAAGTGGCAATCAGTTACTGAATTTACGTATCTGGGAAGCATGTTTACAAGAGACGGAAAAATGGAGAAAGACATCGAAAGAAGGGTTGGTGCTGGGAATAAAATAAATGGCGCACTCAAAGTCATCACTGCAAATATAAATATATCCACAGAAGCAGAGATGGCAGTACACAATGGAGTTCTAGTGCCAACCCTCATGTATGAAAGTGAAGCTTAGAGCTGGCAAAATAAGGATGAAAGCAGGATAAACGCAGTAGAAATGAAATCACTAAGAAGAATGTGCGGGGAAACGTTGTATGATAGAATACCGAACGATGAAATAAGAAAGAAATGTAAGGCAGATGACTGCATCATGGATAATATTAAAAAAGGATCCCTGAGATGGTTTGGACATATGGAACGAATGGATGAGAGTAGAATGGTTAAAAAGTTGTGCACAAGCAGTAGCGTGAGTGGGAAAAGAAGCCGAGGACGACCGAGGATAACATGGCATGGCCAAATTAATCAATTACTAAAAGGCGGCCACATTCGAAGTCGGAATAATCGACGTGCGTGCATGGTACGATGTATGATTGTAGAGGAAGCCCGAGAGGTATGCCAGGACAGAGCATTGTGGCGATTCATCCTCTCCGCCTACCCCTCCGGGGAAATGGCGTGATGGTTAGTTAGTTAAGTGGCAAATATCTCTCTAGTAACGTCTGTATGATGATCAGAAATAACCCAATCTGCCTTATCGCATCGATTGTATGTGCTGAGTACTCTATATCTTTGGACAAAACAAAAATATTTACCGTGCATATGAGCAGAGGGCATGCCGCGGTTGAAATGCGCAAAGTGACCTTTATTTCAACCTTTTTAATATCTCTAATCAATTAAAGAAAAATCTTTTTATTTCGAAAAGGGGGCGGTGATAATAATTTTTTTTGAAAAGGGGGCGGTGAACTTGATTAAATTTTTAAGGGGGCGGTGAATATGTATATGGTTTGGTTTGTGAAAGGGGGCGGTGAATATTTTCTTGTTTGTGAAAGGGGTCGGTGAATATTTTTTATTTGTGAAAGGGGGCGGTGAATAATATTTTCCTAGAAAATAGGGCAGTAATTGTTTTTGTTAGTGGCAATAATATTATATAAATAAAAATAGGCATTGAATATATTTTAACTAGGAAATGGGGGCGGGGAATATTTTCCTTAAAAAACAAGGCGGTGAATATTTTCTCTATAAAATGGGGCAGTGAATATTTTCCTAGAAAATGGGGAGGTTTTTCCTAGAAAATGGGACAGTGAATATTTTTGTAGAAAATGGAGAGGTTTTTCCTAGAAAATGGGACAGTGAATATTTTTGTAGAAAATGGAGAGGTTTTTCCTAGAAAATGGGAGTGAATATTTTCCTAGAAAATGGGACAGTAATATTTTCCTAGAAAATGGGGAGGTTTTTCCTAGAAAATGGGACAGTGAATATTTTTGTAGAAAATGGAGCAGTGAATATTTTCCTAGAAAATGGGGCAGTTAATATTTTCCTAGAAAATGGGGCAGTTAATATTTTCCTAGAAAATGGGACAGTGAATATTTTCCTAGAATACGGGGCAGTGAATATTTTCCTAGAAAATGGGGCAGTTAATATTTTCCTAGAATATGGGGCAGTTAATATTTTCCTAGAAAATGGGACAGTGAATATTTTCCTAGAATATGGGGCAGTGAATATTTTCCTAGAAAATGGGGCAGTTAATATTTTCCTAGAAAATGGGGCAGTTAATATTTTCCTAGAAAATGGGACAGTTAATATTTTCCTAGAATATGGGGCAGTGAATATTTTTTCTAGAAAATGGGGCAGTGAATATTTTTTCTAGAAAATGGGACAGTGAATATTTTCCCTAGAAAATGAGGCAGTGAATATTTTCCTAATAAATGGAGCAGTTAATATTTTCCTAGAAAATGGGACAGTTAATATTTTTCTAGAAAACGGGGCGGTGAATATTCTTCTTCCAACAATGTTCCCATCAGACATAAGAGGAATAGCCACATGAGCTGAACCTCTGTAAGCCAGAAGATCCAAGTTAATTATTTTTCAAGGGATCGGTGTATTTTTTCTTGTAGATGGAACTGTGAATACATTTTCCCTCGAGGGAGCCATGATATATTCCAAAATGGGTAGCTTTATGATTATTTCTCAGAAGGCAGTAAACCAAAAATGTTTAAAAACCCACGATTGAAATATGTAATATCAAAATAGAATTTGGACCCAACCTAACCTAACCTTGACAAAAATAATAATCTAAACCTGAATGCAGTAGTACTAGACCCATCTTTACATGATAATAGGTCTGAAGTCGCCAACAATAATCTAACCTAAACATATTCAGAGATAATAATAGATTCTCCGACTTAGCGTCTTGACCTCTTTCAAAAGCAAAAGATTTAAATAAGTATAAAACCAAGCGACAAATTCGTAATATACATTATATTCTCATTTTAAGTGTCTGCCATTCACAATGGAGTTCTAGTTCCAACTCTAGGAACTGGCAGAAGGATGAGAGCAGAATAATCCATTGCCATCACCGGGAATCAAACCCGGGACCTTCGGTGCGGCAGTCATTGTCAATTCAACTTATTTATAATAATTTTTCTTTCTCTTCTCTTCATTAGCTGCAGCACTTCCTAGTTATTGAGTCTTTCTGCCCGTTTAAATATCCTACGACAACTTACTTCAAACCATAT
>JAHDVF020000920.1:0-53911 GCA_022606425.2 Lepidostoma basale | reverse complement strand
AAATATATATATATATATATATATTTTTTTAATGTATACTTATACTTGTATACGAACACTGGATTTCATCCAACAATAAATACACTATTTTTTACAAAAAAGTGTATTTATTGTTTCTTGAACAATGATAGTAGTATATAATTATTACTAGTGAAAACTTTTGATTTCTAGAAGTTTTTTTATATTTTATTATGTTTTTTCGTTTATGTAAAGAATTTTGACAGGTGTAAAAATAAATTTTTCATTTCTTCCAATGACAATATGAATAATTTCTTCAATATTATTATTAAGTTCTTGCTGGTGTGTGATTGGTTTAAGTACCTAATTTAAAATAAAACGTTGAATGCGAGTAACATAAATATAATAATCACAAAAGTCCGGATCGTCCATGTCAACAAGTGCACCATCTAAAATGAACATTATGTGTTAAAATATTTTTATTTTGTTATATTATATTATTTTATATCATTGTATTTTATATGATTTGTTTTAGATTTATTTTGTGGATGTTGGAGATCGAAGTGTGCGTGGGAGATGCCTATTGGTGGCGATGAGGTTCGCAACCCATCACATTGCGTCTCCCACGGGGCGAAAAGTGAAGGATGTAGTGCCGCATCGGTTAAAGTGTGACAGTCCATTCTTTCTGCTTACACTTTCGGGGAGACGGCGTGATGGTTAGTTAGTTAGTTAGTTAATTTGACAAATTAGTCTAATTATTATTATTATTATTATTATTATGCATATAGCATGAACTGCCTTTTATATGAAGAATATCTTCAGCAAACAAGTGAACAACAGTTGTAATTCATTCATTGTATGGAAATTTAAATATTGCCTTATGCGCCTCTTCGGTGTCCGCCTTATGGCAATTCAAATATATATTTTTTTTAATTCCAGGGCCCAAAATTGATGAATCAAAGGTGTTCATTTTTTTCAACTGATTCGTGGTCGAATACATAACTCGGATATTTTGAATGACTTGACTTTGTTTGTCCCTGACAATTATCTGCGACAAAGGCAACATAGATTATTTCACCTGCCACTGTGTAGAACCAATTTACCTAAAGTTATGCCCGTGGGCAGGGCAAAAATCCTTCTAAACCGCATCTCTTCGGATGTGGACATCTTCCATGATAGTGAGGCTTCCCTCGTAAAACATCTATCTCTTAAATAATGCGTTGTTCTTCTTATTGTTTCTAATTATTTATTTGGTCTTTATTTTTTAATTATCTCGTGTTTTTTGTGTTTTTGTCTATTTTTAAATTTCTTAATTGTATTTACTGTTTAAATTTTTTACCTACCTGTATAGTCATAAGCGCTTTGGTTATACACTGTAATGTTTATGATTAAAAAAAAAATTAATTGAGTTGAATTGATTTAAAATATATTTATCCTGTATTGAAAGCAATTTGTATAACCAACGAGGCGTCATTCGAGATAGATTTTAGTATGTTATTTAGATGTTACTGATAATCAGAGGTTCAAAGGGGTAAATGTTATGTTTTCATATACAAGGTTTTATAATTACCATTTATAATGTCGACCTTCGTGGCAGAGAGGCAAGAGCTCTGACTTCCATTCCGAAGGTCCCGGGTTCAGAGATATGTCATTCGAGATATATCTGTGTATGTTATTTAGATACGACTAGAGCCATTATGTGACCATTTCGATAATCAGAGCTTCGAAGGGGTCCTTTCATTATTTTGTTCATAACATCATCGTTCGCACCGCATTCACTTCTTATATTTTCATTCGACACTCTATCATACACAGAGTATATTTGATTAATTTGATCGTGCCACGTTTTCCTCGGTCTTCCTCTATTTCTAGTTCCATTTATATCGTATACTGTTTTTACCATTCTTTCTTCATTAATTCTTTCCATGTGTCCAAACCATCTTAATGATCCTTTCATTATTTTGTTCATAACATCATCGTTCGCACCGCATTCACTTCTTATATTTTCATTCGACCCTCTATCATAAACAGAGTAACTAACTAACTAACTAACCATCACGCCGTCCCCGAAGGGGTAGGCAGAAAGAATGGACTGCCACACCTTTCTTTCCTGACATATTTCTCTCGCTTCCTCAACATTCATACATCGTGTCATGCACGCGCGTCGATTTCTGACTCCTCACATGGCCGACATTCAATATTTGATTTATTTGATCGTGCCACGTTTTCCTTGGTCTTCCTCTATTTCTGGTACCATTTACATCATTAACATATAATTTTTTTACCATTCTTTCTTCATTCATTCTTTCCATATGTCCAAACCATCTAAATGATCCTTTCATTATTTTGTTCATGACACCATCATTCGCACCGCATTCACTTCTTATATTTTCATTCGATACTCTATCATACACAGAGTATCCACACATTCGTCTAAGAGATCTCATTTCTACTGCATTTATTCTACTTTCATCCTTCTTTGCCAGTTCCATGCTTCGCTTCCATACATAAGGGTCGGTAGAAGAACACCATTGTGCACTGCCATTCTAGCTTTTTTGGATAGGTTTTTGTTTGCGATGACAACTTTAAGTGCACCATTCACTTTGTTGCCTGCCCCAACCCTTCTTTCAATATCCCTCTCCACTCGCCCATCTCTTATTAACATACTACCTAAATACACGAACTCAACTACTTGCTCCAAATTTACACCATTCACGCTAATGTTGCAGAATGTCATGATTTATTTTGTTTTAAAACTCATTACCCTGGACTTATTAACATTCATCATCAGATCATTTCGCATGCATACCTCATACATACAATTCACCAGGACTTGTTTAGAGATTAGTACAAAAATAACAGTAATCAAATATGCATTACGATGAATAAATAATAAATATATTAGATAACAGTAATCAAATATGCACTTCAATCATTTGATGTCCTATCGGGGGATAAATATATAATTTTATTACAGTATTAAATAGTTTGCGTATGTTGAGGCTGTCAGTTACTTTTGGTCATTTTACGTAAAAATTGTATGCATTACTGCAATGCAAGGAAACAAATATAAAATATATTGCAATATAATTGTCTTATTTTTCGTCATTATAAACATATATGGAGATGATGATATCATCAAAAATTTTGTAAGTAATAACCATACTTATTTACTCGACTATATTCTTTGTTTATACAGATACTTGACATAAATATAAAAACATATTAATACAGTAACGGTAAAAATTAATAACTGTTAATGTCGCAATTGTATTTATTTGACGACAGCTGTTTCATCAACCAATCGTGTGGTGTTTGTAGACAAGGGAGAAGGAAAGGGGATGCATGGTGGAATGACGAAGTATAGATTGCGTTTGAAGAAAAGAAGGATGCGTGGCTGAGTATGATCTCAATAAAGCAACTAGCAACTAGCACATGTATCTACGATGAGAGATCTCGGGATCATCTATGAGAGTAGGCTGACTTTTCGTGCACATGTTGAGAGGATTTGTGGCACTGCACTGAAGATGTTGGGCTTCATCGTCCGGACCGGCAGAGTTTTCAGGGATCCCAATGTGCTCAGAGTCCTATACAACGCATTGGTTCGGAGCAGACTCGAAAGTGGTTCTGTGATATGGAGTCCTCACGAGGCGAGGTATTCCGTTATGCTGGAGAGGGTTCAGAAAAAAATTCTGAGGTATTGGTTTTATTGGTAGGATTGTTTTACCTACCGGCCGCCAGAATCAATCTGCCTCTGGTGACACCGGTGGGAAGAGCAATTAGTCTGCTGAACGCGGTCTCCTCGGAGATCGACGTCTTTCATGTAAGTGAAAGTACGTTCAGAAGGCAAATACTCTTAATTCTGGAGAGTATCCTGTCTTCCTAATGTTGAACCATCTCTTATGCGTTTCTGGTAGTATACTATATATAATATATTATTTTACCTGTTCTCAATAGATGCCTTAAAAATAAATTTTGTAATGTCTGTTGATGAAATAAACTGATTTGATTGATTTGATTGATTGATTTGATAAACAATTATGATATCGATAAATATGAAAGAGCGAAAGATCTTTATAAAGTCTGCAAGACTAGAGTAAAGTCGGTGGTGAAAGAAAAATAGGAAAAGCTGAAGGAGGAAGAATGATTCAAAATGACGAATCACTTCCAGGACAATATAAAAATGTTTTGGAAAGAAGTGAAGAAAGCCCGAAATCCTCCTGAAAGCGGATGTGCATGTTAACGGAAAGTAAGATCGTACAAGAGAGATATATATGATGGAGTGTTTGAAAGATCTGAAAGAGTTGGAAGCAGGTGCAAAAATTAACGGTGTGTCAGTAAGCTGTTTGTTGTATGTGGACGACGCTGTGCTACTTGCAGACAACGAGCATGAACTACAAGTCCTGATGTCTAGTATGTATGAGGTATGCAACCGATACGATATGATGATGAATGTCAAAATGATGATGATGATGATTTTCGAAAAAGAAGGAAGCCTGACAGTCTGCAACATTAGTGTAAACGGTGAAAATCTGGAACAAGTGGATGAATTTGTTTGTTTAGGAAGTATGTTTACAAAGGATGGGAGGGTGGAGAAGGATATTGAAAGAAGGGTTGGGGCAGGCAACAGAGTAAATGGTGCACTTTAATTATTTGTTATGTATTAATATATGTATTTGTTAGACTATAGATAACTTATCTTTCAAGGGACAATATGGAGTTATCGTTGATTCGTGGGCGATGTGCAGAGGAGGAAAAAGATACAACGGATCTCTTACTAATATGAACATCATTTTGGATCACAGCAAAGGGACGGGAAAAATGTTCGGAAACATCACTATAAAACAAGACTTCGGACCAATAAGCGTAAGTTATAAGAGTACTCGTAATAATTTTTATAGAGGTTTGGTTTTTAAACTGGCAACATTGTTTCTACAGACTGTCAATTTGACACTTGACAGTTGATTTGTACTCAGTATATTTTGCCATGTTACCATGAATAAATTGACCTCTAAAATGGTGCAAATTTATTTCGATAACCATGTTCGGTTCACCAAACTTATCGTGCACTGAGTCCATTTTACGGTCGACATAATCGTACATCCGAGCATTCATTTAAGTCATTCGGAATACCATGGATCGTTTTTACACCACGTACACTCTAGTGGATAATACGCATCCACAAAGACGACAAATGTCGAAAATTGGATTTCACGATTGCGCTTCATTCGAGCTAGCCGTGGCGCTCATATGCCCGAAATCATATTTAAACAATAATGCCATAAAATGATCAATCAAATAAAGCCAATATCAGACATTAACATTGTTTTATTGTGGTTTTTTTTTCTATTTGAATATGATAGCTGATACATACGCTAGATTGCTAAATAATCAATTAAGCATAATACAAAGCGTGTTTAATGCTGCTGCCCGATTGATTATGGGGCAAAAAAATACTGTCATTTCACGTCGCTCCTGAAGGAACTTCACTGGGTAAAAATCCAAGAGCGAGTAAAATACAAATTGTGTTTGACGGTGTTTAAGGCTCGACACCAGAGAGCGCCAGCTATAACGGACCTCTGCGTGACACCCATGCAAACGGAAAGGCAACGTTCACTCCGATCAGTAGAAACAAGTGCAAACAACATAACCATTCCAGTCAGAGTCAATAAAGAAAGTTTCTATGATCGTGCTTTTAGCGTTGCGGGTCCGTTGGCATGGAATAGCCCCCATGTTAGTATTAAGTATGAGGATAGTGATGCTAAATTTAATAAACTTCAAAAGACTGCACTGTTCGGTCAGTCATTTCCTAGTGCGCCCTTGGAGTAATTGATTTTACAAAACGGCGCACTTAAAATATAAGTCTTAAAAATAATTATAAATACATTTCTCTAAGAGATATCTTTTCTACTGCATTATTTTTAAATTCATCCTTCTTTTTATTAGTATTAGGAAATCATTGTTTTCCAATAAAAACTTGAAATCATAACCTTATTTGTTGATACAACATTTGAAATGTATACAAATTCTTGTAGACAAAAACTGGATTTTGCCCATTGCGGGTAATTTTTTTTTATAAGGATTAATTGTATCTCAATGCAAATTGTTTTCTGGGAACAGACTATGGTGGTCAAGGCGCTTACAGGACTTATGACCTGTCTTTGGTTGGGTTAAGCGATGTAGCCACCTTTAGTGCGGATATATATATATATATATATATATATATATATATATATATACTATATACTACTATTCTATATATATATATATATATATATATATATATATATATATATATATATATATATATATATATATATATATATATATATATATATATATATATATATATATATATATATATATATATATATATATATATATATATATATATATATATATTATATATATATATATATATATATATATATATATATATATATATATATATATATATATATATATATATATATATATATATATATATATATATATATATATATATATATATATATATATATATATATATATATATATATATATATATATATATATATATATATATATATATATATATATATATATATATATATATATATATATATATATATATAATGAAAGAAAATAACTACATGACATATGGTTCTATAATTTCAATATAAATTGAAAATGTATATCGGGTTTTCTCTCATGATAGGGTCGTGTTCGTCTGTGGAAGTGGTCTGGTACAAGATTCGAAGCATCCCTTACATACAACTTGGAACCTGTTTGTGCTTACAAGAATCTAGTGAAATACGTTATCGGCGTGTACGTTACTCTGGATTCGAGATGTTATGTTCAAAAGGTAAGTTTGTAGCTAGAGAAAAAAAATATAAAATATCTAAATTCGGTGTTTTAAAAAATTAATTAAAAAAAAAACTAGAGGTCAAAGCTTTTTTCTTCATAACTAACTAACTAACTAACCATCACGCCGGCTCTCCGAAGGGGTAGGCAGAAAGAATGGACTGCCACGCTTTTCTTTCCTGACATATTTCTCTAGCTTCCTCAACATACATCATTCATACATCATTAACATATATTTTTTTTACTATTCTTTCTTCATTCATTCTTTCCATATATGTACAAACCATCTCAATGATCCTTTCATTATTTTGCCTGTTCTTGTACCGACCCTTGTGTAAGGAAGCGAAGCATGGAACTGGAAAAAGAAGGATGTTAGTAGAATAAATGCAGTAGAAATGAGATCTCTTAGACGAATGTGTAGATACTTTGTATACGATAGAGTGTCGAATGAAAATATAAGAAGTGAATGCGGTGCGAATGATGGTGTTATGAACAAAATAATGAAAGGATCATTTTGATGGTTTGGATACATGGAAATAATGAATGAAAAAAGAATGGTAAAAAAAGTATTTGTTAACGATGTAAATGGAACTAGAAATAAAGGAAGACCGAGGAAATCGTGGCACTATCAAATAAATCAAATATTAAATGTCAGCCACGTGAGGAGTCGACGCGCTTGCCTAACACGATGTATGAATGTTGAGGAAGCGAGAGAAATATGTCAGGAAAGAAAAGCGTGGCAGTCCATTCTTTCTGCCTACCACTATCGGGGAGACGGCGTGATGGTTAGTTAGTTTGTTAGTTTCATAACTCGTTGTAAATCTAAAAATACGTAGATGCTTTTTAAATAATAAGTGTTGAAAGCAGTGGCGGTACTCACTTTCTCTACTCTCGGAGAACATTTGAATCAAAATCCCCAAATCTAAAAAACCGTGCACCCGCATAAACCAACAATCCACCAAATAACCTTCCAACAATGTTCCCATCAGACGTAAGAGGAATAGCCACAAGAGCTGAACCTCTGTAAGCCAAAAGAGGTTTTGATTCAATTTTTTTTACGCAAGCCGGGCTTCTGGGCTTCTATGGGAGTACCGCCACTGGTTGAAAGGTCCCTTTGTTTAAAGTGGTTGCGTGAATTTGATGTTTAAAATAATTATTGTTTTTTTTTGTTTTTGTTTAAGGGTTTCAAAATAATTGAAACAATTACTGCAGAGACCTGTTGCAGAAATTTGTTTGGCGATAGATTCTTCTATGGAAAATTCAAAGTTCTGGTTATTTTTCATTCCAACAACCATAACTTGGCGTGTCATATTGTGACGTTAGATTTAGTCGACATCAAACTGTATCCACAGAAACTGAAAGAGTTTGCTGAGAAAAAAAGTATAAATGCACAATGATTTTTATCAAGATGAGTCATTTGCTCATTTAAAATTACAGTTTTTTGTCACAAAAACACAATTTTATTTCCTTGAATCGGATTGCGACTCTTACAAAGGGAATGCACGACACTGGAAATTGACTTCTGGAAATTGGCAGCCAATTTTTTACATACTATTTTCACAATCATTTATATTTTCAAAAGAAGGGTTGGTGGGGGCAACAATGTGAATGAAACTTTATAAATAGTTATTGGAAACAAGAATTTATCAATATTAATGATGAATGTCGGAAAGTCAAAGGTGTTATTTTTGAAAGAGAAGAGCAAATGACAGTTTGTAATATAAGGATAAATGAAGAGAACTTGGAACAGGTGAGGGAATTTGTGTATTTAGGTAGCATGTTCACAGCGGATGGCCGAACGGACAGTGATGTTGAAAGAAGGGTTGGTGCGGGTAACAAAGTGAATGAAGCTTTATAAATAGTTATTGGAAACAATAACTTATCAATGAAAGCGAAAACAACCGTTCACAAATGAGTTCTGGTCCCAACCCCTATGTATAGAAGCGAATCATGGAACCGGCAGAAGAAAGATGAGAGCAGAATAAATGTTTAAGAAATGAAGTCCTTAAGACGTATGTGTGATAGAACGATGTACCACAGAATCTCAAATGCTGATATTAAAAAAGGAATGGAGAGCGAATAAAGGTACTATGAACAAAATTTTGAAAGGATCGCTGCGTTGGTTGGGACATATGGAGCGCATGGTTGAAGAAAGAATGGTAAAAAAGTTAAGTCTTACGTATACGTAAGAAAACATGGCATGACCAAATTAATCAAATTTTAAAGGTAGACGAAATTGTGCGACGTGACACAACGGAATATACGGAAAAAACTTTAAAATATGTGTAATACGTGCAATTTATGTGCGTGCTACACATGTTTACCGATAATTAAATGAAAAATATCTTCTTTGGCTTATAGAATGGAATAATACTCCTAGCGGCTTCTAACAATATGTTCGGCGACAGCCTTCGCATTGTGTTAATAAGGTAGTTTGCTAAATGCCGAAAATCATGTTAATGTTAATAAGGTAGTTTGCTAAATGCCGAAAATCATTCTCCATAGATGGCGTTAGTGGATCGGTTGTATAGGTTAATTCTTGAAAAAATTCACTAGTGCAATCAAATCTACATAGATGGCTGACCGAAACTGACACGTGAAGATAAATGTGGATTTTGAA
This sequence comes from Lepidostoma basale, assembly GCA_022606425.2. Lineage (NCBI taxonomy): Eukaryota > Metazoa > Arthropoda > Insecta > Trichoptera > Lepidostomatidae > Lepidostoma > Lepidostoma basale. The sequence continues at coordinate 44,490 of JAHDVF020000920.1, read as the reverse complement.
GTATATATACATCTTCCAAAAATTTGTCATGCATGATCACAATAACAAAGGTGGAATGGTAAATGTTGTAATTACATAAAGCGTGCGCTTAACCCAACCAATGACAGGTCATAAGTCCTGTAAACACCTTGATCATCCATGTTTAGTTTCCAGTTTACGTCTTCGTCTCTATTGAGATACAATTAAAATTTGAAAAATATCTGATATTTTTTCAAGTATCAACGGACCGGATCCTCCTTCTATGTCTGACAAATGCAGTATTTGCTAAATAAATAAATAAAATGTAAAACTAGATAATAGGAATCAAATGTCATGCTTATATGTTCAAAATATTGTAACGACTCTACAGTGCATAATGATTTAAATTAGTTTGTATGCAAAAATGGGTAAATAAACAAGTTTGACGGCGTGCAAGCTCTCGCAGGGGACCTAGATTAAGAATTATTTGGACTATTGATAAGACCCCATGCCATTATGGTCTCTGTTTCCGGAAAAGTCAGCCCGAAGGCTATTGCTCCCTCACCTGTTGGATTTCTTGTTGGTGGAAATTGAGTGTGTGTCCTATGTGTGGACGGTGGGGTGTCTTAGGATTATGTGTATGTGGGTGCTAGTATTGGTAGTGGTAATAATAATAATAATAATAATAATATGCTAACTTTTAAAGCGCCGTTTTTGTGATGTAATCACCTCAAGTGCGCATTTAGACGTGTTTTAAATCTAAATGTGAACGCTGCATTTAATTGATATTCGCGATCGATTAGAAAGTATAATAGAGCAAAAGATGCAAGTTTTATATTGGGTATGAAATATGAAAAATATGGATTTTCATCTTAGATCCGAATTCTGTCGGATCATTTATGCATGAGGTGTGAAGGTTGGTGGTGATTGGTTCATATCATATCAAATAAAAATCATTAACATTCATCATCAGATTATTTCGCATGCATACCTCACACATACAATTCACCAGGACTTGTAGTTCATGCTCGTTGTCTGCATGTAGGACAGCGTCAATAATAATACTGTGTGCCAAAATAATTTCTTTTAAAGCCTCAAGCTCTGTACCTTCTGGGAACGCTGGAACTTTTGGTAGCTCTGGACCTGATATTAGGTTCTCTGGTTCTGCTCTTTGTTTCCATGACCAGTGTTTTCTCTGTTTCTTTAGATGCTAGTAATGTCTTCTAAGTGTTGTTTGCGTATTTGCTTTTTACTAATTAAATAATCTTAGTCAAGAGACCCCGCGTACCCCTTGATGAAACTTCGCGTACCGCTGGGGGTACGCTTACCACTAATTGGAAAACACTGTTCTAGATCATCACTTAATAATTACGCAATATAATCGTTCGGCTGGAATTCTGGTTGACGTTGCTAGGTAATTTATTTTTCATAGACGGAAAAAAAATTAGTTAATTTTTTTTAACGGTAAAAATTATGCCTAAGACGAGTTAAGACTATGATCAGTATTTTTTTTCTAATTTAATTGTATCTCAATAGAGACGAAGACGCAAACTGAATATGGATGATCAAGTTGTTTACAGGACTTATGACCTGTCATTGGTTGGGTTAAGCGCACGCTTTATGTAATTACAACATTCCCCATTCTACCTTTCTTATGACCACCAATTTTTGGAAGTTGTATATATGTTAATATCCAACACCACAATTCATGTCAGTTTCAATGCGCCATCTATGAAGATTAGATTTAAGCATTAAGCAGAAGATCTTTATAACACCGCAATGGGTGAATAAAATCCAGTATTTGTCTACTTGTTTACATTCAAAATGTTGTATTAAAAATTAGCACACCTGGAAAGAAGAGGAAAAGACAAAACAATAATACATAAACGAGATATTTGGATGCATGATGACGAGGAATTTCTTTTTTCAGGAACATTCCCCATTCCACCTTTGTTATGATCATGCATGACAAATTTTTGGAAGATGTATATATACTTCAAAATCCATACCTATCTTCACGTGTCAGTTTCAATTATCCATCTGTGTAGATTTGGTTGCACTTTGTGGATCTATTCAAGATTAACTTATACAACCGACCCACTAACGCCATCTATGGAGAATGATTTTCAGCATTTAGCAAACTACCTTATTAACACAATGCAAAGACTGTAGCCCATAAACGCATTGTTTTTAGAAGTCGCCAGGAGTATTTTTCCATTTTAATTGCCAAATAGTTGACCAGAATAATTACAAATATTTTCGTGAATATATACTTATACTTGTATACGAAATTCTGGATTTTCACCAAAGGGTGGTAAATTCAAATTAAATTGTATCTCAATAGAGACGAAGACGCAAACTGAATATGGATGATCAAGGTGTTTACAGGACTTATGACCTGTCATTGGTTGGGTTAAGCGCACGCTTTATGTAATTACAACATTCCCCATTCCACCTTTGACCACCCTTTGGTGAAAATCCAGAATTTCGTATACAAGTATAAGTATACATTCACAAAAATATTTTTTTTTCTCCTTGTATACAACAGGTCGTTTGAACCCAATTACTGTATACAATTTATTTTAGCTATTATATTGATTCTCATGACATGTGATAGGTAACCAATCTATCGCCATTTTATTGTCACGTGAATTCTATACCAGACCAAAGACAGTGTGACAATCACACTGCCAATGCCGGGAATCGAACCCGGTACCTTCGGTATGGAAGTAAGAGCTCTTACCACTCTATCACGAAGGTCGACAGAATTAAGATTACAGGTAAGTTTGTAGTTTATTAATGAAAGAAAAACACTTTTATAAATGAGAATACAGGTATATTAAATAATAAATAAATATTATTATTATTTGTTTTAGATTTATTTTGTGGATGTTGCACGATTGAAGTGTGCGCGGGAGATGCTTATTGGTGGCGATGAGGTTCGCAACCCATCGCACCGCGTCTCCCGCGGGTCGAAAAGAGAAGGATGGAGTGCCGCATCAGTAAAAGTGTGAATGTCCATTCTTTCTGCCTACCCTTTCGGGGAGACGGCGTGATGGTTAGTTAGTTAGTTAGTTAGTTAGTTAGTTAGTTAGTTGCAATAATAAAATTAAGAATACAGGTAGGTATTTGAATTATTATAGGAGCTTCAAAATCATAACAAAGAAGTTATTTAAATTGACATAGAAACAGATACAAATGAAGCTTCAAAAAATCTCTATAATTAAGTGCACCATTCACTTTGTTGCCTGCCCCGACCCTTCTTTCAATATCCCTCTCCACTCGCCCATCTCTTGTTAACATACTACCTAAATACACGAACTCAAATACTTGCTCCAAATTTTCACCATTCACGCTAATGTTGCAGAATGTCATGATTTATTTTGTTTTGATAATCATTACCCTAGACTTATTAACCGTCGCGTTGCCGTGTGGTCAATTGAGTTTCCACTGCCAATTTAAAGTTGATTTTCTTAAAACCTATGGACCCTAATATTATAAAAAAAATTGTAATCCTCCATTGAAGTGTTCTCAATATTTCGTAATAAAAAAAAAAGCAAAAAATTACTTCCTTCATCCCAAAAAAAAAAAATTTCTAAGACTGCCCTCACCTTCATTCGTGTTAAGGTAGAATTTGTTTTGCTAATATTTACAACTTTATCAAAAGTGACAAATACTTACTCGCTGTTTTGAACGTATTATAAATTATATCTTTGGCCTTTTCAATAGGTACGTAATAATACCGACTGTGGATGGAAACGCAGCACGTAACTTAATAATATCAGAACTGTGAAAATATTAACACTTTACTAAAAGGGACAAATATTAATACGTACTCGTTGTCTTGAACGTACTCTACATTTTGCCTAGGTGCCTTTATCATACGTAAAATCTCGTAAAGTCTCGCCCCGCCGGCCGCCGGCCGCAAGACAAGTTTATACTTGTGTGTCAGTTGATCATATGCTGTGACGCATTCCATATCAAAAATCGCATGGTTCCAGAAAAAAATTAATAATGATATGTTTTTCAAATAATCCATGTATGTTATAATTATCGATCTATTCCTAATGAAATTCCCTACAAGATGACATAAATTTAATTTTGATTCATCGAGTCATATGCTTGATATTTAGATAAAGTTAGCGGTAAACTGAATTTACCACATGGGAGCGAGCGTTTTGTTTTGAACACGGTACGTTAAGGGTTAACATTCATCATCAGATCATTTCGCATGCATACCTCGTACATACAACTCACCAGGACTTGTTTAGAGATTAGTACAAAAATAACAGTAATCAAATATGCATTACGATTTTATATGAATAAATAATAAATGTATTAAGTAACAGTAATCAATTATGCATTACGATTTTATATGAATAAATATATTAAGTAACAGTAATCAAATATGCATTACAATCATTTGATGTCCTATCGGGGGATAAATATATCATTTTATTACTGTATTAAAAAGTTTGCGTATGTCGAGGCTGTCAGTTACTTTTGGTCATTTTACGTAAAAATTGTATGCATTACTGCAATGCAAGGAAACAAATATAAAATATACTGCAATATAATTGTCTTATTTTTCGTCATTATAAACATATATGGAGATGATGATATCATCAAAAATTATGTAAGTAATAACCATACTTATTTACTCGACTATATTCTTTGTTTATACAGATACTTGACATAAATCTAAAAACATATTAATACAATAACGGTAAAAATTAATAACTGTTAATGTCGCAATTGTATTTATTTGACGACAGCTGTTTCATCAACCAATCGTGTGGTGTTTGTAGACAAGGGAGAAGGAAAGGGGATGCATGGTGGAATGACGAAGTATAGATTGCGGTTAAAGAAAAGAAGGATGCGTGGCTGAGTATGATCTCAATAAAGCAACTAGCAACTAGCACATGTATCTACGATGAGAGATCTCGGGATCATCTATGAGAGTAGGCTGACTTTTCGTGCACATGTTGAGAGGATTTGTGGCACTGCACTGAAGAAGTTGGGCTTCATCGTCCGGACCGACAGAGTTTTCAGGGATCCCAATGTGCTCAGAGTCCTATACAACGCATTGGTTCGGAGCAGACTCGAAAGTGGTTCTGTGATATGGAGTCCTCACGAGGCGAGGTATTCCGTTATGCTGGAGAGGGTTCAGAAAAAAATTCTGAGGTATCTCTACATGAGGGAGTATGGTAGCTATCCTTGGCTCTATCCCACGGCATTTCTTTTGGGAATGCTCGTAACCAATTCTCTACAGCTTCGAAGAGATGGACATCTAATCACCCATTTCTTTAGATTAATTAGGGGATACTTCGAGAACTCGGCCGTACTGGAGGGTGTTCGGCTTTTTGTCTCCGATAGATATCTCCGACAGCGACAGCACAGATTGTTTTACCTACCGGCCGCCAGAACCAATCTGCCTCTGGTGACACCGGAGGGAAGAGCAATGAACGCTGATGAACGCGGTCTCCTCGGAGATCGACGTCTTTCATGTTAGTGAAAGTACGTTCAGAAGGCAAATACTCTTAATTCTGGAGAGTATCCTGTCTTCCTAATGTTGAACCATCTCTTATGCGTTTCTGGTAGTATACTATATATATTATATTTTTTTACCTGTTCTCAATAGATGCCTTAAAAATAAATTTTGTAATGTCTGTTGATGAAATAAACTGATTTGATTGATTTGATTGATTGATTTGATAAACAATTATGATATCGATAAATATGAAAGAGCGAAAGATCTTTATAAAGTCTGCAAGACTAGAGTAAAGTCGGTGGTGAAAGAAAAATAGGAAAAGCTGAAGGAGGAAGAATGATTCAAAATGACGAATCACTTCCAGGACAATATAAAAATGTTTTGGAAAGAAGTGAAGAAAGCCCGAAATCCTCCTGAAAGCGGATCTGAATGTTAACGGAAAGTAAGATCGTACAAGAGAGATGTATATGATGGAGTGTATGAAAGATCTGAAAGAGTTGGAAGCAGGTGCAAAAATTAACGGTGTGTCAGTAAGCTGTTTGTTGTATGTGGACGACGCTGTGCTACTTGCAGACAACAAGCATGAACTACAAGTCCTGATGTCTAGCATGTATGAGGTATGCAACCGATACGATTTGATGATGAATGTCAAAATGATGATGATGATGATTTTCGAAAAAGAAGGAAGCATGACAGTCTGCAACATTAGTGTAAACGGTAAAAATCTGGAACAAGTGGATGAATTTGTTTATTTAGGAAGTATGTTTACAAAGGATGGGAGGGTGGAGAAGGATATTGAAAGAAGGGTTGGGGCAGGCAACAGAGTAAATGGTGCACTTAAATTATTTGTTATTTATTAATATATGTATTTGTTAGACTATGGATAACTTATCTTTCAAGGGACAATATGGAGTTATCGTTGATTCGTGGGAGATGTGCAGAGGAGGAAAAAGATACAACGGAACTCTTACAAATATGAACATCATTTTGGATCACAGCAAAGGGACGGGAAAAATGTTCGGAAACATCACTATAAAACAAGACTTCGGACCAATAAACGTAAGTTATAAGAGTACTCGTAATAATTTTTATAGAGGTTTGGTTTTTAAACTGGCAACATTGTTTCTACAGACTGTCAATTTGACACTTGACAGTTGATTTGTACTCAGTTCTCAGTATTTGTACTCATGTTACCATGAATAAATTGACCTCTAAAATGGTGCAAATTTATTTCGATAACCATGTTGGGTTCGCCAAACTTATCGTGCACTGAGTCCATTTTACGGTCGACATAATCGTACATCCGAGCAAGTCATTCGGAAGACCATGGATCGTTTTTGCACCACGTACACTCTAGTGGATAATACGCATCCACAAAGACGACAAATGTCGAAAATTGGATTTCACGATTGCGCTTCATTGGAGCTAGCCGTGGCGCTCATATGCCCGAAATCATATTTAAACAATAATGCCATAAAATGATCAATGAAATAAAGCCAATATCATAGACATTAACATTGTTATATTGTGTTTTTTTTTCTATTTGAATATGAAATTGTATCTCTAAAAAAACACTATACTAGGCGCACGGTTATAACTACCCTGAAGATGGCGGCTGCAACTATCTCCGAAACATCGGTGGAGAGAGTAAAGTTGCACGGATATATATCAGAACTTGTTAATTCTGGTTTCTTCCAACTGAAACAGTTCAACATATAATAATAAATTTACCTTTGATGAAGCTAGGACCCTCGTGTATTCTTTTGTAGTGTCACGTTTAGATTATTGCAACGATATATACGCTAGATTGCCAAATAATCGATTAAACATAATACAAAGCGTGTTTAATGCTGCTGCCCGATTGATTATGGGGCAAAAAAAATACTGTCATTTCACGTCGCTCCTGAAGGAACTTCACTGGGTAAAAATTCAAGAGCGAGTAAAATACAAATTGTGTTTGACGGTGTTTAAGGCTCGACACCAGAGAGCGCCAGCGTATATAACGGACCTCTGCGTGACACCCATGCCAACGGAAAGGCAACGTTCACTCCGATCAGTAGAAACAAGTGCAAACAACATAACAATTCCAGTCAGAGTCAATAAAGAAAGTTTCTATGATCGTGCTTTCAGCGTTGCGGGTCCGTTGGCATGGAATAGCCCCCATGTTAGTATTAAGTATGAGGATAGTGATGCTAAATTTAATAAACTTCAAAAGACTGCACTGTTCGGTCATTTCCTAGTGCGCCCTTGGAGTAATTGATTTTACAAAACGGCGCACTTAAAATATAAGTCTTAAAAATAATTATAAATACATTTCTCTAAGAGATATCTTTTCTACTGCATTATTTTTAAATTCATCCTTCTTTTTATTATACGAGTATATATATATGTATATATATATATATATATATATATATATATATATATATATATATATATATATATATATATATATATATATATATATATATATATATATATATATATATATATATATATATATATATATATATATATATATATATATATATATATATATATATATATATATATATATATATATATATATATATATATATATATATATATATATAAATATATATATATATATATATATATATATATATATATAATATATATATATATATATATATATATATATATATATATATATATATATATATATATATATATATATGTATATATATATATATATATATATATATATATATATATATATATATATATATATATATATATATATATATATATATATAATGAAAGAAAATAACTACATGACATATGGTTCTATAATTTCAATATAAATTGAAAATGTATATCGGGTTTTCTCTGATGATAGGGTCGTGTTCGTCTGTGGAAGTGGTCTGGTACAAGATTCGAAGCATCCCTTACATACAACTTGGAACCTGTTTGTGCTTACAAGAATCTAGTGAAATACATTATCGGCGTGTACCTTCCTCTGGATTCGAGATGTAATGTTCAAAAGGTAAGTTTGTAGCTAGAGAAAAAAAAATATAAAATATCTAAATTCGGTGTTTTAAAAATTATTTTAAAAAAAAACTAGAGGTCAAAGCTTTTTTCTTCATAACTAACTAACTAACTCACCATCACGCCGTCTCTCCCGAAGGGGTAGGCAGAAAGAATGGACTGCCACGCTTTTCTTTCCTGACATATTTCTCTAGCTTCCTCAACATTCATACATCGTGTCATGCACGCGCGTCATTTTATCTGACTCCTCACACGGCCGAAATTCAATATTTGATTTATTTGATAGTGCCACGCTTTCTTCCGTCTTCCTCTATTTCTGGTTCCATTAACATCATTAACATATATTTTTTTATTATTTTTTCTTCATTCATTCTTTCCATATATGTATCAACCATCTTAATGATCCTTTCATTATTTTGCCTGTTCTTGTACCGACCCTTGTGTAAGGAAGCGAAGCATGGAACTGGAAAAAGAAGGATGTTAGTAGAATAAATGCAGTAGAAATGAGATCTCTTAGACGAATGTGTGATACTTTGTATACGATAGAGTGTCGAATGAAAATATAAGAAGTGAATGCGGTGCGAATGATGGTGTTATGAACAAAATAATGAAAGGATCATTTAGATGGTTTGGATACATGGAAATAATGAATGAAAAAAGAATGGTAAAAAAAGTATTTGTTAACGATGTAAATGGAACTAGAAATAAAGGAAGACCGAGGAAATTTTGGCACTATCAAATAAATCAAATATTGAATGTCAGCCACGTGAGGAGTCGACGCGCTTGCCTAACACGATGTATGAATGTTGAGGAAGCGAGAGAAATATGTCAGGAAAGAAAAGCGTGGCAGTCCATTCTTTCTGCCTACCACTATCGGGGAGACGGCGTGATGGTTAGTTAGTTTGTTAGTTTCATAACTCGTTGTAAATCTTAAAATACGTAGATGTTTTTTAAATAATAAGTGTTGAAAGCAGTGGCGGTACTCACTCTCTCTACTCTCGGAGAACATTTGAATCAAAATCCCCAAATCTAAAAAACCGTGCACCCACATAAACCAACAATCCACCAAATAACCTTCCAACAATGTTCCCATCAGACGAAAGAGGAATAGCCACAAGAGCTGAACCTCTGTAAGCCAAAAGAGGTTTTGATTCAATTTTTTTTACGCAAGCCGGGCTTCTGGGCTTCTATGGGAGTACCGCCACTGGTTGAAAGGTCCCTTTGTTTAAAGTGGTTGCGTAAATTTGATGTTTAAAATAATTTTTTTTTTTTTTTTTGTTTAAGGGTTTCAAAATAATTGAAACGATTACTGCAGAGACCTGTTGCAGAAATATGTTTGGCGATAGATTCTTCTATGGAAAATTCAAAGCTCTGGTTTTTTTTCATTCCAACAACCATAACTTGGCGTGTCATATTGTGACGTTAGATTTCGTCGACATCAAACTGTATCCACAGAAACTGAAAGAGTCCGCTGAGAAAAAAAGTATAAATGCACAATGATTTTTATCAAGATGAGTCATCTGCTCATTTAAAATTACAGTTTCTGTCACAAAAACACAATTTTATTTCCTTGAATCGGATTGCGACTCTTACAAAGGGAATGCACGACACTGGAAATTGACTTCTGGAAATTGGCAGCCAATTTTTTACATACTATTTTCACAATCATTTATATTTTCAAAAGAAGGGTTGGTGCGGGTAACAATGTGAATAAAGCTTTATAAATAGTTATTGGAAACAAGAATTTATCAATATTAATGATGAATGTCGGAAAGTCAAAGGTGTTATTTTTGAAAGAGAAGAGCAAATGACAGTTTGTAATATAAGGATAAATGAAGAGAACTTGGAACAGGTGAGGGAATTTGTGTATTTAGGTAGCATGTTCACAGCGGATGGCCGAACGGACAGTGATGTTGAAAGAAGGGTTGGTGCGGGTAACAAAGTGAATGAAGCTTTATAAATAGTTATTGGAAACAATAACTTATCAATGAAAGCGAAAACGGCCGTTCACAAATGAGTTCTGGTCCCAACCCCTATGTATGGAAGCGAAGCATGGAACCGGCAGAAGAAAGATGAGAGCAAAATAAATGTTTTAGAAATGAAGTCCTTAAGACGTATGTGTGATAGAACAATGTACGACAGAATCTCAAATGCTGATATTAAAAAAGGAATGGAGAGCGAATAAAGGTACTAAGAACAAAATTTTGAAAGGATCGCTGCGTTGGTTCGGACATATCGTGGGTTCAATACTAGAACTAGATAACTCTAAATACGTAGTTTTGAGATAATGGCAAGTTTTTGGCTCCACAAATCAAGACATTACTTTCAGAAGAATAGTAATTAACACGTAGTTTATTGTTGAAAAACATAGCTAAGAGTTCAAGGAAGCCACTAAATGTATAAACTTGACCAAAAATGACTTCATTATTTTTTAACAATTAAAATAGTGAGATATCTAGTTTTAGCACTAACCATTGTTGCGGGGTGTATCAGGATATGTACTTGTAATAATTAGTTTTCTATGACTTGGAACCAACATTTGACACTATTGCTTGAATTATTATACTAATGTTACTGTTTAAAAAAGTTTTAATTAGGTATATTATTTTTAAACTTATGGAAGTTTTATTTAAACACTATGTAAATGTAACTTATTAATATTTATTTAAAGCTATCGCGATTTTGGTGATGCTATACAATTCACTAGCTCAATAAAACTACAAAAGTGTTTAAATAAAACTCTTATATAAAAATGTATAGAAATTGTTACATAGTGAATGTCTCTAATATAAATTGAACAATTTTAATCTATTTTATTGAGAAAAAAAATTATAAAGTTCAATAAATAACTTAGTCTTCCGTCGTGTTGTCAAACTTTAGGTTGCTATTAAAAAAAATTATACTCCATGCTTATAGCTGGTGGAGAAGAAGAGAATAATGAATTCAAATCTTCATATTTTTTTTGGAAATCGGACTCTGGGCCGGCATTTTCTTAAGTTGTCTTACAGAATTATTGGACATTCTTCGAGACGATTTCGAACAGTTCACAGTAGGAAATTCATCATCAAATTTCGTTTTGAATTTGAAGGAATATGGGGACTCTGCTCCAAATCGCAACCAGCTCATTTTTTGCCAATACACTTAAACTAAATCTAAATCTATAGATTTAATAGGTAGCTGAGAAACAGCGTGCATACACATTGCTGCTACAAATTGATTGAGATTCTGCCCACCACATCGATCACTGAAACAGCGGATTTCTGTGGCTCCTATTTGAGATTGGAAATATCTATATAGACAGGAATCAATCTCGCAGCTTCCTCTCCCTGCCTCTCCTTCGTGCCACATAAAATAAATCCCTTCCTTTTTGACCACATCATAAATTGTAAAATTGTACGTTGCCAAACGCCTTTTGTAAAACAGAGCATTATTGGAAGGGTTACTTGGAACCTTTCAAAGTTGCTGCAGGTCAAAATTTATTGATACAGTCGTACCTCCTAATCGCTCGGCTATTACTTTGTCTTCTTTTTTAACTCTTCTTGCTGCGTTCTTTATGTCTAGATGCACTTTGTAATTATCCACTATTACCCCGTCTTCATCATGCCCACAATGCATTCGGGCTTCACAAAAAAGTAAAGGAAATATCTGGGACAACAAGGAAGGCTACACCCACATGTCTGATGGACGATTCCAATAAATTAATATTGGATGAAAAAAAAATCCTTAAGACATGGGAAGATCACATTGAAAAGTTATTCAAAGATAATAGAACTGACTTCACAATTGACGGTGAATTAGAGGGACCCTCCATCCTCAGATCTGAAGTTATACATGCCATCAGAACTTTTTCTAACAGAAAAGCATGTGGTCCTGACCCCTGCGGAATTATTGAAATTGATTAATGAGGAAAATTTGAATTACTTTTTGATAACTTTGTATCACAACACTTTATTACACTTTTTTCAGACATGTTTCGGGACACAGAAGCCCCTTCTTCAGTGTGTACAAATTTTAACAGCTAAATGAGACAAAATCGTTACTTATATACTAAATAAAATTAAAATGGTAAAGGAGGAGTGGGGGTGGTTCCAAGAAATAGTGTTAATTACATTTTAGCCGGAATAATGGGACAGGGGAAATAAATCTAGTATCGGACTGGAAGTTAAATTAATTTGATTATTTATAATTTCTTCTTTATTTTTTATCGACTTTTTTATTTCTAGGATTTCAAGGTTATTTAATGTTACTTTTCTATTACTAATATGCAAAACTTCAACGCCGTTATTTTTATCGAAGGAGTGATCTTTTTCTATGAGATGATTCGCGAATTCGGAAAAATTATTATTTGAGAGACACCTAATGTGTTCCTTCATTCTTAAATTAATGTTACGCGTTGTTTTTCCTATATAATAAGATGGGCAATCGTCGCATTTAAGTTTGTATACTCCCGATTGGATTAGTTTGTCTTCTTTGTCTTTATTATTTATTAACAATTTACCTAGATTATTATTGATATAGAACGCGGGTCTAATGTCTAACGGAAGATCTTTAGAAACTATATTTGTTAGATTATTAATATATAAAATTCTACGCCATTGATTATTTTTCTGATTATAGTTAGGTGGAGTATACAAAATTGTTTTAGTAAACTTATTTTTGTTTTTTTTTATTTAAAATATTATCGATTAGATTATCACTGTAACCATTATTTTTAGCAATATGTTTTATTGTAGTTAGTTCTTTATTATAATTTTCTAGTGAAAGAGGTATATTAATTAAACGAGTCAACATGGCATGGAAAGCTGAATGTTTATGTGACCTCGGATGATTGGACATATTATGAATTACATTATCTGTATACGTGGGTTTTCGAAATATGTTAAATTTGATTTTGTTGTCTATTATATTTAAGGTTAAATCTAGGAAGTTAAGTTTATTATTATGTCCGATTTCTAATGTGAATTTGATATGTTCATGGAAGGAGTTGATAAGGGTGAGGAAAGAAGTTAACTGCCTATCCGTGCCTGTCCAAATACAAAAAATATCGTCTACGTATCTTTTCCAAATGAAAACATTTTTAATTAAATAGGAATCACATTTAAAATTTTTATTTTCTAAATCATTTACAAAAATATCGGCAAATAATGGGCTTGTGGGTGCACCCATGGGCAATCCTTCAGTCTGTTTATAATTTTTGTTATTAAATTGGAAATAATTTTGATTAATGCAGACATTATACAAGGAAATTAAATCTTTTTTGACGTCATCGCTTAAACTTGCATTATTTGAGGTTAGACTATTCTTTATAATTTGCTTTGTCTCTAAAACGGGTACATTAGTGAATAAATTTACAATATCGATAGATACTAATTTTGCGTTACGTGGAATATTTAGATCCTTTAGGTCATTAACTAATTCTTGGGAGTTCTTAGAGTTCTTGGGAGATTTCCAAAAAACTCTCCAATAAAGTTTTCCAAAGAACTCTAGAAAACTCTAGCCTTGGAGTGAAGATCAATGGAGTCGTTATAAATAATATCAGATATGCTGACGATACAGTCATATTGGCTGAAAGTATACCTGATCTCCAAGAGCTCCTAAATAAGATTGACACGGCTGGAGAAGAATTGGGTCTGACAATAAATGTCGCTAAGACCAAGTGGATGTCGTTTGGAAGACTTGATTATTCTGGATCATCTTTGCGACTAAAAGGAGTAAATATCGAAATGGTTGACCAGTTTAAATACCTCGGCAGTATCATTACTAAAACACTCGACCCAGATACAGAAGTAAAATGTAGAATAGAAGTTGCACGTGCTGCATTTAATAAGATGAGACCCTTCTTCTGTGACGATAATTTAAATCTTAAACTTCGACAAAGAATGATAAAAGCTTACATATGGTCAGCTCTATTATACGGAAGTGAAACATGGACTCTAAAAGTGAACGTAATGAATCGGTTAGAAGCATTCGAAATGTGGATACACAGAAGAATGCTTCGTATACCTTGGACCGAAAAGGTCAGTAACGTCGAAGTACTTAGGAGAGCCGGAGCCAAGAGAGAGCTGTTGTCGAATGTCAAAGTGAAAAAGGTCTCATATTTGGGTCACGTGCTGCGTGGAGAAAAGTACCGCCTCCTCCGACTTATATTGGAGGGCAAGATAGAGGGAAGACGGGGAGTTGGCAGAAAACAGATGTCCTGGCTGCGTAACATTAGAGAGTGGACCGGAATGAGGACGGTGGATGACCTGTTTCGGGCAGCGCAGGACAGGGAGGTTTTCGCCGGAGTGATCGCCAACGTCGGGGGGACCTGACACGGCACAGGAAGAAGAAGACCCCGTCTTCAACAGCCATGCAAATTTTGTATTTATCCTTTTTAGGTTGATGGAATCCCAGATTGAAATTATTGCAGAAGATATTTCTATAAGCATAATCTTTAACAACATTTCGATACAACATTTTTATATTTAAGTCTGGGGATAGATACTTTCGTTCGGTATCAGATCTGGTGTAGTGTGACGCCACAACTGGAAAAGACTGAATGTGTTTTTTAATATTTTCTATCATTTCACTACTAGTTGTCTAGTTCTAGCACTAAACGTAGTATGATTTTTCCTTTTGTCTACTTTTGAAATTTGTCTTTAATTTAATAATGGTAGAATATTTGAGATAACCAATTAGAGCATTCAGTACTCCTTGAGCAACACAAACATTTGGCATAAAAAACTCAAAACCACCAAAATTCGACTTATCTAGTTCTAGTATTGAACCCACGATATGGAGCGCATGGTTGAAGAAAGAATGGTAAAAAAGTTAAGTCTTACGTATACGTAAGAAAACATGGCATGACCAAATTAATCAAATTTTAAAGGAAGACGAAATTGTGCGACGTGACACAGCGGAATATACGGAAAAAACTTTAAAATATGTGTAATATGTGCAATTTATGTGCGTGCTAAACATGTTTACCGATAATTAAATGAAAAATATCTGATATTTTTTCAAGTATCAACGGACCGGATCCTCCTTCTATGTCTGACAAATGCAGTATTTGCTTAATAAATAAATAAAATGTAAAACTAGATAATAGGAATCAAATGTCATGCTTATATGTTCAAAATATTGTAACGACTCTACAGTGCATAATGATTTAAATTAATATGTATGCAAAAATGGGTAAATAAACAAGTTTGACGGCGTGCAAGCTCTCGCAGGGGACCTAGATTAAGAATTATTTGGACTATTGATAAGACCCCATGCCATTATGGTCTCTGTTTCCGGAAAAGTCAGCCCGAAGGCTATTGCTCCCTCACCTGTTGGAATTCTCGTTGGTGGAAATTGAGTGTGTGTCCTATGTGTGGACGGTGGGGTGTCTTAGGATTATGTGTATGTGGGTGCTAGTATTGGTAGTGGTCATAATAATAATAATAATAATAATAATATGCTAACTTTTAAAGCGCCGTTTTTGTGATGTAATCACCTCAAGTGCGCATTTAGACGTGTTTTAAATCCAAATGTGAACGCTGCATTTAATTGATATTCGCGATCGATTAGAAAGTATTATAGAGCAAAACATGCAAGTTTTATATTGGGTATGAAATATGAAAAATATGGATTTTCATCTTAGATCCGAATTCTGTCGGATCATTTATGCATGAGGTGTGAAGGGAAATTGGAAGCAGAAGGTGCTAGGTCAGGGGAATGCGCGGGATGGTTCAGGATATCCCATTTAAACGAGGCGTGCAGTTCCTTCTGGCATTGTCGTACAGCAGGCTGACTCCCTTTGTCAGCATGCCTCTCCTCTTGTTCTGAATCACCCTCCACAATTTTTTTTTTTGGGTCTCACAGTATTTTGCAGAGTTGATGGTCTCCCCTTGCTAACTCGCGACAACACTTGTACATACTGGTATGATTCCTAGCTTGATCACCATATGCAGTTTTCACCTCAATATAAACCTCAAACGGAGATTTTCCCTTCCAAACGAGATAACAAATGACGCCACGTATTTCGCACTTGGCAGGAGATTGGATTGTCATTTTTCACAAGACGTGTTGTCGCGTCGACACTTCTCAACGTAGAGTAATCGTCAAATAGGGATGCCAATACTAACACATAAACAAATAATATTATGTGTAATATGAAGGTATGTAAATGTGTTGGTAAAATCGCATCGTTTGATTGGTTAACGGCGTTCCGGCCAGTATTTGGCGCACTCTTCAGTACGTTTCCAACCCTCGAGAACCAGAAAAAACCCAGAAAAAATGCGGTGACCATTATGGAATCAACTACGAAACTGGGAAAAGGGGAGCCTTTGTGTAGACAAACGAAGGAAATCGTTTTAAATGGTTCCAGTATAAACGTGAAGCGTTGATGGAGGTAATTATTAAATGTTAATATATTAATATTAATTTAAATGGAATGTTAAAATAATTTATGTAAAAACATAATTAAATAATCATCAAATGATTTTCGGGATCGAATGATTAGAAATTGTTCTTAATTAAATAAATACCTATCTGTAATAGGTACCTATTTAACTTGAAACATAATCGAATAAGTCATTCGATTGTTAAAGATGACAAAATTACTAATCATTCGATTATCTTATCAGTACTTTTATATACCCAAAACAAAGGATATAAATATATTAATGGATATAAAGTGTTCATATTTATAAAAAAATGTTCATTTTTTTCAGAGTACAAATCTTACTGAAGATGATTCGGCAGCTACAGAAGCTAGTATGTCTTCCAAAACCGTTCTTTTTCGGATGTAATTTCTCAAAAAATATTGTTATCATATTTGGTCTAATGTTTAGCATATAGATAGGAGTGTGACATCTCCAGGCGGCTTCTAACAATGTTCTAATGGCGGGGTAGCCTTTCACATTGAGTTAAAAGATGTTCTGCTTAATGCTTAATAAACATAAATGTCCATAGATGGCGTTAGTATGTAGATTATATATAGAGTAATCTTAAAAAGATTAACATATGTAATCAAAATCTTCATAGATGGCATATTGAAACTGACATGTGAAATCTGGCATAGGACTTTAACATATATACAACTTCCAAAAACTTGTCAGACATGGTCATAAAGAAAAGGTGGAATGGGGAATGTTGTAATTACATAAAGCGTGCGCTTAACCCAACCAATGACAGGTCATAAGTCCTGTAAACACCTTGATCAACTATATTCAGTTTCCAATTTGCATCTTCGTCTCTATTGAGATACAATTAAATCATGAATATTTAAATGTATTTAGTATATCCATTCAATAAAAAATAGGCAGACAACCACAAAATCACATTATTCATAATGTATCTGCAATAATGGTTATAGTGTAAGTACTGTATATGTGGGTTTTTCCCAATTATAAGTTAATTATTAACATACATTTTTAATGGTTTTCAGTCCATTTAAAAACCTTGTGAATATGTTATTTGATCAATATATCTTATTTACTAGGAATTTTAATTAAAATATAAAGACTGTATTGTATTCTTAAAATGTTTAGTTTTGAATTTTCTTATTTTGTTAAAATTCAAAGTAAATTAAATAATTAATTTATGTCAACTTAATATGGGTAATTAACTATTTCGACTAATGCCCGTATATTCATTTTATAAACTGTGGGTTTTTGTTCACCTATTACTTACTCCTTAATTGAATTTTAATGTATTTTAAATTTGTATTTACCAATCTCTCAGTATTATTTTTTGTTCATCAAGTATGATTACGAGTAGATTACTATTGTATTCAAATATCACACCATTGTTAAAATAATATATATATTTTTAAAGTATTTGTAATACATTTTTATTTTGTGCTTTCCTATTTTACAAGGCATCGGGTTCTCGGCATCCAGGACGCCCACTGTTGACAAGCAGTTTGCGTCGGAGTTGAGGGACGTGGACCTGACATAGGAGGATGGAATCCATATGCTAGTCGTATCGTCTTATTTAAAAAAAAACTTATTTATCTCCTTTATATATTTCTTTATAAAATATCAACAAATAAGACGAAACAAACATGCATCTGGTCGATATCTAAAACGTGTGAAAAAATCATAACGTTAAATTCCAGGAAGAACAACGAGTAATACGATTGTATGGAGAAGCGGGTTTGGTCACTTGACCTGGTATCCTCTTGATGGAATAAATCGAATTATTTTGTTTAAACGTTCATTGATTGCAAACCGTAATTCAAAATCTAATGTTAAATATAAAATGTTATACTTTCACAATATGGTCACCCTATCGGCGTTGGCATCTTTACATGACAACCAGTCTACTGACCTAATCATAACATGTTTCAGAGGTGGCCTTTTCCATTCTCAGGAGTAAATATATAACTTAACTTTAACCAAAGAATGACTTATTGTATATAGAAAAAAAAGAGATTTTTGTACAGTGAAGACGTTTTTATTTTTGTCTAGATTTTTAACAAATTGTGGTAGAGATATGGCTACAAAAATGACCCATGATTGGGAAACCGTCGCGTACCTAATTAAGAATGTCAGATATTAAAATAAAACAAACTAACTAACTAACCATCACGCCGTCTCCCCGAAAAGCAGAAAGAATTGACTGCCACACTTTCCTTTCCTGACATATTTCTCTCGCTGCCTCAACATTCATACATCGTGTCATGCACGCGCGTCGATTTCTCTGACTCCTCACATGGCCGGCATTCAATATTTGATTTATTTGATGGTGCCACGTTTTCCTCGGTCTTCCTCTATTTCTGGTTCCATTTACATCATTAACATATAATTTTTTTACCATTCTTTCTTCATTCATTCTTTCCATATGTCCAAACCATCTTAATGATCCTTTCATTATTTTTTCATGACACCATCATTCGCACCGCATTCACTTCTTATATTTTCATTCGACACTCTATCATACACAGAGTATCCACACATTCGTCTAAGAGATCTCATTTCTACTGCATTTATTCTACTTTCATCCTTCTTTTGCCAGTTCCATTATTCGCTTCCATACATAAGGGTCGGTAGAAGAACACCATTGTGCACTACTATTCTAGCTTTTTGGATAGGTTTTTGTTTGTGATGACAACTTTAATTGCACAGTTCACTTTGTTGCCTGCCCCAACCCTTCTTTCAATATCCCTCTCCACTCGCCCATCTCCTGTAAACCTACTACCTAAATTCACGAACTCAACTACTCGCTCCAAATTTTCACCATTCACGCTAATGCTGCAGACTGTCAGGGTTTCTTCTTTTTCAAAAATCATTATCTTGGTTCATATCATATCAAATAAAAATCATTAAAATTCATCATCAGATTATTTCGCATGCATACCTCACACATACAATTCACCAGGACTTGTAGTTTATGCTCATTGTCTGCATGTAGGACAGCGTCATCCGCATACAAGAGACAGCTTACTGACACTGCGCTCATTTTGGCACCTACATCCAACCTTTTCAGATCTTTCATACATTTGTCCATATACAAATTAAATAACCACGGGGACATTACGCAACCCTGTTTGACACCTTCATTGATAGCAAACCAGGCTGTAAGATCTCCATTTACTCTGACACTGCAGTGCTTTTCGTATATAGCGACTATAAAATATGTATTATAAAATATTAAATAGCTATATTCTGAAACAGAATCAGATTATTATAACACATGCCGGCACTATCGAAATACTGTGTGCCAAAATAATTTCTTTTGAAGCCTCAAGCTCTGTACCTTCTGGGAACGCTGGAACTTTTGGTAGCTCTGGACCTGATATTAGGTTCTCTGGTTCTGCTCTTTGTTTCCATGACCAGTGTTTTCTCTGTTTCTTTAGATGCTAGTAATGTCTTCTAAGTGTTGTTTGCGTATTTGCTTTTTACTAATTAAATAATCTTAGTCAAGAGACCACGCGTACCCCTTGATGAAACTTCGCGTACCGCTGGGGGTACGCTTACCACTAATTGGGAAACACTGTTCTAGATCATCACTTAATAATCACGCAATATAATCGTTCGGGTGGAATTCTGGTTGACGTTGCTAGGTAATTTATTTTTCATAGACGGAAAAAAAATTAGTTAATTTTTTTTAACGGTAAAAATTATGCCTAAGACGAGTTAAGACTATGATCAGTATTTTTTTCTCCTTGTATACAACAGGTCGTTTGAACCCAATTACTGTATACAATTTATTTTAGCTATTATATTGATTCTCATGACATGTGATAGGTAACCAATCTATCGCCATTTTATTGTCACGTGAATTCTATACCAGACCAAAGACAGTGTGACAATCACACTGCCAATGCCGGGAATCGAACCCGGTACCTTCGGTATGGAAGTAAGAGCTCTTACCACTCTATCACGAAGGTCGACAGAATTAAGATTACAGGTAAGTTTGTAGTTTATTAATGAAAGAAAAACACTTTTATAAATGAGAATACAGGTATATTAAATAATAAAAAAAAATATTATTATTTGTTTTAGATTTATTTTGTGGATGTTGCACGATCGAAGTGTGCGCGGGAGATACCTATTGGTGGCGATGAGGTTCGCAACCCATCGCACCGCGTCTCCCGCGGGGCGAAAAGAGAATGATGGAGTGCCGCATCAGTAAAAGTGTGAATGTCCATTATTTCTGCCTACCCTTTCGGGGAGACGGCGTGATGGTTAGTTAGTTAGTGAGTTAGTTACAATAATAAAATTAATAATACAGGTAGGTATTTGAATTATTATAGGAGCTTCAAAATCATAACAAAGAAGTTATTTTAATTGACATAGAAACAGATACAAGTGAAGCTTCGAAAAATCTCTATAATTATTTTTAACAGTTCAAAAAAATATTGTAACACCCGATAATGTCAACGTTGGGTGACGAAACAGCTGTCGCAAAATTTTAAAAAAATTGTTTACCATTGTCCCAAACAGAACAGGCAGAGAAAAAACGAGGGAAAAAGAGAGTCAACGGTCACCGAAGATCTAAGGTGCGATCAAGATTATGCGATCTAAGGTGTCCTATTGACGTAAGAAGGCGAAATGGGGAATGTTGTATTACATAAAGCGATCGCTTAACCCAACTAATGACAGATCATAAGTCCTGTAAATGCCTCGACCACCATATTCTGAAAAAACGAGGGAAAAAGAGAGTCAACGGTCACCGAAGATCTAAGGTGCGATCAAGATTATGCGATCTAAGGTGTCCTATTGACGTAAGAAGGCGAAATGGGGAATGTTGTATTACATAAAGCGATCGCTTAACCCAACTAATGACAGATCATAAGTCCTGTAAATGCCTCGACCACCATATTCTGTTAAAAAAAAAAAATAATAAATAAATAAAATAAATAAAAAATAATAATTATTTTTTTATTTTTTATTTATTTATTTATTATTATTTTTTTTTTTTAATGTATACTTATACTTGTATACAAACACTGGATTTCATCCAACAATAAATACACTATTTTTTACAAAAAAGTGTATTTATTGTTTCTTGAACAATGATGTAAAACTCTGTAGTATATAATTATTACTAGTGAAAACTTTTGATTTCTAGAAGTTTTTTTATATTTTATTATGTTTTTTCGTTTACATAAAGAATTTTGACAGGTGTAAAAAATTTTTTTTTATTTCTTCCAATGACAATTTGAATAATTTCTTCAATATTAGTATTAAGTTCTTGCTGGTGTGTGATTGGTTTAAGTACCTAATTTAAAAGAAAACTTTGAATGCGAGTAACATAAATATAATAATAATCACAAAAGTCCGGATCGTCCATGTCAACAAGTGCACCATCTAAAATGAACATTATGTGTTAAAATATTTTTATTTTGTTATATTATATTATTTTAAATCATTGTATTTTATATTATTTGTTTTAGATTTATTTTGTGGATGTTAGACGATCGAAGTGTGCGCGGGAGATGCCTATTGGTGGCGATGAGGCTCGCAACCCATCACACCGCGTCTCCCGCGGGGCGAAAAGAGAAGGATGGAGTGCCGCATCGATTAAAATGTGAAAGTTCATTCTTTCTGCCTACCCTTTTGGGGAGACGGCGTGATAGTTAGTTAGTTAGTTTAATTTTGACGGTTGAAAAAATATTGTAACACCTGATGATGTCAACGTAAGTGACGAAACAGCTGTCGCAAAAAATAAATAAAATTAAATTGTAATTTTAGCCACGCTCCATCTCGTATATCATACTGTTTACGTGTAATTACTTGTGGTCCGCAATAAACGCTGAAACCTCCGCCGTCTTTCAACTCTCACCACAAACCCCCCACAGACTATTTAAAGAAAGAAGGATTCATAAATAATGTACCTACTTGAGATGAAAAATATGAACATGACTGACAATAAGCTCATGAACTTGAACTGGTTGTCAATATTAAGGGTGGGGTGGAGGTCGATACTTTTTAAGTGTAGAAATTTACATCTACCCCAAAAAAATTAAGATAATCAGAATAATAATACAGTAGAACCTCAATTATCCGGTCCCCGAAAAAAAAAACAAGAAAAAAACAATTTGCATCTTCGACTCTATTGCGATAAAATTAATCCTTAAAAATGACTCACCCGCAATGAGTTAAATCCAGTATTTGTCTACAAGTCTTTGTATACATTCAAAATGTTGTACAAAATAGTGTATTTATTGTTTCTTGAACAATGATGTAAAACTCTATAGTAATTAATTATACTAACTAACTAACTTACAATCACGCCGTCTCCCCGGAGGGGTAGGCAGAAAGAATGGAACGCCACACTGTTCTGTCCTGACATACGTCTCTCGCTTCCTCTACATTCATACATCTTGTCATGCACGCACGTCGATTTTTCCGACTCCTCACTTGACCGACATTCAATATTTGATTGATTTGATCGTGCCACGTTTTCCTCGACCTTCCTCTATTTCTAGCTCCGTTCACGCCGTTTAAATATACCTTCTTTACCATTCTGTCTTCACTCATTTTTTCCATGTGTCCAAACCATCTTAATGACCCTTTCCTTATTTTGTTCATAAGACTTTCATTCGCACCACATTCACTTCTTATACTTGCATTTGTCACTCTATCATATACAGATTTGCCACACATTCGTCTTAGAGATCTCATTTCTACTGCATTTATTCTACTTTCATCCTTCTTTGCCAGTTCCATGCTTCACTTCCATACATAAGGGTCGGCACAAGAACACCATTGTGCACTGCCATCTTAGCTTTTTTGGATAGGCTTTTGTTTGCGATGACAACTTTAGGTGCACCATTTATTCTGTTGCCTGCCCCAACCCTTCTTTCAATATCCTTCTCCACCCTCCCATCCTTTGTAAACATACTTCCTAAATAAACAAATTCATCCACTTATTCCAGATTTTTACCGTAAACTACCTGTATAGTACTAAAAAAATTACATCTCATGCACCCCCCGTTTATTTTTTTATTGACGATTAACCCTGGGAGTCGATATTGACCACTTTGGGAATCACTGATATAAACAAATCAAAATATATTACTCTTGTATTGAAGGCAATTTGTGTAACCAACGAGGCGTCATTCGAGATAGATTTGTGTATGTTATTTAGATGTTACTGAAACCATTATGTAAATATTTCGATAATCAGAGGTTCAAAGGGGTAATTGTTTTGTTTTCATAAACAAGGTTTTATAATTACCGTTTTGTAATGTCGACCTTTGTGGCAGAGTGGTAAGAGCTCTGAATTCCATTCCGAAGGTCCCGGATTCGATTCCCGGCATTGGCAGTGTGTGATACTGTCTTTGGTCTGGTGTAGAATTCACGTGACATTAAAATGGCGATAGATTGGCTACCTATCACACGTCATAAGAATCAATATAATCTACATCTACATATAAATAAAACGCTATCTGGGTTGTGTGTGTCTCCTTCTTTCTCGGTGATTCCTCAACAGATCCTTCTGAAACTTGAAGAATGGATTAAGTGGAATTCGGCGGTCGTCATAGGCATATTTTTGTTATTAATCGAGCTCTAATTAACTTTATAAATTAATCAATTAATTGAAAATTTTCGTAGTGCAAGCGAATATAGACCTTAATTTTCGTATCACCTGAGTATCAATCTTTTGAGTCTATATTCGTTTGACATGGTCTGGAGAGAATTCAGTCTCCATGTAATTTTGTGTAGTGGCAACAATGTGTTATTCTTTCTGACAGTCCAATATATTGCGTTTTACTTTGGGATGTATAATACTTAATACGTTTTACTTATTACGTACTAAAATAATTGGTTGTTTAATTGGTACAGTCTATTTTATTGGCCATATTTTAATGTACATTAATGCAGACAGGTAATTATGCTTCTAAATTTTGGCGAATTTTTACGCGTCATTTGAGGTTATGAACGAAATTTTATTTTTTCGTGTGGCTGAAACTTATTCGTTTCTCTTACGTTCGACGGTGATTACTTAATGATATTCGTTTTCTAGAATTCTAGCCGTTCGATTGGTCACGTGGTCTCTGAACTGTCAATCGTGGTCTTTGTACGTCGTAATATTTTGTAGGTATATTTATATTTATAATTCATATATATCTTCAAGTTATTCTATTTTGCCGTTAAAATGAATACATATTATATTTCCGCATTACATATTTCAAAGTTAGAGTTCTAAATTATATCGAATAGAGAAGAAATTATACATCGTTTTACTTACGTATGTACTTTTAGGTTATGAAGTTTCTGGGATTAAAAATATTCAATGATAATTAAATTGCTTTCAGGTTATTTCAAAGGATGATAGCGAAAATATAAAATATTGGACGTCGAAGCTCTACAAGAATATGAAGAAACTTGCTTCCGTAAGTTAAATTTTTATATTTTGGTATGTACAGGTTTAAATTTTGGATTAATTGGTTTAATTTGTTACATAAGAATATAGACAATTTATATGAAGGAGTCTGGTTGTAATGAATGCTTTTGTTAAAATTTTGTTATTTATTTAGCACAATCGTAACTGCATTTATTAGCATAGTTTTTGGTAGTTATTTTTGCCGTTCAGGTAATGTTTCTAAAATCTCCTACATATAATATTAAAACATTTCCAAATGGTCTGATGTTTCCTTGCAACTCTTGCAATGCTCGATCAAGAGCCTCGAGTATTTTTTTTAAATATACTGCTTAGTGAACACTTGGAATTCATTAATTGTATGGAAATTGAAAATTTGCCATATGCGCCTCTTCGATGTCCGCCTTCTGCCAATTCCAATATATATTTTTTTTATTTCTAGGAAACAATATTAATTAATCAGAGATCGGAATGGAATCGGTCATATAACAGGGACAACGGATGATAAGATGCACCCTGGAGTGGCGGGCGAGAAACGGCTACACAACTGGCAGAATTTTGAATGGTATTGCGCTATTTTATTAATATTATTTAATTATTATGATTTTAATTAGTTAGTTAAAATACAATTAATATGACATTTGATGAATTCAAACATAAAGGTGTTCTTTATACGCGTACTTTGGTCAGGGAAATTTTAAAATTACCACAGCAACGATAACAAAGTTCTAATGATATATAATACAATATCGATTTATTCGTTTTACTTACGTGTCATTTTAGGTTATGACGTTTCGTAGTGTAATAATTAGTTATTTAATTGGTTTAATCTATTTTAATAATGTTATTTTAATGTAAAATTGTTCTGCAGGGTGAAAATCTATATCCTTGGGATTAGATATTAAGTTTTGATAAAATAATTCACTAGAGGAGCCTGGTGTGAGAGACCACTGGTCTAATGGGGATATTTTTGTATTGGGATTGAAATTATTTTGTTAATGAGCCATATTGGTGCATCTGCATGTTGCAATTCTACTTTCTTTTCCATTCCACTGAGTAATTCCAGCAGCGCACATACACAAATACACTATGATTTACTTCAGCTGTTTTAGTTTTTCTCTCTAAACAAATGCTGTGATAGGTAAACATATCCTTATATGCAGCATTAGCTGCCTCAGTTGGAAGAGTCCAGTAATATTAACCATTTTTGGCCATTAAATTCTACATTATGCTGAGATTTAAAATATTCAAAGATAATTAAATTGCTTTCAGGTTATTTCATTTGCTTGAGGATGGGGAAGACAACGCAGAAGATAATAGATTGCGCATGTGCAGAGGATGGGGAAAACAACGCAGAAGATACTGGAATGCGCATGTCCAGAGGATGATATCACAAGACATGTTGTTATCTTTATGAACTAATTTGGAATGGTATGTACAGGTTTACATTGGATTAATTGGTTTAATTTGTTACATAATAATATAGACAATTTATGTACCACTGGTCTGATAGGGGGGTGTTTGTTTTATGAAGTTTGGATAGGCCATATAACCTAGGGATCTACGAGATCTATAAATTAGGGAGATTATTTGAAGAAAGGACCTTCTTGATGTGTAATGCTGACCATTCACAATCGTTGGACTTAGCGCTATTTGAATGCTTTTGTAAAAATGTTGTTATTTCTTTAGCACAATTGTAACTCCATTTATTAGCATAGTTTTTGGTAGTTATTTTTGCCGTTCAGGTAATGTATCTAAAATCTCCAGCATGTAATAGGTGAGCTATTCACGAAAACGGCGCTATACAAATTAAACAAACAAACAAACCATCATGCCGTTTCCCTGCAGGGGTAGGCAGAGAGAATTGACCGCCACACTACTCTATCCTGGCAAACCTCTCTAGCTTCCTCCACATTTATGTTTGTAAAATTTGATTCATTTAATAAATTTGACAATTTAGCCTAATTATTGTTATTATTATTATTATGCATATATGTAGCATGAACTGCCTTTTATATGAAGAAAATCCACATTCATATTTGAAATTTCCCCACATAAGGTAAAGGCACCAGTGATGGACAGTTTAAGAAAATGTAGACTCAATGACCGTTTTAAAGATAATTTTAGGAAATTAAATCAGGTGATGTGAAAAAATAATAGAATGGTTTGTTGGGAATCGTTTTTAATAATGAAAATAATTAAAGGTTACAGGTTTAAATACAAAAAGTTAGATGACCACAGTCAATTCTAATCACCAGTGATGGACAGATTAAATTTAATTATGGACAATGGGTAATAAACAACGTCCGGTAATGGACATTTAGTATTGAACGTATTACAAAAACGTTTTTTTTGTTGTTCGAATTATTCTTAGCACCACCTCTTTAGGGCACATAGATGTCAGGTAAATATTTTTCCATCTCCATTACTTTATTAAAGGTTCTTTAATCCTTTCCACAATGTCTTCCATTTTGTACCAAATCTAATCGGGACTTTCCGGCCATCTGAAGGTGTTTCCCATAGATAACTGGCCTCCTGACCTGGATGGTTAGTCTTCCACTTAGTAACTTCCTTCTTCCAGAATACTTTAAGCGGTCGGAAGACAGCAACATCCATCAGCTGCAATATATGTGTGCTATTTGGATACAAGGCAACTACTTCTATTCCATTCTTTGAACAGAAGTCGGAAAGATGGGTAGTTAAATGCGATCCATGGCCGTCCAAAAAGAAAAGGACTCGTAACTGGATTTTTCTCTCATAGAATGTATCACTATACTGATTCATCACCACCCTGATTCTGACCTCCTGATTCCCCAAGTCTCCGGTACTCTATCAGAAATTGGTTTTGGGATATGTTCATAAGCAAACACTATCATCGGTGGTGCTAAAAGACTTGCAGCATTGGCAGTGTGTAAAACCGTAAGTTTTTTTTTTCATAACCAGGTGTTGATCAACCAGATTTCGGTGACAAAAAAAAAGCACTTTCATCTGCATTAATATCCTGCTAGGGTCTTTCAGTAAATCATTTTTAGAAGAAACCTGACATTACAGATTTAAATTGTCATAAATTAACTTTAATTGCGATGTAAACAAGTATACTCGGTTCTGGACATTATTGTCCATCACTGGTTCGAATTGAAAATCGATAATCAGTAATGAACTTTCAAATTTGACAAACTGTACAAGTAGCTACATATGAATTTAGTATGATTTCGTACCTACGATTTGTCTACGAAACCCATTATTCAATTTTATAATAAGTAATTACTAAGATTTCTACGAATTATTACAAAACATCTACTCACCTCACTAATGAATTCTGCAAAGAAATTAGGAATTTTGCAAATGTCGTTCGCGTGGGGTCGTATAAATGTCCGTTCTTTCGCAAAATAATGGCAGATTGGAATGAAATTTATGTCAGTTGACAGAGAAGGATCTATAGTTTATAGTTCAATGTTGAAAGTATGAATAATTTTTCAATATTTCTTATTTTTAAGATTATTCAAAACTTTTGTCCATAACCGAAGGTCTGTCCATTACTGGTGCCGTTACCTTATTCGATGAAGACAAGTGAACAACATTTGTAATTCATTCATTGTATGGGAATTGAAAATTTGCCTTATGCGCCTCTTCCGTGTCCGCCTTATGGCAATTCTAATATTTTTAATTTATTTCTAGGAACCAAACTAATGAATTAAATATCGGTCCAAAGCTGCCGATGCAGCGTGTAAAATAATTAATGTTTAAATGGAATGGGATCGGTCATAAAGCAAGGGCAACGGATGATAAGATCTTCTGGTCTGGAGTGGTGAAAGAGAAACAGCTACACAAATTCTGGCAGACCACAAGCAAGATGGTCTGATGATATTAAACGAGTGGCAGGAGGTCAATGGCGCAGAGCGGCGAGGGATAGAGAGTTGTGGAAGTCGGGAAGGGAGGCTTATGTATAATAGTATTATCATCTATATTATTATTCCACGCCAACGGACTCGCAGTGCCGAAATCACGATCGTAGAAACTTACTTTATTGGCTCTGATGTGAATTTCATGGACAACAAAATCAAGAGTTTTGTTTCTCTAAACATATGAATGTTTTGTGCAAATGTGATATAATATTGTTTATTTGATTATTAAATTTCATATAAAATATTCAAAAAATACTTTTTCAATTACATTAGTAATATGTATTCAAGTTTAAAATTCACAGCGAGTTTGCTTGGATTGAAACATTGTTTTATAG
This sequence comes from Lepidostoma basale, assembly GCA_022606425.2. Taxonomy (NCBI): domain Eukaryota; kingdom Metazoa; phylum Arthropoda; class Insecta; order Trichoptera; family Lepidostomatidae; genus Lepidostoma; species Lepidostoma basale. Next base: position 14,992 of record JAHDVF020000920.1, on the reverse strand, counting down.
ATATAGACACACATTTTTGCATCCATACACATGTCATTTAATCCAGTAAATAAACTAATTGATATTGAACTTCAATTGTATTTGTTGAATATATATTGGATTTATTTATGTACTCGAATTTAGCAATAGCGAAGCGTTGCCGGGTCAGCTAGTAGCTAAAATAAATTGTAATGCGAATGATAGTGTTATGAACAAAATAATGAAAGGATCATTAAGATGGTTTGGACATATGGAAAGAATGAATGAAGAAAGAATGGTAAAAAAAATTATATGTTAATAATGTAAATGGAACCAGAAATAGAGGAAGGTATGACGGTTGCCCTTATTTATATTTTTTATTTTTATCTACACATAATACACAAATGAGACGTAAAAAACGATAACCATTAAGGCGACTCATTTAGGCACAAAACGGTGTTACAATGATAAGATAAAACAACATGTAACCAAAAAAAATCATACATATCAGAAGAAACCCAAATATCGTCACCTGAGAGTAAGAGGGTTCCAACTAACAAAATTTCACATTAGACTTTTTTCCGTGAAAAGGGTTCTTACTAACCTTATCTATACGTACAATTAAAAAAAACAAGTAATAGTATCGTCATTTTGATGCCACGAAAATAATCAAGTTCCATCTGATCATTCAAAACACACGATACACTGAATAAGGATTCATTTTCACTTAGAACTTTATTATTCCAACTGTCGCCAGAGAAAATTAACACGCTTCTCGGTAAAAGAGTTTTATTCGTTTAAGATGGAACCCTTTTATTCCAAGATACACACCCGAAACCAACAAAACTTTGACTTAATTTTTCTCAGCTTTTTATATTTGACGGTTGGAACCTTCTTACTCTCAGGTCAGTGACAATTATATATTTTTATAAGTATCAACCCCTTATTATTTTCCTCTAGGGATAGTAAGTAACTGATATTTTTTGTAATTTTTATTTATTGAGTGCTCCAAAAGGGGTGAAAGTTTAACAAAATTAGTTAAATTCTTGAATTTTCACAAAAACTATTTGATTAATTATGTTTTAAATTTAAATTCGAGGTAGACCAAGGAAAACATGGCATTATCAAATTAATCAAACATTAAAGGTTGGTCATGTCAGAAGCCGGAAGAATCGACATGCGTGTATGACTCGATGTATGAATGTGGAGGAAGCTAGAGAAGTATGTCAGGATAGAGTAGTGTGGCGGTCCATTCTCTCTGCCTACCCCTGCGGGGAAACGGCGTGATGGTTTGTTGTTGTTACACAAATGAGACACAACGAACAAAAAAAATTAGGCGACTCATTTGGGCACAATACGGTGTTACAAATAAATGAAATTATGGGTAATTTAAATAGATTAGTACAAAAACGAACGGTAATCAAATAGGCATTACGAACAATATTAATCATTAGAGGTCCTCCGGGGGGTAAATATACCATTTTATTTATAACGATATTAAATAGTTTGCGGATGTCAGTTACTTATGGTCATTGTACGAATAAATTTACTGCAATGCAAGGAAACAAGTATACAATGTATTGCAGTATAATTGTCTTATTTTTCGTTGTTAATCGCATATATGGAAAAAATAATATCATTACAAATTATGTAAGAAATAACCATATTTATTTATGTATTTACTTTGTCATTGTTAAAATTAAGTTAGCTGTTTGTTATATACGGACGATGCTGTGTTAATCGCTGACAATATAGAAAATTTGCAAGTCTTAGTGTCAAGCGTGTATGAGGCATGCAAAAAGAGTGACGTGGTGATGAATGTGTCTAAATCTAAAGTGATGGTTTTTGAGAAAGAATAATGTATGACGATTTGTGATATAAGTGCGATGGGCGAGAAATTGGAGCAAGTTACCGAATTTACATATCTGGGAAGCATGTTTACAAGAGACGAAAAATTGGAGAAAGACATCGAAAGAAGGGTTGGTGCTGGGAATAAAATAAATGGTGCACTCAAAGTCATTACTGCAAACATAAATATATCCACAGAAGCAAAGATGGCAGTACACAATGGAGTTCTAGTGCCAACCCTCATGTATGGAAGTGAAGCTTGGAGCTGGCAAAAGAAGGATGAAAGCAGGATAAACGCTGTAGAAATGAGATCACTAAGAATAATGTGCGGGAAAACGTTGTATGATAGAATACCGAACGATGAAATAATAAACAAATGTAAGGCAGATGACTACATCATGGATAAAATAAAAAAGGATCCCTGAGATGGTTTGGACATATGGAACGAATGGATGAGAGCAGAATGTTTGAAAAGTTGTACACAAGCAGCGTGAGTGGAAAAAGAAGCCGAGGACGACCGAGGAAAACATGGCATGACCAAATTAATCAATTACTTAAAGGATGCCTATTCGAATTCGGAATAATCGACGTGCGTGCATGGTACGATGTATGAATGTAGAGGAAGCCCGAGAGGTATGCCAGCACAGAGCATTGTGGCGATCCATCCTCTCTGCCTACTCCTCCGGAGAAATGGCGTGATGGTAAGTTAGTTAGTTAACATATTAATACAGTTACGGTAAAAATTTAGCTTAATACACTCTTAAAATTGAAAAATAACGTTGTTTATATTCAACTAAAATAATGAATATCACGAAATGTTTCGGAGGAGACCTCCATATTTAGGTTTAAAAACATATATAACAAAAAACTTCACAAAGAAAGACTTAAATAGACAAAATAATGTGCCCCATCTAAAAATAACATTATGTGTTAAATAATTTTTATTGTGTTATTTTATTTTATATCATTGTATTTTATATTATTTGTTTTAGATTTATTTTGTGGATGTTTTACGATCGAAGTGCGCGCGGGAGATGCCTGTTGGTGGCGATGAGTTTCGCAACCCATCGTACCGCGTCTCCCGCGGGGCAAAAAGAGAAGGTTGGAGTGCCGCGTCGGTTAAAGTGTGACAGTCTATTATTTCTGCCTACCCTTTCGGGGAGACGGCGTGATGGTTAGTTAGTTAGTTAGTAAGAAAGACTTTTAAAAATCCGTACAATTAAAAGGAACAATAGATTTGAATTAAAAAAATTAAATAGTCCATTGTTTTGGCCGAAACATGATACTTTAACATTTTATAACTGTTAATGAAAAAACAACGACACGTGTCAAGTTTCCGCGCGAAAATATACCGCGCGCGCAAGCCTTATCTTGTCGGCCGCCAGCCGACAACTGAGTTGTAGCGTACATATAGCGATATGTACATCGAATGAAATATAAGAAGTGAATGCGGTGCGAATGATGGTGTTATGAATAAAGTAATGAAAGGATCATTAAGATGGTTTGGACAAGTGAAAAGAATTAATAAATAAAGAATGGTAAAAAATTATATGTTAATGATGTAAATGGAACCAGAAATAGAGGAAGATCGAGGAAAACCTGGCACGATCAAATAAATCAAATATTGAATGTCGGCCATATGAGGAGTCAGAGAAATTGACGTGCGTACATGACAAGATTTATGAACGTAGAGGAAGCGAGAGAGGTGTGGCAGAACAGTGTGGCGTTCCATTCTTTCTGCCTACCCCTTAGGAGAGACGGCGTGATGGTTACTTAGTTAGTTAGATAGTTTTTATATTTTTTCTGTAACTACAAAACCTACCTTTTTAACAAAACATCTTGAATCCATAGGAAAGTACACATTAAGATGGTTTAGACATATGGAAAGAATGAATAAAGAATAAATGGTTAAAAAATTATATGTTAACGATGTAAATGGAATCAGAAATAGAGAAAGACCGAGGAAAACATGGCACTATTAAATAAATCAAAAATTGAATGTCGGCCATATGAGGAGTCGGAGAAATTGACGTGCGTGCATGACAAGATGTATGAATGTAGAGGAAGCGAAAGAGGTATGGCAGAACAGTGTGGCGTTAACTTGTAGTAGTAGAAACTATCAAATACGCCGGAATTGATACCACAGGTACAATATTCCGAAATTCTTGCCACATGCTTATGCCGATGATCTTGATACAATTACAAGAACGTCCCATGATGTCAAACAAGAGTGTAGAGACCTTGAAAAGCATGGCTCTCTCCATCGCTTGCTGCATGACTCTTAGTCTCTCTGCTATGTGCTTTGTCAGAGTGGCAGTTTCAAGACCATATGAACATACTTTAACTAATATGAAAGACGTCGATCTTCGAGGAGACCGTGTTCATCAGACTTAATTATATATCGGTATAATTATTTGTTATATTTTAATATATGCATTTGTTAGACTATACATAACATATCTTTCAAGGGACAATATGGAGTTATCGTTGAATCATGGGAGATATGCAGAGGAGGAAAAAAACACAACGGAACTCTTGCTAATATGAACATTATTCTGGATCGCAGCAAAGGGACAGGAAAAATGTTCGGGAACATCACTATAAAACAAGACTTCGGACCAATTAAAGTAATTATACGAATACTAGCCGCACGGTTATAACTACCCTGAAGACGGAAACCGCAACGATCTCCGAAACTCCGGTGGAAGGCGACAAATTACATGGATCAGGGCTTGTTAAGTCTGGTCTGTTCCAACTGAGACAGCTCAAACATTTAAGAAAATATTTACCTATTGTCGAAGCTAGGACCCCCGTACATTCTTTTGTAGTGTCACGTTTAGATTATTGAAACGGAATGTACGATGGATTACTAAATAATCAATTAAGTAGAATACAAACCGTATTCAATGCTGCTGCCCGATTGATTATGGGGCAACAAAAATACTCTCATATCACGCCGCTCTTGAAGGAACTTTACTGGCTTGAAATCCGAGAACGAGTAAAATACAAAATGAGTTTTACGGTGTTTAAGGCTCGACATCAGAGAGCGCCAGCGGACCTCTGCGTGACACCCATTCCAACGGAAAGGCAACGTTCACTCCGATCAGTAGAAACAAGTGCAAACAGCAGAACAATTCCAGTCAGAGTCAATAACACAAGTTTCTATGATCGTGCTTACAGCGTTGCGGGTCCGTTGCCGTGGAATAGTCTCCATGTTAGTATTAAGTATGAGGATAGTGACGTTAAATTTAGGAAACTTTTAAAGACTGCACTGTTCGGTCAGTCATTTCCTAGTGCGCCCTTGAAGTAATTGATTTTACAAAACGGCGCACTTCAAATATATTATTCTTATTATTTTTCTTCTTCTTCTTCTTATTTGATGGTCCTACAGCCCACATCGAGCCTTAGCCTCCAGTATTCTTGGCCTCTAACTCCTCCTGTCCTCCGCTTCAACCCTCCAATCTGACACTCGTAACAATCTTGCTCCATCTATCCCAACTTCATCCTCCCATCGCAGCCTTGTTGGTCCAATTGGTCTTCTACCACCTGGGTGCCACTCCAGCAATCTTTTTGGGGTTCGCGATGACAGCACCCTCTTCACGTTACCGGCCCATATCAGTCTATTCAGTCTGACCTGTGTGGAGAGACTGGGAGATTTGTAAATATGGTACAGCTCGTCATTATGCCGTACTCTCCAGCCTTCACCGTCATTCATAGGTCCCAAAATTCTGCGCAGCACCCTTCTCTCAAAAGTGTAAATATTTAAGTCATAAAATGTAAGTCACCAAAATAATTTTTAAAAAACTTTTACCAACCGTGAAAATTTTCGAATTTAGCTTTTGCATGATTTCAATAAAAAACACATTTTTAACTGGATACTCAAAGTGCACAATGATGTTATTATACCGAAATTTATCTTAAGAAGCATTTAACTTGCTAAAAATAATTAAAGTAAATAACAACATGACAAATGGTTATAATTAGTTGAAAATGTATATTGGCTTTTCTTTTATGATAGGGTCGTGTTCGTCTGTGGAAGTGGTCTGGTACAAGATTCGAATCATGTCTTACATATAACTTGGAACCTCTTTGTGATTACAAAAATCTCGTGAAATACATTATAGGCGTGTACTTTCCTATGGATTCTAGATGTTTTGTTAAAAAGGTAGGTTTTGTAGATACAGAAAATATATAAAAACTAACTAACTAAGTAACCATCATTTATTAATTTGGTCATGCCATGTTTTCCTCATATGGAACGAATGGATGAGAGAAGAATGGTTAAAAAAGTTGTATACCAGCAGCGTGAGTGGAAAAAGAAGCCAAGGACGACCGAGGAAAACATGCCATGACCAAATTAATCAATTACTAAAAGGCGGCCCCACTCGAAGTCGGAATAATCGACGTGCGTGCATGGTACGATGTATGCATGTAGAGGAAGCCCGAGAGGTATGCCAGGACAGAGCATTGTTGCGATCCATCCTCTCTGCCTACCCCTCTGGAGAAATGGCATGATCGTTAGTTAGTTAGTTAGTTATCACTGGGGAAGAATTGGGTTATCCGAAACATGTCGTCACCTGAGAGTAAGAAGGTTCCAACTGACAAAAGTAAAAATCTGAGAAAAATGAAGTCCAAGTTTTGTTGGTTTTGGGTGTGTATCTTGGAATAAAAAGGTTTTATTCCAATTTCCAGAGATTCTTTTACCGAGAAACGTGTAAATTTTGTCTGGCAACAGTTGGAATAATAAAGTTCTAAGTTTAAATGAATCCTTCTTCAGTGAATCGTGTGTTTTGAATGATCAGATGGACCTTGATTCTTTTCGAATCAAAATGACGATACTTTTACATGTTTTTTTTTGTACGTATAGATAAGGTTAGTAAGAACCCTTTTCACGAAAAAAAGACAAATGTGAAATTTTGTTAGTTGGAACCTTCTTACTCTCAGGTGACGATGTGTGATATTTAATTCTAATTTGTTTAAAAAGTTTGTGTTGTATACAAAGTATATTAAAAGGAAAAGAAAAAATATATTTGGTCAAATTCTTTGGCATATAGATAGGAGTCACATCTCCAGGCGGCTTCTAACAATGCGCTAATGGCGATAGCCTTTCACATTGTGTTTATAAAGATGTTCTGCTAAATACTAAAATTTAATCTCCATAGATGGCGTTAGTATGTAGATTATATAGATTAATCTTCAAAAGATTGACATATGTAATCAAAATATTCATAGATGGCACATTGAAACTGACATGTGAAATTAAGCATAGATTTGTAACATATATACAACTTCCAAAAATTTGTCTTACATGGTCATAAAGAAAAAGGTGGAATGGGGAATGTTGTAATTACATAAAGCGTGCGCTTAACCCAACCAATGACAGGTCAGAAGTCCTGTAAACACCTTGATCAACCATATTCAGTTTCCAATTTGCATCTTGAGATACAATTAAATCAAGAAAGGAAAAATATAATTCTCTAAAAGTTTACAAGCTTCGCTGAAAAGTGAAATACGTAAATGTTTTAAAATAATTCTTATTGAAGGGTCCTTTTGTTTTAAGTGGGTGCGTGAATTCAATGTTAAAAATACTTATTGGTTTTTTGTTTTTGTTTTAGGGTTTCAAAGTTATTGAAACGATTACTGCAGAGACCTGTTGCAGAAATCTATTCGGTGAAAGATTCTTCTATGGAAAATTCAAAGTTCTTAATTTTTTCCATTCCAGCAACCATAACTTAGCGTGTTATGTTGTGACGTTAAATATTGTCGACATCAATCTGTATCCGCAGAAACTGAAAGAATTCGCTGAAAATAAAGTATAATTGTGTAATGATTTTTATCAAGAAGAGCCATCTTAATTCAAAATTACAGTTTCTGTGACAAAAACATAATTTTATTTCCATGAATCGGATTGTGACTTCTGGAAGTTTGCAGCTAATTTTACAAAATATTGTTCAATTGCACAATTATTTATATTTTAAAAATTTCTCCACTAATTCCAGCAGCTAGGTAGCTGCGCGGATAAAAAAAAGTTATTTGAGGTAGAACGAAATAAAGTGTTTCTAAGAAAAACATATTTTTACAAATTGTTTACAAAAATGATTTTACATATTTCAAGGTGACTAATGAATGACGCCGTCTCCTCGAAGGGGTAGGCAGAAAGAATGGACTGCCACACTTTTCTTTCCTGGTATATTTCTCTTGCTTCCTCAACATTCATACATCGTGTCATGCACACGCGTCGACTTTTCTGACTCCTCACATGGCCGATATTCAATCTTTGATTTGTTTGATCATGCCACGTTTTCTTCGGTTTTCCTCTATTTCTGGTTCCATTTAGATCGTTAACATATAATTTTTTTACCATGCTTTCCTCATTCATTCTTTCCATATGTCCAAACTATCTTTACCCTTAACGTACCGTGTTCAAAACAAAACGCTCGCTCCCATGTGGTAAATTCAGTTTACCGCTAACTTTATCTAAATATCAAGCATATGACTCAATGAATCAAAATTTAATTTATGTCATCTTGTAGGGAATTTCATTAGGAATAGATCGGTATCTATAACATACATGGATTATTTGAAAAACATATCATTATTAATTTTTTTCTGGAACCATGCGATTTCTGATATGTAATGCGTCACAGCATACGAGCGACTGGACATCGGGTATAAACTTGTCTGCGCGCCGCGGCCGGCGGGGCGAGGATAAAGGCACCTAGGCAAAATGTATAGTACGTTCAAGACAACGAGTACGTATTAATATTTGTCCCTTTTGGTAAAGTGTTAATATTTTCACAGTTCTGATATTATTAAGTTACGTGCTGGGTTTCCATCCAGTCGGTATTATTACGTACCTATTGAAAAGGTCAAAGATATAATTTATAGTACGTTCAAAACAGCGAGTAAGTATTTGTCACTTTTGATAAAGTTGTAAATATTAGCAAAACAAATTCTACCTTAACACGAATGAAGGTGAGGGCAGTCTTAGAAAAATTTTTTTTTTGGGATGAAGGAAGTAATTTTTTGCTTTTTTTTTATTACGAAATATTGAGAACACTTCAATGGAGGATTACAATTTTTTTATAATATTAGGGTCCATAGGTTTTAAGAAAATCAACTTTAAATTGGCAGTGGAAACTCAATTGACCACATGGCAACGCGACGGTTAATGATCCTTTCATTATTTTGTTCATAACCCTATCATTCGCACCGCATTCACTTCTTATATTTTCATTCGACACTCTATCATACACAGTGTATCTATACATTCGTCTAAGAGATCTCATTTCTACTGCATGTATTCTACTTTCATTATTCTTTTGCCAGTTCATGCATACATACGGGTCGGTAGAATACACCAGTAAACCATAATACCATTTCTCTATTCTTCCATTTCTTACTGATAAAAAAAATAGTATTAATAAAAAATAAAAAATAAAAATAATAATAATTATTATTATTCTTAGTACTTATAACAAATAGCCCGGATTATTTTTAAATTAGGATTATTGTATCGAATTTAAAATGCGTTTTTATATCAGTCTTTCCTTGTTTACTTTTTATTATATTTTTGCACCTGAAGATGGAGGTATCCCCCAAACATGTTTTGTGGATTAAACAAAGTTATTTTAAATTTATTTAATATGTTAATAATGTCAGTATAAAGTTTTTATAAGAATAATTTTAAAAAATCATTAATGCATGAATTACTTTAATTTTTTACATTAATACCAAAACTGAAAGCATTATGTTATTTTTTTAATAAAATTTTTAAGCATGGAGTTCCTAAGTTCCATGCGTAATTTTCTAAACGGCAGTAATTCCAGTGTATAATAAATATAGTTTATCAGAGCTAGATAACGCGCGCATTCTTATAATGTCAAACAGCACTAATGATGTAATGCTTTCGTTCTAAGCCAATAAGGTTTTGTTTAATAATTATTATTTAAAACCATTAGATGGCGCTAGTGTAGATTGAACTAAAAATGTGAAGTGTTTCTCAACATTGTAGCATATATACATCTTCCAAAAAATGTCAGACGTGGTGGTCGTAATAAGGACGGAATGGAGAATGTTGTTAACATAAAGCGATCGCTTAACCCAACCAATGACATAAGTTCTGTAAACGCCTCGACCACCATATTTTGTTCCCAAAAAACCATTTACATCTTCGTCTCTATTGAGATACAATTAATCCTTTACAAAAACAGTCTTAACTTGATTTACTGCAATAATTATTCGCTGAAGTCACGATTCAAAATCACTGGTATACGAAAAATAGGAAAATTGTTTAAGGTAGTAGTCTGGAAACTTAAGCCGATTTTCATGTCTTTTTTGGAGGGCGTTTTTTCGTAGGAAAATAAAAATGAATCGTTTTGGAAAAAAAAGGATGTTTTTTTTATATATTAAAGATACATAAATTTTTTTTTTAACATTTTTAAAAATTTATTATTATTATTATAAATCGATGTCGGCACCTCGAAAAAAAAGCGCGTCGGTGGCCCGGGTGATTTTGGCTCTTGATGTTATCTGAAATCAAAAATTCTTGAAAATTCTTAATCTAAAGACATGTCATTCTCGTCGGAACTACTGAGACATTTTTTCACCCCTAACTTTTTATTTTAAAACCCCTTCTTTGCTGAAATGAAATGAAATTTAACTACTGTACAAAAAAAAAAAATTCTATCTTTAATATGCAAATAAAATCATCTTAAATTTCCAAAACGAATCATTTTTATTTTCCTACAAAAAATGCCCTCCAAAAAAGACATGAAAATCGGCTTAAGTTACCAGACTACTACCTTAAATTTGCATAAAATCATTATAAATAATTAACAAACTAACCAACGTCTCTTGCTTTCCCAACGTTTATGCGTCTTGTCGTGCACTCAGAAAAATCGCCTTGCGTGCATGACACGTTGCTTGAATGTTAAGGAAGCGATGTTTTTAAATTATTCGAGTAGATGTCTCTGTAAGCAAGAAAGTGACATTTTAATAAAATAAAAATCGTTGGATGCAGATGCGTCACATTTCTGAGAGTTTCAACATTTATTTTCATCAAATTTATATACTCCATAAAGGTGAGTCTTCCATTGTTTATTAATTTTTGATTTTTATTTTTTTGCAATGATTGCAAAAAGTAAACAAAACCGCAGTGAATAAAATATGAAAAAAATCCACAAATAAACTTACATATTTTTTTAAATTATTTTTCCCGTTATTTTCAATCTAATTTTAGTATAAAAATATTTTTACTTTTGAATTTGGAAAAATCATGCATTTAGAGAGTATAACAGGCTTCCTGAGTGTATTCGAGGCTCTAATAATGTAGCTAACAGCCTAAAGCTGTATTACCTCAGGCAGTTTGTGGAAAATGGTATTTATTAGTATATTAGTGTATCTTGATTTTCATTCTGCTTGTTATAGTCTTTTTTGCGTTTGTAATCATTGTGTGTCTGTCATGAATATGTTTTATTGTAATCATTGTAATTATATTAAGGCCCAAAATGAGTTTTTATAACTCATGGGAAATACATGAGATTTGTTATGTATTTTTATATAAAATAAAATAAAACAATAATAAAAGGGTTAAATAAATTAATGAAAATCTCTTGTGTACATTGTATTTTTTTATAATCATTAATCAGTTAATTATTCAGAGCCGAAATAGATCAATGATTTATTTCGACGACCGTATGAAAAGTCGAAAAGTTATTATAGAATGACATTTTCAATGAGAAATTAGCTTCAGTGATACAGACAATTTGAAATTTAACAATGATATATCGCGAACATTCATGGGGTGCGGAAAAAAACAGTAATTTTCAAAACGATAAAACAATTAATTGTATCTCAATAGAGACGAAGATGTAAATCGTTTTCTTAGAACATAATATGGTGGTTGAGGCGCTTAGGGACTTATGACCTGTCATTCGTTGGTTTTTATTTTATTTTTTTATTTAATTTATTTTTTAAAAAACCCATTGGGTTATATGGTTTAATTTTTAGATCTTACTATAATATTAATTATGTATTGTTACAGATATTTTTTATATTGAGTTGTAGTGAGATGCGTTGTGTCTTTTGGTAGTTCATTGTAAAGTTTCAGTCCATTGTTCAATATCCTTGATTTTCCTGTCTTAGTTCGTGCAATCGGTAAGTGATATCTGTCACAATTCGTGGTCCAGTGTCTGTGTATGTCTGAATTTTTAGTTAATTTGTAGGTGCTGTCTGTTGTCTTTTCCATGGTCACTCTGTGTACAATTTTTAAGGTCTCATATTTGGTCAGGTCTGATATGTCCATTTGTTTTGTTTGTCTGTAAATTTGTATGGTTGGGGTAAGGTAGTCAATGTTATATGCTAATTTTATTATTTTATTTTGTTGTCTTTGGAGTCTAGAGATGTCCTTTTAGTTTCCTGTCCCCCAGAAGGGAATTATAAATGTTAGTCGGCTTTTTACATACGCTTCGTACATCATAACTTTTTCCCTTCTTGGTATGTAATTCTGTATTTTGTAGAAGAGGGAGTATAGCGATGATAACTTGTCTGTTAGGTTGTCTATGTGTTTTGTTCATTTTAGTTGTCTGTCCATTGTTAGTCCTGGTTGTTATATTATTATTGTTATATTTCTGAAATGTTTATAATTTTTTGAATAAATTGAATTGAATTGAATCGTAACAGAATTCAAAACAAAACACGTAAAAACAATTAAATAACATACAAACAGTATTAAGAATAAGTAAGAGTTTGATGATTCAATGTCGCTTTCAATTGAAAAAAAGAAATTCCTCGTCATCATGCATCCAAATATCTCGTTTATGTATTATTGTTTTGTCTTTTCCTCTTCTTTCCAGGTGTGCTAATTTTTAATACAACATTTTGAATGTAAACAAATACTTGTAGACAAATACTGGATTTTATTCACCCATTGCGGTGTTATAACGATCTTCTGCTTAATGCTTAAATCTAATCTTCATAGATGGCGCATTGAAACTGACATGAATTGTGGTGTTGGATATTAACATATATACAACTTCCAAAAATTAGTCAGACATGGTGGTCATAAGAAAGGTAGAATGGGGAATGTTGTAATTACATAAAGCGTGCGCTTAACACAACCAATGACAGGTCATAAGTCCTGTAAACACCTAGATCACCATATTCAGTTTCCAGTTTGCCTTTTCGTCTCTATTGAGATAAAATTAATCCTTGTGCTAATTTTTGTTGAAGTACTCGCGGCTGTATTTCCCTCGAAAACAATTCTCTAGACCGGATGTTCAGATACACATGTAAAATCAATACAAAATATACAATATTTTTTTTTTATTATGATTACACTTATTAAAAATCGGTTATTTAATCTCTGCGGATAACAACACTTATTTGTCATTTTACCCACGCGCGCGTGAACTTTTTGTAATGGGAAATATTCTCAAATATTCTCTGTTCTTCTTTACAAAAAGGCTAAAGCATTGAGAATAGTCTCTCTTATACTGATTTTTATAATTTTGGGTATCGTTAGTCTCTAATTTTGAGGGATTCGAGAGTTTTCAGGGATCCCAATGTGCTCAGAGTCCTATACAACGCATTGGTTCGGAGCAGACTCGAAAGTGGTTCTGTGATATGGAGTCCTCACGAGGCGAGATATTCCGTTATGCTGGAGAGGGTTCAGAAAAATTTCTGAGGTATCTCTACATGAGAGAGTATGGTAGCTATCCTTGGCTCTATCCCACGGCATTTCTTTTGGGAATGCTCGGAACCAATTCTCTACAGCTTCGAAGAGATGGACATCTAATTACCCATTTCTTTAGATTTATTAGGGGATACTTCGAGAACTCGGCCGTACTGAAGGGTGTTCGGCTTTTTGTCCACGATAGATATCTCCGACAGCGACAGCACAGATTGTTTTACCTACCGGCCGCCAGAACCAATCTGCCTCTGGTGACACCGGTGGGAAGAGCAATTAGTCTGCTGAACGCGGTCTCCTCGGAGATCGACGTCTTTCATGTTAGTGAAAGTACGTTCAGAATGCAAATACTCTTAATTCTGGAGAGTATCCTGTCTTCCTAATGTTGAACCATCTCTTATGCGTTTCTGGTAGTATACTAATATAATAAATTATTTTACCTGTTCTCAATAGATGCCTTAAAATAAATTTTGTAATGTCAGTTAATGAAATAAACTGATTTGATTTTATTTGATTTGATTAATTAATAAAGAAAACTAAGAATCACGGCGACGATGCAAACGAAAACTCAAGTCTGTCACATTGACATTTGGCGTTTAGTTTACATTTGCACCACCGCCAGCTTACGTTTGTGGCTCTATTGTACACACAGTTCTTTTAGTTGGCTCAAGTTTATACTCGCTTTAAGATAAGGTGTATAAAGTTGAGTCGTCGAGTGGACTAAAGTCGAGTACTCGCAAAGTACTCGTATATTCATACATGAAATTTAATAATTTATTTTTTGTAATTTTTTATAGAAATAAAAAATATATATGAAAATAAAACTTTTAGTTCGTCTTCTTCTTCTTCTCTTCTTCGTCATATTTTTCTTCTTCGTCTTCTATTTGATCTTCTTCTTCTTTTTATTCTTCTTCTTCGTCTTCCCTTATTCGTCTTCTTTGTATTCTTCTTATTTTTTATCGTCTTCTTTGTGTTCTTCTTCTTCGTCTTCTTCCTCTTCCTTCGGCTCAACTAATCTTCCTATTGCCGAGGAGTTTGCCGAGCGAAGTGTGGATTTCCTTGTATTTAGGCTGTCCGTTATACAGAGTTCAGATATATAACTTGGTGCCATTCCATGTAGCGCTTTGAAAACTGTCCAGCTGAGTTTTTACTGGATTCTTTCTGGACTTTTAAGCCAGTGAAGTTCTTTGAGATGTTGTGTTATATGGGACTTTTTGGAACGCCTTTAACCCTCCCTTCCCTATGGGTATCGTCTACACGTTGCTTCTAAAAAACATCAATATCTCTATAAATATAATAAATACAAAGTTAAGATTTAAGGTATTCCTCCGTTACATATTTACGCATTGATTTAAAAAATAATATTAATAATAATCCGAATTTATTGGGTACATCGGTGGTATTTTGTGAAAATCGAAAACAAATTCGCGTATAAACAGCGATTTAAGTGCGTCACACTATATTTGTATCTCACTCTTGCATATGTTCTAGCTCGAT
>JAHDVF020000919.1:0-22012 GCA_022606425.2 Lepidostoma basale | reverse complement strand
TACACAAAATGTTGTTCACATCGCGGTTTCGCTTCTTAACTACTCACCTTTTATCTTTTCTGAATGACATTCTTCATAAAAACGATGTATAATCTACCTATACCTTACCAATCCCAATAAACTAATCTAGTTTTCTGTGCAATGTACTTGCTTCATTTTAGATCGGTACATTTTTTCATAAATGAAGTCCCTCCTTTCTGCCTATATCTTTGACGAAACGTCGTGATGGTTAGTTAGTTATAAATGAAGTGGCATTAATGAATAAAAAAGATGTTTACATTCTGAATAATTTGTAATGTTATTTGATACATTTAGTAGTAATATTTATTATTATTCGCACAATTTTTTTAAACTTTAGTAGTCTTTCTTAGGGACTGGGCATTGTCATCGTTATATAGAGAGAACAATATTTGATGAAATAACATTAAAAGATAAATTATGCAATACCATGAATTCATGAAACAAATATCTTTGGGGGATGTGGTGAGAGTTAAAAGCAGTGGAGGTTTCAGCGTTTATTGCAGGTCACAAGTAATCATACGTTAACAGTATTAAGTACTCGTGATGGAGCGTGCGCCTGGACGTTGATAGCAGCTGGGGCTGACGGCTCACTGGGCAGTAGTGTCGGTCGGCGGGAGCGAAGACTCGTCGGAAGTTACGTGGCGTAGCAGTGTAGACGGTTGCGTAGCCCGGTAGGAGGGTCGGAGGTTTCTCGTACGTAGACTTGACGGCGTAGACTCGTGTCGGTTAGAAGTCGCAAGAAGGAATACTGTCCATGGTGGTCGGATGTACCACTTTTATATGCTTTGCTTCCATTTTCACACGATGCTCTGCTCTAGTGACCTAGTGACCAAACTTAATAAATCTGGGCCCCGACTCATCAGTTTTGATAAGTAGGTCCTAAGTCAGGCGTTTTCGGTTATTCGTGTCATATATTTCATCATGAAATATGCTGGTTTAGCAGTCGAATTCCGCTTATATGGGTTATGCATTTAACCCCGACATATCTATATAAGTATTTATTTTCGATAATATTACTTGCATTCAATTTGAACAAAAAAACATATTTTTTATGTATGTAGTACATGTAAATATTTTCTAATGGAAAAAATCCGTCATCCTAGTTTATGGGGTAATACCATACCTACTCAGGTAGTGCTGCACCGGGCCAGCTTTAAAATCAAGACAGAAGGGGCACTTGAACGACTGAAATATCATTGTTATAAAGAGAGAGTAATATCGGTATGAAAGAACAAATAGAATAAATATTACCAAAACCAAACAACCCTCGTCTATTTAATCCTTATAGAGAGATTGTCATGATAGGGGGAATCATTATAAAGAAAGACTACTGTAGTTGGTTTATTATCAAATGTATTTTTATGATTCAATTCTCAATCGTTCTAAAATAGATAATAATTCCAATGCTGGTGTAACATCCGCTAGCTTGGGACTCTGTTATTTTGAGTCCGTGTTGTTATAGTACTAGGGCTTTTGTCAATATTCCATATTGTGGACTTGATATTTAGGACTTGTCCATAGTAACAAGTTTTATATGATTAGTGCAATCATTTTATTATTGGATATTTGCAGACACCCAACATAGCTGATGTGGAGAAACAAATTGACTGCGGGCAAGTTGAGGAGTTGATTGTGCAAGCCAACAACGAACTTGTTCTAGCCAGGAAGATGGTAGAGTGGAAGCCTTGGGAGCCGCTAGAAGTGCTGCCACCCAAGAACCAATGGGACTGGCCACCCACTAACTAGCCCGCTTGTACATCAGAACGGAGTTCAATTGAATATAACAATGTCAATAGGTTATTATATTACAAAGTATAATATAACTACCTATTATATAACTTAATAAATGAGTTATATATTTCTAAATATTCGCAGCAGTTTGAATAGTTTGTTTCTTAAATAATGAAGTAAACCTCCATATTGAATAATTAATACAGATTTTTTCATTTGTGTTAATTAGTTTGAATGCATTTTTTTAAAAACCTATCACATCCAGATGATTAAATCGAACTCCGTGAGGATTTAAATTATTTTTGTTTTAAACGAAGTTTTGTGTACATTATGTTATTAATATTAGTTATAAATAAAATGTTATAATAATAAAAGGACAAATGGTTTTTGACTTAATTTATTATAATTTTCAATAACTATTATATATAGAAACTATATAACTTAAAACACAACTCTAAAATTCTGGTGTTTGTTAAGACATCCACAATAATACTTAATGGACCTTGGACAAGTCTCATAACACGCAATATAGTATCACATACATCAATGTCAGTTGCGGAATGGCTTCTGTAGGGTGGGTACATTACAAAGATGCTCTAACTTGTATATCATAACATTCAATTAAATGCATTTATGGATTCTGAAGACAAACGCTTCATCACAGTATGATCCCAACGCGGTGCAGGTGGCGTGAGCATCCGAGTCAAGCTTTTATTGGTAAAAGGTAAACACAAACTATAATAAAAGTAACCTAATACTTATGTACATCAAATTGTGGGAACCGCATTGTAAAAAGAGAGCAAAAGACCACAAGGACGGTAATTTTCTTCATAATTAGGCCATATATTTTTATTTATTAATCGTTGTAAATTCTATAAATATCTAAATAAAGTTGTGGTTCGTGAGGTTTACATTAAGTAGGGAATGCGAGGGAGATTTAATAAATAATATGGCTCTACTGTGATGGCCTTTGCACTGTAATAGATTCTAGTAAAAAAAACACTTAAACATACATTAAAAAATTTGGCCACTGTTAACTTAGCTAATACTCTGTGGATTTATAGCATTAAGCAGTTTATACTTTAGTAATGTCTTTTAAAACTGCCAGCTACACAGGTCTACCAGTATTAATTGTCAAAAATAAAACAATATGATAGAATATTTTTTTAAAAGAAAATAGAAAAATGTATTTACTTAGTTTGATTGAAAACATTTACTTGTCAGTAATATATAGTTAGGAAAATAATTGTCACAGACTTCAGTTATGAAAATGGTAGGCTCACCAAATATTACATGATGTACTGATATTATTAGACTAGATTTAAAATAATCTTTTTTTAAATAAATGATTATTATAATTTTTCATACATTTATAGTCTATTTCAAACTCAGATAAAGGCAGTATTGCAGTCAAAATTGTTTGAAAAAATTGTAACTAGTGCAGTGTGAAAATTTATTTAAAATAAGTAAATCTTCAACCAAGAAACATTTTTTTAAATAAATATAAAAATGTGACACGGGACAGGAAATCTTTCAAGAATTAATGTTGGTAGACCTGCGTTAATGTGAATATACAGGGATGGTATAAATTACGTGGAAGTGACTCCTTTCCGCGCCACCAACAAGTTGAGGACGGGGTGTTTCTTGATGTAGCTGACGGCCTTCTTATGCGTGACCATCGTAAAGTCGTAGCCGTTGCACTGGAGGATCTTATCGTGCATTCTCAAGCCAGATTTAGCGGCAGCACTCCCGTCATACACCTCCGTGACATAAATACCCTAAAATTAAGTTGAACATTTCATGAGTACAGAAACATTATTTTCAATATATGTACTTTCCTATGAATTGTCTTAGAAAAATGGCATATTTGGGACACATTCTCCACAACGAAAAATACGGTCTGCTGCACCTCATCACGAAAGAGAAGATTGAGGGTAGGCGCAGTATGGGAAGACCCCAGATGTCCTGGCTGCAAAACATCAAAGAGTAGACTGGAATTCGGAGGGCGGAGGAGTTGTTCCGGCTAGCAAAGGACAGAGAGGCATACACCAGAGTGATAGACGACGTCGAGAGAGATCTGACATGGCACTTTGAGATGAAGCATTTAATTTGTGGTGTGGCATTATAAAAAATATTTTAACAATTCCTCTTTTACTTGTTTTATCACCACTTTATTCTTCCCAACCATTCTTCTCTCGTTCATTCGTTCCATATGTTCAAACTATCTCAGGGATCCTTTTTAATTTTACTTATGATGCAATCATCTGCCCAACATTTCTTACTTATTTGGTCGTGCAGTATTCTACCACATATCGTTTTCCTGCACATTCTTCCCAGTGATCTCATTTCTAAGACATTTATCCTACTTTCATCCTTTTTTTGCCAGCTCCAAGCTTCACTTCCATACATAAGGGTTGGCACTAGAACTCCATTATGTACTGCCATCTTTGCCTTGGTTGAAATATTTATATTTGCAGTAATGACTTTAAGCACCCTTGAGGTGAGCTATTCACGAAAACAAACACAATTATTATTATTATTAATTTTGTTCCCAGCACTGACCCTTCTTTCGATATCTTTCTCCATTTTTCCATTTCTTGTAAACATGCTTCCCAGATAGATAAATTCGTTAACTTGCTCCAGTTTCTCACCGTTCATTATGTCACAAATTGTCATACATTCTTCTTTTTCAAATACTATCACTTTAGACTTGGACACATTTATTACAAGGTCATACATTTTTGATACTAAGACTTGCAGATTTTCCATACTGTCAGCAGTTAACACAGTATTAATTTTTTTTTAATAAATCATTTTAATAGAAAATACCTATTTTTTTATACTTAAGGTATCAAATTATTTATTGTTTATTGAACAACAATGTAAAACTCCATATAAAATATTAATTAAATAAATATACTTGACATGTTTCATTTTGTTAGATAATTACCAAAATTTGGAAGATCACACAATTAAATAAATCAAATATTAAATGTTGGTCACGTGAGGAGTCAGAGAAATCAACATGCATGCATGAAACAATGTATGAATGTAGAGGAACGATAGAAGTATGTCAGGAAAGTATAGTATGATAGTCCATTCTTACTGCGTACCCTTGAAATGGTTTAAAAAATTGTATACAAGCAGTGTGAGTGGAAAGAGAAGCCGTGGACGACCATGCAAGGACGGCATTACTCTTGAGTATGCTGGGGTATAATTCCCTCGAACTGAGGAGGGAAGGTTTATTGTCAATGCATTTTTTCAAACTGATTCGGGGCTCTATTGAGAACCCCTATGTTCTGGAGCAAATAGGTCTTTTTGTTCCTGATAATTACCTGCGACAGCGCCGACATCAATTGTTCTTTGCTCCGTCACGCAGAACCAACCTGCCTTTGGTGATGCCAGTAGGAAGAGCAATTCGGACGTTGAATCTAATCGTCTCGGATTTGGACATTTTCAGTATCAGTGAGGCAGTATTCATAAAAAAAATATTACAAATTCTGGAAGCAGACAACGAGCACGAACTGCAAGCCCTGGTGTCTAGTATGTATGAGGTATGCAAGCGATACGATTTGATGATGAATGTGAATAAGTCTAAGGTAATGATTTTCGAAAAAGAAGGAAGCATGACAGTCTGCAACATTAGTGTAAACGGTGAAAATTTGGAACAAGTGGATGAATTTGTTTATTTAGGAAGTATGTTTACAAAGGATGGGAAGGTGGAGAAGGATATTGAAAGAAGGGTTGGGGCAGGCAACAGAATAAATGGTGCACTTAAAGTTGTCATCGCAAACAAAAGCCTATCCAAAAAAGCCAAGATGGCAGTGCACAATGGTGTTCTTGTGCCGACCCTTATGTATGGAAGTGAAGCATGGAACTGGCAAAAGAAGGATGAAAGTAGAATAAATGCAGTAGAAATGAGATCTCTCAGACGAATGTGTGGCAAATCTGTTTTTGATAGAGTGACAAATGCAAGTATAAGAAGTGAATGTGGTGCGAATGAAAGTGTTATGAACAAAATAAGGAAAGGGTCATTAAGATGGTTTGGACACATGGAAAGAATGAGGGAAGACAGAATGGTAAAGAAGGTATATGTAAACGGCGTGAACGGAGCTAGAAATAGAGGAAGGCCGAGGAAAACGTGGCACGATCAAATCAATCAAATATTGAATGTCGGACACGTGAGGAGTCGGAGAAATCGACGTGTGTGCATGACAAGATGTATGAATGTAGAGGAAGCGAGAGAAGTATGTCAAGACAGAACAGTGTGGCGTTCCATTCTTTCTGCCTACCCCTCCGGGGAGACGGCGTGATGGTTAGTTAGTTAGTTAGTTAGTTGGAAAGAGTACTGGCTCTTTCGACATATTTGGATTCCTTCTTATGTGTATGATTTTTTTTTTCATCATTATGTTTTATCTTATCTTTGTAACACCGTTTTGTGTCCAAATGAGTCGCCTAAATGTTTTTCGTTTGTTATGTCTCATTTGTGTATATGTATAAATAAATAAATAAAGGAAAGCTTCGCATAACCAAATTAATATTTATTAAAAGAAGGCTACGTTAAAAGTCAGAAAAATCGACCTCTCTGCCTACCCATCGGGAGAAGCGGTATGATGGTTAGTTAGTTAGTTTAAAAAGTGACTGGTATGATTACATTATCTGTGTATCCTTGGGGGCTCTTGCGGAAGTCCTGGTCTATTCCTCCACCAATTTTAAATCCACATTTTACGACATCCCTTCCCTCTGCGTCCACGCTGGTTTCTTTGTGTAATGTTATAGGGATCTAGAAGCATTTCACAAAATAATTCAAATATGGAATAACTTAGAAAAAACAGGTTAGGATATAATATTATAAAAATTCAAAAGATTAGACCAATGAAATATTAAATAATAATTAAACAAAACAATGTATTTTTTACAATGACTTTCACTTTTGTCTATATTTCAACAGCGACCGGTTTCGCCATACTGGCTGGCAACGACAGACTGGTCAGTCGATACCAGATAGCTTGGCGAAACCGGTCGCTGTCGAAATAAAGACAAAAGTGGTAGTAGTCATAAAAAATGTTGTTTTATTTAATTATTATTTAAAACGAACTTTCTGTCAAATCGTTAGATTATCTTAAAAATTATAATTTAAAGGGAATATATTTTAATAAAGCTATAATATATCAATAATGTAATATAATTAATATATCATAAAAAATTTGATTATATATTTTTTAAGTTGTTACGAGTGTCAGATTGGATGGTCGAAGCAGCGAACAGGAGGAGTTGGAGGCGAAGAATACTGGAGGCTAAGGCCCGATATGGGCTGTAGGGCCATCGAAGAAGAAGATTTTTTAAGTTCTGACAGATCCTACCCTTATCTCTACGCCTCCAGAAAACGCCATGATGATTAGTTAGTGTTTCAGACAGATTTCACCAGTTACAATAAACTTCTACTAAGAAATTTCAATAACCAACATTCAGTATGGTTTTATGTTGGTAATTAAAATTTCGGAATAGTCCTGACTGACAGTTACTGTGATGTGTTTAACACGACAGTCATTGGGTATTTTTTATGAGAAGTGTTTTATTAACACATTAACTACCAAAAGCCAACTAGTCGGCTTTTCGCTTTCAACCGTATACGACCAAAAACAGATTAGTCAATTATTCTACCCTATGGCTACTGGAAATGATTCTCACAATTACGTAAATCACTATATCAACTTAAAATTTGAACTATTCATTTAAAAAGGATATTTATAACGAATTTAAAATTTAAAAAATAAATATGCTTAAACTTAAAATATAAAAATTTGTTGGTAAATAAAGTGTTATAAGTATAAATTTAAACAAGTGCATAAAATAAATATTTAAGAATTATTTCAATTTGTAAAAGATTATCAAAAAGATTTTAATGTTGCCAGTGTATTTAGTTCCTTTATAAAATATGCACATGAACATACTAGTTTAACAAACATTCCAAATGAGAAATATTCCGAGTATAACTTTATTACAAAACTAAGTTTACAGTGTGACGGAAGATTAACCCGTATCACGTACGGGCTTGAGAAAAAGTAATGTATCTAAAATGTACAAAGTTTTAGGGATACGCGCGTGTGCCATCAAAACTTGAGCACAAGTCTTCATAAATATGATAGTTTTACAAGGGGCAGGCGAAGTGTGCGGCCGAGTATTTGACGTTTCGTAATTGAATAAAATAAAATTAGTATATAATTAAATTTCATTAATAAAAAACCTGCTTGTTTTTTGCACGTTTCTCTATAATAACCTAAAGGTTGGGCGGTTAATTACATAGAAAGCAGCACGAGTCTATAATATTTTGAATCTTAGGTATTCTCAATGACCAATATGAATCCATTACAATGTTCTCTGAAGAAATAACGAGACACAAGATCTAAGAAAGTAAAAGTGTATATTTGAAAATATTATCTTTATAATTAATAACCTTTTCGTACAATAAAGTAAAACAAGATCAGGTCACACAAATACATAACATTTAATTTTGATATTATTTTATTTATTTAACTTTGTTACAATAAAATATCTCTGATGCCGAAAGCTATTAATTAATAAAAACTATTTATTGAATTGTATCGTTCAGACTTGTTATTTGTTGTAAAAATAAATACATACGCTCAGGCACTCCATCGCCGTGCCCGCCTGATGCTGAAATGCCATTTTTGCCATCTTGGTGGGTTTATTAGGAAAACTTCTGGTTTGATAAAGTAAATATATTAAAGTTGCGGTGAACTAGATAGCAAAATAAGTTAACAGTGATTAAACAGGATATGAATACTTTTTTTCTCTAAGTTAACAGCAAACCCAGCTCCGCCCGCAATAATCACTTTGACATGTCTCACAACATGGTGAGTGTTGTAATTAAAAAAAATAATAAAAAAATGGGGGTAACTGTGTACAATGGAAACATTTATTACCGATCTAAACTGACATATAATTAGGCTTATTTTCAACATGAAAAATGAAAACTTCTCGAATTTTTATATTTCCCTTAGTTAAAATTCCTATTGCGATGCTGTGTAGTTAGTACACATTGCTTCTAATAACATTAAGATCAAGTAGTTGACAGGATGTACTGGATAATCTCAGTGTGCGGTATTCTTAATCTGTGGTTTATAGATTGATTAATTTGTTCATGACATGTTTTTATCGACATTCTTCGACTTCCTTTTTATTAACACTATTTTTCTACATCTCTCAACCATTCTTGCTTCGTCCTTTTGCTCCATATGTCCAAGCCATCTTAGTTGCCATTTCTCAATTTTATTTAGGAAGCATTCATCTGCCATAAATTCTTCTCTAATTTATTCGTCCGATATTATTTTATTCATTGTGTGTGCGTACATTCTTCCAAGCGAAATCATTTTTGCGGCGTTAAGCCTATTCCAAGCTTTCTGCCAACTCCAAGCTTCGCCTCCATAGATAAATCTAAAATAGTTTTTTTTAGCATAGTAAAGGAAATGTTAATACATAATATGTAAAATGTAAGTCACATTGTAACTAAAATATATACAGGGTCATTGATTATTGAACCTATTCCTTCTAGGAGGTTGTAGAAGGGATTATTACCGATGAATTATGTCACGCAAGTCACTATTCCAAAGGTTTTTTTTTAATGGAAAAAAAATATTTATTTATCGAGGGGTCTTAAAAATTTATTTAAAAATAACTGTTGGTTAAAATCATCTTTATTTTTTTCTTAATTAGTGAACATAACAGTCATTCATTATCAATACAAAAAATAGAATTGTCTGCCCACATTAGGAAATATCAGACGGAAACACCATACATTCTAATTTACTAATTCCAAAAAAAGGCGAATAAAACAATAATACTAATACATTATCAGTGCAGATTATTTAAAAAAAAAACTACTTATTTTTAGCTTCCAAACTTTTTTTTAGGTTCAATAACGCAGTAATCTTTTCATAATTTTGTTCACTATACTTTCTTCGCGTCTAGATCCTTTCCCGATGTCACCATATTATGAAATTCTGTCGTACAATGATTTACCAAACCTACGTCTAAGGGATCTCATCTTTAGCGCACTTATTCTGCTTTCATCCTTCTTCTGCCAGTTCTATGCTTCACATACATAAGGGTTGGAACCAAAATTACATTGTCAAAGGCCGTTTTCACTTTCATTGATAAGTTCTTATTTACAATAACTAGTTTTAAAGCTCCATATACTTTATTATCCCGCATCAACCACTGTGAATATACCTCAAACATAATCGACACCAAGACTTGTAATTCGTCTGGCAAATAGAACGGCATCATCCGCATTAAGCAGACAACTTATAGACATCTCACTCATTCCTTTCAGCTCTTTCATACATTTGTCCATATACAGATTGAACAGGTATGGGGGCATCACGCAGCTCTGTTTGACATCCGTTGTGATATCAAACTATGGCGTGATTTCTCCATTTATCCTAACACTACCAGTGCTACCTTCGTAGAGGGAAGCAACCACCTGTATCAGTTTTGTGTCCGCTCCGTATTTGGACAAGATTGATCACAGTTTTTCTCTATTCTTTTTCTTACGTCCACAAATGCGCGAAAGAGGGTGAATGAATCTGCCATACACTTTTCCAAAAGCGCTTTAGACTTATTGCCCGGTGGTTACTGTAGTTCATTCGAGACCCCTTTCCGTTATACAGAGGCATGATAACCACCTCCTCCCTGTTGAGCGGCGTATATCTTGGTTAAATACTGTTATAACCACTCTGAAACCACCTGATCGTTTTAAATAAATTCCACGGCTACACTATATATCTATCTATCTCGTTCAAATATATTTCTGTCCCATCCCTATCTCTATTCGTGTAACTCACATTTGTACTGCTCATATTATGCTCACACTCCTTCATCCATCTTTCTTACTTAGGGGAGATGTAGGTAATGGGGGTCACTTAAGCGAGAATTGAAAAAAAAACTATTAGTTAACTATTTATTGCTTAAGCCTTATTATAAACTTTAGTTATTAAACTATTAATTGAGATCACCTTTAATCACTTTGGCTTTTTACTTTTGGAATAATAATAATAAAAAAAAACAGGTTTGACCACCATTGCCCACATCGGTTGGCAATGGTGATCAGCATGTTGGCAATGGTGGTCAATACAAATCGCATACATAATAGCAAGCTGAGTCCCACCCAGTGCAATCTGAATGAGCCCAAAGCCCACATGAAGTGCATCGGAAACACATCTCATTATCTCGCCCGAATTCGCCGCATACAAGACATTGGTTGTCAGGATCTTCTGCATCATCGTTTTTGTCGTCCTGGTACAAGTCATCAGTGTTCATATCTGACGCTGAAGTATTGTTCGATTCTTGCAGAATTTTCTTCTTTATCTATTTTTTTCGCATACCTCTTCTGAAGACTCCAAAATGGGATGTTCATTGTTTTCTTATTGAATAACCTTGTTCATCGATGAGCTCCACAGCCTTTTTCAGGTTAGCTATAGACCAGTTAGCCTTATTTGTCTTCACGAACCTTAGGCATCTACAAACCAAAAATAAGATTATTTTATCGAAGACAGGAAATGTTGACAATAAGGGTCAATGGGGGTCACCTGACTCCGATTGCCTACATCGGTAAAAAAGAGAAAAAACCTACCTTGACATAAAAGTAAAAGTGATAGTGGTAAAATGAGTTTCAAATCACGATCTAAAATGCTTTAGTCATTACATATCACAAGCGCAAAAAGAAACACTCAGTAGTTGTTTGATTTAGTTTGAGTAGTTTTGATCTTTACCTTCGGATTTGTCCACTCGAAAAATTAGATCAGAAGGGCGCGAAAACTTCTTACGTCTATCACTCTCTAGTACGTGGTGCGAAATGAGAGCGCTGTCTACCGTGGGTGTTACCGGCACACAGCTAGCGTATGACATCATTGAAACCGCCATCACGCGTATTGTTTTCGAATTAAAGGGGTGACTACCATTGCCAGCTGACTCCCATTGCCTATAACTCCCCTACATTTTAAATAAGTGATCATTTTTCCCTCGCTACCTCAAAATCGCTTTCACACAACCACTTTCTGGAGGATTCTTTTACATCCTTCCAGAACATTTTTATGTTGCTCTGAAAGTGATTCGTCATTTTAAGTTCGCCTTCCTCATAAAGTTTATCCTTTTTCGCTCTCATTTCCAACTTAACGTGCATCTTACAAACTGCTTAACATAAAATCTTTGGTTAAATAAAGGTTTTCCACAATTACTTATAAATATGTGTGATTTTTTTAGTCATATTAATATGTAGATTTGTCGTTCGTACTCCAAATAAAATATTTAATTATTTGCTTCAGTTCAATGCGAGTCTGTTTTTTCATATGACCATACTAAATATTCTAGAATAGGGGTCTCAGGTGCATTGTGCATTCTAGCTCCTCGTATAGGAATTGACAATTGCCACTATTGCCAGTTGCCAGATTCGAGATCGAGAATTTTTGCATGCGGGCGCGGATGGTACGGGTGCGGGCTAGGTGTTTGTGAATGAGTAATAAAATGGCTGAACCTCACTGAAATATCAAAAATGATTTACTTTGCGAAGTGTTATGAATATAGTCTAGTGTTTTCAAAATCGACACATCTTCTGATTGAATAAAGTGTTAACAAAAACTATCTCTTTCTAAAATTAATTTCTTGCCTGTTCCCGATTTCGACCCCGTCGATTGATACTCATTTCCTGCTTGATTTGTTCACATTCTTCGTAGTTTCAAGTGATTTTTCAACAAGTAAATATCTTTTAAATTCCACGATGCCCTCGGTTTAACTGGTATGTATTTTTCTATTTAAATGTGCGATTTATCTTATGGTCATTTTTATCGCCTATGTTATTTTCAATATCGACTTTAAAAAAATACATTATATATTTACATTATTTGTTATTTTAGTATTTCATAACTACCTGTTTTATTATATTCTATGTAATAATGGATTTTAGTATTTAATTTCGAATTTCTTTATAATCAATGTCGCAGGTCAAGTCCAATGTTTTTACAGCTGTTATGCTAAAATGGAGGACTGTAATGTAGTGACATTATTTCCGATGCTTCCCTTTGGTACCTAAATAATGTAACGAAATATAAATTGGTTTGAAAATGTATATTTAAGAAAAGGTTGAATGAATAATTGTTCAAAATTGGAATTGTCGGGTTTTTGGAGACATTTGCGACATCTTTTTGACATGTGTATAAATTGTGCTTAATGAAAACATAAATGATTGATAAATAATTATTTTGATTTTAGAGAGTTTTTGTGCATTGAAAAATATTTTAAGATCTTTTTTTTTAGCACGTATTATTAATATATTTGTTTTTTAATACTAGAAGACTGTTAGATTTTTGTAACATTTTATCTGAAGAGCAGAATTTCAAACTTTTTGAATCGTGGATTTTCTAATACTGCTTGTGGTTTTATGAGGTCATCTAATCTAACCATATTTAAACTGACAAAGATCGTAATGTTCATTAATTTAATATATAAATATATTATGATACATGTTTTAATACTACATATTTATTTTCATTGAAATTATAATGGCTTTTATATATCAGACAATTAGATTATCTTTATTTTTTCTAATCTTGTTCAGTTTTAGTAGTTATCTCTCAATAAATATAATAATAATTCAATGGAATATTTTTCAGAGGTCACAGTGACCCTGACATTAAATGTAGTCTGCATATAGGTTATTTCCTTTTTGTAAGATGCACTAAGCCGATAGTTAATAGCTCAATACATAGTTGATCATAAAATATTGCAACTTGGCGTTAATTCAAATTGTATATTAAAATTATGTTACAAAATAACCATACATATAATTGTTATTTTCAAATCCACGTGAAGCGTCTAAACAGAAAATCAATTTATGATATGTCTAACAATATGATTATTAGGATATAATCTATTGCCACAATAAATGTGCTGAGTGTCTCGGCTGTGACATATTTTTAAAAAATTATTTAAATTATACATTTATTCTGGAACTTCAGACAAAATAAAAACACTGAAACTCAGGATAAACATTTGTCTTGCGTTCACTTTAGTTATACGTATTGAGAGAGTATTTGACTCATGCTGATAACACTCCGTACTGCCAATTGACATAACTTTGCTACTGGTAATGTGTGATATCACTTAAACATTCTTATTGAAAATGAACACATTTAAAGAATTTTGTCAACTCTGCTTAATTTAATTACTACAAATGAAAACATCTGTTTTCTAAAAGTTTTATTGAGTTTATGAGAATAACATGTTTAAATTTTCTAAGGCATTATCAAACGTCATATTTTGACATTTGATACTGAATAGACATCGATAATGCCTTGTAAAGGTGAAACATGTCATTCTCATAAACTGTAATAAAACTAGATAAACTTAAGGCATTAACACTCTGTAATTCCATAATAACGATTTTTTATGAATTAAACACTTTTTTTTTTCCACTTTTGAGTTTACTTTTCTCGACATATTTCGAAGGCTTACACCTTAATCATCGGGAGAACGATATAAACAGTTTATATCGTTCTCCCAATGATGAGGGTGTAAGCCTTCGAAACATGTCAAGAAAAATAAACTCAAAAGTGGAAAAAACTGTGTTTTAATTCATAAAAAATTGTATAATATAACTTCTTGAAAACAGACATTTTCATTTGTATTAATTAATTAATACGGAGTTTTCCATCATTGTTCAAGAAACAATAAATATGTGTTTATTGTTTCTTGAAAAATGATGTAAAACTCCATATGAAATAATTAATATTAATGAAAACGTCAGTTTCCTAGACGTCTTAACATAATTTATGTTAATGACACGTTTCACCTGTCTAAGGCGTTATCAAATGTTCGCTATTTGATAATGCCTTAGGCATACGAAACATGCCATTCACATAAATTATAATAAAACTTCTAGATAACAGTTGATTTCATTCGTATTATTTAATACATATGTGCTTAATTTGTTCACAACCATAATTTCTTAATTCCACGATGTAGGTAAACTATGATAATCATTTCAACAAAAAAATGCAAATTTTATCAGATTTATTTTTACCCTATTTTTTATTTGTACATTCCTTTAAACCTTAAATCATCTAGGCTTAGGCAACACTGAAGAACTTTGCTTAGTGTTAAGTTAAATGATTGAGTCATCTATCTTGGCATGAAGCGTATAGTGTTTCCATCGTGATTATACGGTGTGTAGTGGTTCGCAGTTCGGTTCTAAGCACCAAGCGAGGTTCCCAACTGTGTGGCTTTAACCTTAGAGATAATTGATATTATTTTGTAGTATTTTTAGTATAATTTTGGGAAACATTATCAAGTGGAATAAAAAACATGAATATTGTTAAGTCAAAATCTGATAAAATATATTTATAGCTATTATTTCTAAATTACTGGATAGTCACAAAGTTATAGCAAAGAAATAATATAATATCTCTTCTATATTCGCCTTCACTTTATGTTGTGGATTCGTATTTGAATAGATATAATTACACTTGGTATTACAACACTTTATTTCACTTAACACAGACATGTTTTGGTTACAAGTAACCTTGATAAAGGTTACTTGTAACAAAAACATGTTTGTGTTAAGTGAAATAAAGTGTTGTAATTAAATTTATTCTATTATAATATCATTGGTTGATTGATAATCAATGATATTATATTATTTCTTTACTGCATTTTGATTTATATCTAGTTTTATGATAAATTTGTTGAATATTATGCCACTCCATTTAAGAGCCAGAGTACCTGTTTAATGTGTGACCATAAAAGAAATACTTCTTCTTCTTAAAGTGCCCTTGTAATGAAGCAGTTTTTTGGGTTTAGAAATTATAGAATTACGACCTTAAAACGGGAACAAAAAAACACCACAACAGAGATTAAGAATAGGATCCCAAAATAGCTTTAAATAAGCCACATCCGCTCCAATACATAACGCCCGCGCGAACAATAACATACTTTATATACTAACGGTTTTTCAAAGACCACCCCTTAGTAGAAATATTCGAGCATCAAATCATACTACGGCATAATATAAATAATCCTTTCGATAAACCGCCTTCCGGCCACTCAATACCCACGCGAATATCACGCACCCCCAAGGTGAAAGACGCAGGCACCTCACCAATAGGCTGTTCTTAAACCTCTCTAATGTTAAGCTAAATTAATCCCCGCTTACTCGGAAAGAAATTTCTTCACGCACTTCACAAACAGGGAATTGTGTCATAGTATGTGTGTGCAAATTAAAATCCTAACACGACAAACGGATTCGCGCCACTCTACGGATCTCGTTCAAACTAGGCGGTCGCATCGGAACTCCGGCGATACTTCGGATCCTCGCGATTTCAGTTTCAAGGCAGTTTCTTTGAATAATGGAGAAACTTCTCCTGGAGTCCCGAATCCAATATACAGTACAATGTCTATCAAGTTTAAAATCAAGTGACACCAGTTCACTACAGTGATCTCGCCATTAATTCTCTCAGCCATTAAGGGCGGCTCCGCCTCTCTGAAGCATCATATCTATCTATATCGCGAGGGTCCAAAGCCGGGTTCCCCGACCACCGACTGCCCGAAGTCGTGCCCCGATTATCAAAGGCAATCCAAGGGGCCGCCTCCTTTAACTGCATCACCACTCTCCGGAAGAAGGGACAACGTCCTCCGGAAGCCCACGAGCGATGCCGCGCCCCTCATCCTCCAGACCTTCAAGGCCCCGGTAGGCCCCGGCCCTCTCCAGTCCCGGTGGCACCCCGGCCCTCTGCAGCTCCGGTCACGTAAGCAGCTCCTCACGTTTTACGTTCTCTCTCTCCCCATACAAGTACTCCGTTACGACGGTTATGACGCAATGCCAAGGGTTAGTAAAAAACTAGTTAAAGGTTAGAAATTTGTAGATGTCTGAGTGTACGGATCTGCCGTGATGCAGGCCGGTCTCGATGTAATTAGACCTTACAATGAGCATGTTCACTTTGAAGCGTAAGCCCTTTTGTCTGGGCACCAACTTGTGTATTTACCAATAAATGTATGAACTCTATCCATCTTTGTAATTCCTAAGACATGAGTGGTCTTAAAATCCTGTTATCTTACACTGGCGCCCAACTCAGAGGCCTGAACTATATATCCACAAGCCACTCTCGCCTCGTCCAAGCTATCAATCGGAATTACTTAAATAATGTATTTTATTTGATACTATGTACAACATTGTAATTCTTTTTTCCTCCATGTTCAATATTCTCGTAGTTTATAATATATGTTTAATATCATTTTATTCTAGGTAACAAAAAAAAATAATAACTGCATACAGCCAGACGTATAAGTACGCTGTTCATTATCAAGTAATTTTGCCGCGTAAAATGATACCTACTCATACATATTCGAAAAAATAACTGCGCTAGCACGCGTAATACGCAACGAAATTTGTTTCACCGCGTTTCGCGCGCAAAATATATCAATCCTCTATGTGCGTACAGGAACGCATGATTTTTTTTAACCAAAATAAATCACGTGCCATATTAATATATAAAATCATATCAATTCCCGAATAAAAAAAATAAATTACTCACAATGCCGAGCTCAAACTTAATAATTAATATAGAGGGAGCTACGGCCGCGGAACTGCGCAAAGAACTCTCAGATCGAGGCATCACCTTAAAAAGGAAAACTACGTCATACTTGCGAAACAAGGCTTCTGAATTTAATAAAACTTTGCAAAAAGAGAGCGAACGGTCGCGCTCACCAGATACGAATATAGAAAAAACCACGGCGCCGTCGCGAGTTCCGTCACCAGTTGTGGAAGCATTGTAAAATGAGTTCCCGCAAAAAAAAATAATACGCGCCAAAACTTTCGGTACAAGAGCGGACAAGTTAGCCCAAATGCGTAATACCAAAATGAGTTCCCGCGAAAAAAAAAATAATACGCGCCAAAACTTTCGGTACAAGAGCGGACAAGTTGGCCCAAATGCGTAATACCAAAATGGATTCCCGCCAAGACTCCCAGCAAATCGAGAACCAATGAGAAGGCGAGACACCCCCGGTACCACCCCATCGGCATATTGCCGACTATAATTATCAAAGATTCAATAACTAACGCGTAATTTATTTCAATAAATCTACTTACACAACCATCCCATGTTAACTACCGAGCGTAATTCCTAAAGATAAATTACTTCAAAATATAATTAACAAACCGTCACGCGCTTCTCCGGAGGGATAGGCAGAGAGGAGAGACCACCAGGCCACCTGTTCCGGCATACCTCTAGCTTCCTTCACTTTCATACATCGTGACCTATGTACATGCTCGTCATTTCTTCCGATTTCAAGTAAAATACCTGAACATTAATACTTCACTAAACTTTAAAAAAAAAAAAATATATATATATACAGTAATAAAATATTTCGGTATTACGACATTACAAAACCACCTTCCGTCGTGGACACGCGGACGCGCGCGTATTATGACGTAAGGCCCGTTTGATATTGGCCTGACTAGATTTATGGAATCGCGACCACATCCCCGGTCGGATCATGTCAGAACTCAAATCTTCTTCTTCCTCTGCGTACATGCAGGGTGAATGCACTACTTTAGTCCTCTTCTTCTCAAATTCAAACTTTTGCCAAATTATAAATATTTTAATTACACCACGAGTCCCTAATTGTGCCAGTGACAATTGAAGTCAATTCTTCTAACGGTTTTCTTATTGATCCGTTCTTCAAAAAATAAGATGGCGCCTAATCATTATTTATTTTTCTTTCAAGTATAATTTTCTCAAGTGTACTCTTGCGTTTCCCTTTCTCGAGTTCAAACCTTTTCAAGTAGAATATACCTTTCAAGTTTAATGTGTCTTTCGTGTTTAATGGGTCATTCAGGTGTGACAATGTAATTTCTCTATCATGTTTAAATTTTTTCGAGTTAAATTTTTTTTTCATAATATGTCTTTCAAGTATAAGTTGTCTACCATGCTTGAACCTTCTCTAATATAAGTTCTCATGGTTAATATGTCCTTCATTTTGATTATGTCTCTCGCATTTAAATTAACTTTCTTTGTTTTTTGTTTTTTGTGCGTCAACTACAGAATGGGGCGCACGTTAAAAATACCTCATTCCATGCCAATCAATAAAGGGGGCATGTTAAAATACCCTCGCGTGCCAACCACCATCTGCTAAACACCTATACCGGTTGATTATAACCACGGTCACGCGTAAATTAACTTTCTTTGTTTTTTGTTTTTGTGCGTCAACTACAGAATGGGGCGCACGTTAAAAATACCTCATTCCATGCCAATCAATAAGGGGGCATGTTAAAATACCCTCGCGTGCCAACCACCATCTGCTAAACACCTATACCGGTTGATTATAACCACGGTCACGCGTAAATTAACTTTCTTTGTTTTTTTTGTTTTTTGTGCGTCAACTACAGAATGGGGCGCACGTTAAAAATACTTCATTCCATGCCAATCAATTAAGGGGGCATGTTAAAATACCCTCGCGTGCCAACCACCATCTGCTAAACACCTATACCGGTTGATTATGACCACGGACACGCGCAGAGAAAATTTGTCTCTGCAAAAAAGTACACTTAACTCGGAAATCTCCCAGTTAAGAATACATTATGGCGGATTTTCCTCGGAAACCGCAACAAGAATATTTGGACTATGTTCCTCAGACGCGAAAGGGGTAGGCCCTCCTATTGCCAAATATAGGGACTCCGCCTCCTCAAGTCGGATATCCCTGGAGGTGTCCTACGGATAGTTGAATCACGAGCCATCTGCTGTGGTCAACTAAACTCAGCCCGGGCGGAATGGGCTAGAATCTATTCCCACGGCCGGGATTGGACCTGATTGTTTCGGACGATCTTCCGGCCGAGATTTGGAGTTTATGCGAAACAAAATTTACTTATGTATATAATAACTAGTTTTTAAGTCAATAAGTTAACGAAAATAGGTTATGTAAATTTCATATGTAAATACATCTCACCCTCTTGTAAGTTCACATTTAATGTAATTTTTTATTTTTTTTAAATGCATCAGTGTTCATGTCACTGTTTCTGTTCAATTACGCTCGTTGTATGTTTTGTATTACAACGATACGCCCCTTTGGAAAAAGTTACTTCTGAATAGTGGCATGTCGCCACGGGTATAATATACCAGAATTCAGTCGTACACATCATAGGCTAGTTTCCTTATAATTGACTCTTCTGGGGGAGCGGTGTGTTTATCCACCCTGGACAAGGTGTCAGAACTCAGTCGTACACATCATAGGCTAGTTTCCTTATAATTGACTCTTCTGGGGGAGCGGTGTGTTTATCCACCCTGGACAAGGTGTCAGAACTCAGTCGTACACATCATAGGCTAGTTTCCTTATAATTGACTCTTCTGGGGGAGCGGTGTGTTTATCCACCCCGGACAAGGTGTCAGAACTCAGTCGTACACATCATAGGCTAGTTCCCTTATAACTAACTCCTCCGAGGGGCGGTGAAGGTTATTCACCCAGGGTTCGTCCCAGAACTCGGACGTTTACCAAGTACTAATTGCCTTATTAATGTCAATATTTTTCCCAATATGGTTCAAGGTTAGCCTGATCTGAAACGCTCATCACGTTGTCAGGGCAAAGTTTTAGTGCCAACTAACCACCATATTGGCATGTGTTAGATTTAAGTTCGTTAATTTGTTTATAGATAAATAAAAGTGATCTTTAGTATTGAACAAGCGTCAACCTCGAATGCGACGCTAGGTCGCAGGGCAATGCCTAATTCCAGTTGATTTCAGTACTAAATATTTCATGTTATTTATTAGATATAAGTTCCCTATACGAATGTCAATACTTTTCTAATATGGTTCAAGGTTAGCCTGATCTGAAACGCTCATCACGTTGTCAGGGCAAAGTTTTAGTGCCAACTAACCACCATATCTAGATAGGTACATATACATTCTTTTTATTATATAATAATGCTTAAATATTAACACCACAGAGGTGCGATTTTACGTTTTTTTTTAAATTTAATATAATATATATGAAAAATTACAACTTCTTCGTGCTACCCTTGGCATTGTCAGGTCATTCCGTGTAAACCTCAACGTGAGTACCCAAAACTCCGAAAAAAAGCGGGAGAATCCGCCAGCATCAAAGTGCAGTGTTGTATGCCATATAGAGTCAGTGCTATGGGCAATCAAGTGAAAAAAAAAAGTGAGGCTACCGGCCTATTTACTGAAGTACTCCACTACCCTTTCTATTCATTATGTACCTATCTTTTAATGTATATCTCATGTCATAAATAACTACTGCATATTTATACTATGTACCATGTTCCTAGGCCTATCTTGCATACCATGTTCCTATTACTTTGTAAAACCTTCGGCATTGTAAAACTTTTCGCGCACCTACCGGACACAAGTTTCTTTTCTTTTTTTTCCTTTTTTCTTTTTTCTTTTGGGTTGAGATGAGGTGTAATGAAGCAGTTTTTTTGGGTTTAGAAATTATAGAATTACGACCTTAAAACGGGAACAAAAAAACACCACAACAGAGATTAAGAATAGGATCCCAAAATAGCTTTAAATAAGCCACATCCGCTCCAATACATAACGCCCGCGCGAACAATAACATACTTTATATACTAACGGTTTTTCAAAGACCACCCCTTAGTAGAAATATTCGAGCATCAAATCATACTACGGCATAATATAAATAATCCTTTCGATAAACCGCCTTCCGGCCACTCAATACCCACGCGAATATCACGCACCCCCAAGGTGAAAGACGCAGGCACCTCACCAATAGGCTGTTCTTAAACCTCTCTAATGTTAAGCTAAATTAATCCCCGCTTACTCGGAAAGAAATTTCTTCACGCACTTCACAAACAGGGAATTGTGTCATAGTATGTGTGTGCAAATTAAAATCCTAACACGACAAACGGATTCGCGCCACTCTACGGATCTCGTTCAAACTAGGCGGTCGCATCGGAACTCCGGCGATACTTCGGATCCTCGCGATTTCAGTTTCAAGGCAGTTTCTTTGAATAATGGAGAAACTTCTCCTGGAGTCCCGAATCCAATATACAGTACAATGTCTATCAAGTTTAAAATCAAGTGACACCAGTTCACTACAGTGATCTCGCCATTAATTCTCTCAGCCATTAAGGGCGGCTCCGCCTCTCTGAAGCATCATATCTATCTATATCGCGAGGGTCCAAAGCCGGGTTCCCCGACCACCGACTGCCCGAAGT